>CM073751.1:5660781-6260781 GCA_037127355.1 Schoenoplectus tabernaemontani | reverse complement strand
AAAATTTTGAAAACTCAAATAACTTGTTTAAACAAATGTTTTTAATGCATCTTACTTATGGATTGTGCAAAATTAGTGTCGTAGAATATTCATATCAAAGTTTGAATTAGAAGATCTTATAATAGGCATGCTTAGGAGTAATTATATAAACTTATAAGAAATTATGTGTAATTATGCGGCCAATTTAAAAAAAAACTCAAACAACTTGTTTAAACTACTGCTTTTAAAGCCTCCTACTTATGTTTTGTGCAGAATTAGTGTTGTAGAATGTTCATATTGAAGCGTTAATTAGATAATCTTTTAATAGGCATAATTAGGAGTGATTATATTAATTTTCACTAAATTATGTGTAGTTATGGGGTCAAAAATGTTGAATACTCAAATAAGTTTTCTAAATAGTTATTTCTAATGCATCTTACTTATGTTTTGTGAAAAAATAGTGTCGTAGAATATTCATATCGAAGTGTTAATTGAACAATCTTATAATAGGCATAAATAGAAGTAATTATATTAATTTGCACGAAATTATGTGGGGCCAAAAATGAAAAAAAAAATCAAACAACTTGTTTAAACAAAGCAGTTTTTAATGCATCTTACTTATGTTTTATGCTAAATTAGCATCATAGAATATTCATATCGAAGTTTTAATTAGATAATCTTATAATTGACATAATTAGGAGTAATTATATTGATTTTTATGAAATTATATGTAGTTGTGCGGCAAAAATTTGAAAAACACAATCAACTAGTTTAAACTTCTGTTTTTTTAAAGCATCTTACCTACGTTTTTGGCAAACTAAGTGTCGTAGAATATTCATATCGTAGTATTAATTGAATAATCTTCTAATAGGCACAACTAGGAGTAATTATATTAATTTTTATGAAATTATAAGTAGTTATGAGACAATAAATTTTGAAAATCTTAAACAACTTATTTAAACGGCAGCTTCAAATGTATCTTATTTATGTTTTATGAAAAATTATACTGTTAGAGGATATTCATATTGGAGTGTTATTTGATAATTATGCAATAGGCATAATTAGTAGTGATTCCATTAATTTGCGTGAAATTATGTGTAGTTATGCAGCCAAAATTTTAAAAAACTCAAACTTGTTTAAACAAATGTTTTTAATGCATCTTACTTATTTTTTATGCAAAATTCGTGTCATAGAATGTTCGTATGGAAGTGTCAATTGGATAATCTTCTAATAGGCATAACTAGGAGTAATTATATAAATTTTCATGAAATTTTGTGTCGTTATGAGGCAATAAATGTTAAAAATCTTAAATAACTTATTTAAACATCAATTTCTAATGTATCTTAGTTATGTCTCATGAAAAATAGTGTCCTCTCGATATTCATATCGAATTGTTAAGTTGACAATCTTATAATATACATAGTTAGGAGCAATTATATTAATTCGCTCGAAATTATGTGTGGTTTTGATGCAAAAATTGTTGAGAATCTTAAACAACTTGTTTAAACTACGCTTTTAATGCATCTTGCCTATATTTCTACAAAATTAGCGTCATAGAATATTCATATCTAAGTTTTAATTGGACAATCAAATAATAGGCATAATGAGGAGTAATTATATTAATTTTCATGAAATTATATGTAGTTATGTGGCCAACAAATTTCAAAAACTCAAATAACTTGTTTAAACAACCGTTTTTAATGCATCTTATTTATGTTTTGTACAAAATTTGTGTTGTACAATGTTCATATCAAAGGGTTAATTAGATAATCTTCTAATAGGTATAATTAGGTGTAATTATATTAATTTTGACGAAATTAAGTGTAGTTATGAGTAAAAAAAATGTTAAAAATCTTAAACAACTTGTTTAAACAACAGTTTCTAATATATCTTACTTATGTTTTATGAAGAAATAGTATCGTAAGATATTCATATCGAAGTGTTAATTGGACAATCTTATAATAGGCATAATTAGGAGTAACTATATTAATTTTCACGAAATTATGTGTACTTATGCGGCCAAATTTTTTGAAAATCACAAACAACTTGTTTAAACAACAGTTTTTAATGCATCCTACTTATATCTTGTGCAAAATTAGTGTCGTGGAATATTCATATCGAAGTGTTAATTGACTAATATTTTAACAGGCATAATTAGGAGTGATTATATTAATTTTTACGAAATTATATGTAGTTATGAGGCCAAAAATGTTGAAAAACCTAACTTTTTTAAATAGCAGTTTCTAATGCATCGTACTTATGTTTTGAGGAAAAATAGTGCCATAAAATATTTATTTTGAAGCGTTAATTGAACAATCTTATAATAGGCATAATTAAGAGTAATTATATTAATTTGCACAAAATAATGTTTAGTTACGGGGCCAAAAATTTTCCTAAAGCCAAACAACTTGTTTAAACGGCACGCATCTTGCTTATGTTTTGTGCAATATTAGCATTATAGAATATTCATATCAAAGTTTTAATTGGACAATTTTATAACAGGCATAATTAGGATTAATTGTATTAATTTTCACGAAATTATATGTAGTTATGCGGCCAAAAATTATGAAAAACTCAAACAACTAGTTTATACGGCGAGTTTTTAATGCATCTTACTTGTGTTTTGCGCAAAACTAGCGTCATGCAATATTCATATCGAAGTTTTAATAGGATTATCTTATAATAGGCATAATCGGGAGTCATTATTTTAATTTTCACGAAATTATATGTAGATATGTGGCCAAAATTTTTCATAAAGCCAAACAACTTATTTAAATGCAAATAGCTTTTTAACGCATCTTACTTATGTTTTCTGCAAAATTAGCGTTATAGAATATTCATATAGAAGTTTTAATTGGATAACTTTATAATAGACGTAATTAGGAGTAGTTATATTAATTTTTACGAAATTAT
Organism: Schoenoplectus tabernaemontani; assembly: GCA_037127355.1. NCBI lineage: Eukaryota > Viridiplantae > Streptophyta > Magnoliopsida > Poales > Cyperaceae > Schoenoplectus > Schoenoplectus tabernaemontani. The sequence continues at coordinate 6,257,889 of CM073751.1, read as the reverse complement.
GTGTAGTTATGAGGGAAAAAATGTTGGAAACTCAAATAACTTTTTTAAATAGCAGCTTTCTAATGCATCTTACTTATGTTTTGAGAAAAATTATTATCGTAGAATATTCACATCAAAGTGTTAATTAAAAAATCTTATAAAAGACATAATTAGGAGCAATTATATTAATTTATACGAAATTATGTGCAGTTATGCGGATAAAAAATTTGGAAAGATCAAACAACTTGTTTAAACAAATAGCAGTTTTTAATGCATTTTACTTAAGTTTTGTGCGAAATTAGTGTCTTTGTAGAATATTCATGTTGAAGTTTTAACTCAAAAAATATTACAATAGGCATATTTAGGAGTAATTATATTAACTTATAAGAAATTATGTGTAGTTATGCAGCCAAAATTTTTGAAAACTCAAATAACTTGTTTAAACAATTGCTTTTAATGCATCTTATTTATGGATTGTGCAAAATTAGTGTCGTAGAATATTCATATCAAAGTTTGAATTAGAAGATCTTATAATAGGCATGCTTAGGAGTAATTATATAAACTTATAAGAAATTATGTGTAATTATGCGGCCAATTTAAAAAAAAAAACTCAAACAACTTGTTTAAACTACTGCTTTTAAAGCCTCCTACTTATGTTTTGTGCAGAATTAGTGTTGTAGAATGTTCATATTGAAGCGTTAATTAGATAATCTTTTAATAGGCATAATTAGGAGTGATTATATTAATTTTCACTAAATTATGTGTAGTTATGGGGTCAAAAATGTTGAAATACTCAAATAAGTTTTCTAAATAGTCGTTTTTTCTAATGCATCTTACTTATGTTTTGTGAAAAAATAGTGTCGTAGAATATTCATATCGAAGTGTTAATTGAACAATCTTATAATAGGCATAAATAGAAGTAATTATATTAATTTGCACGAAATTATGTGGGGCCAAAAATGAAAAAAAAAATCAAACAACTTGTTTAAACAAAGCAGCTTTTATTGCATCTTACTTGTGTTTTGTGCCAAATTAGCATCATAGAATATTCATATCGAAGTTTTAATTAGATAATATTATAATAGACATAATTAGGAGTAATTATATTGATTTTCATGAAATTATATGTAGTTGTGCGGCAAAAATTTGAAAAACACAATCAACTAGTTTAAACTTCTGTTTTTTAAAAGCATCTTACCTACGTTTTGGGAGTGTCGTAGAATATTCATATCGTAGTATTAATTGAATAATCTTCTAATAGGCACAACTAGGAGTAATTATATTAATTTTCATGAAATTATAAGTAGTTATGAGACAATAAATTTTGAAAATCTTAAACAACTTATTTAAACTAAGCAGCTTCAAATGTATCTTATTTATGTTTTATGAAAAATTACTGTTATAGGATATTCATATTGGAGTGTTATTTGGATAATTATGTAATAGGCATAATTAGTAGTGATTCCATTAATTTGCGTGAAATTATGTGTAGTTATGCAGCCAAAAAATTTTAAAAAACTCAAACAACTTGTTTAAACAAATTGCTTTTAATGCATCTTACTTATTTTTTATGCAAAATTCGTGTCATAGAATGTTCGTATCGAAGTGTCAATTGGATAATCTTCTAATAGGCATAACTAGGAGTAATTATATAAATTTTCATGAAATTTTGTGTCGTTATGAGGCAATAAATGTTAAAAATCTTAAATAACTTATTTAAACAAAGAATTTCTAATGTATCTTAGTTATGTCTCATGAAAAAATAGTGTCCTCTCGATATTCATATCGAATTGTTAAGTTGACAATCTTATAATAGACATAGTTAGGAGCAATTATATTAATTCGCTCGAAATTATGTGTGGTTTTGATGCAAAAATTGTTGAGAATCTTAAACAACTTGTTTAAACTACGCTTTCTAATGCATCTTGCCTATATTTCGCAAAATTAGCGTCATAGAATATTCATATCTAAGTTTTAATTGGACAATCAAATAATAGGCATAATGAGGAGTAATTATATTAATTTTCATGAAATTATATGTAGTTATGTGGCCAACAAATTTCAAAAACTCAAATAACTTGTTTAAACAACCGTTTTTAATGCATCTTATTTATGTTTTGTACAAAATTTGTGTTGTACAATGTTCATATCAAAGGGTTAATTAGATAATCTTCTAATAGGTATAATTAGGAGTAATTATATTAATTTTGACGAAATTAAGTGTAGTTATGAGTAAAAAAAATGTTAAAAATCTTAAACAACTTGTTTAAACAACAGTTTCTAATATATCTTACTTATGTTTTATGAAGAATCGGTGTCGTAAGATATTCATATCGAAGTGTTAATTGGACAATCTTATAATGGGCATAATTAGGAGTAACTATATTAATTTTCACGAAATTATGTGTACTTATGCGGCCAAAAGTTTTGAAAAACACAAACAACTTGTTTAAACAACAGTTTTTAATGCATCCTACTTATATCTTGTGCAAAATTAGTGTCGTGGAATATTCATATCGAAGTGTTAATTGACTAATATTTTAACAGGCATAATTAGGAGTGATTATATTAATTTTTACGAAATTATATGTAGTTATGAGGCCAAAAATGTTGAAAAACCTAACTTTTTTAAATAGCAGCTTCTAATGCATCTTACTTATGTTTTGAGGAAAAAATAGTGCCATAAAATATTTATTTTGAAGTGTTAATTAAAAAATCTTATAATAGGCATAATTAACAGTAATTATATTAATTTGCACCAAATTATGTTTAGTTACGCGGCCAAAAAATTTCCTAAAGCCGACAACTTGTTTAAACGGCGCTTTTTAACGCATCTTGCTTATGTTTTGTGCAATATTAGCATTATAGAATATTCATATCAAAGTTTTAATTGGACAATTTTATAACAGGCATAATTAGGATTAATTGTATTAATTTTCACGAAATTATATGTAGTTATGCGGCCAAAAATTATGAAAAACTCAAACAACTAGTTTATACTATAGCTTTTAATGCATCTTACTTGTGTTTTGCGCAAAACTAGCGTCATGCAATATTCATATCGAAGTTTTAATAGGATTATCTTATAATAGGCATAATCGAGTCATTATTTTAATTTTCACGAAATTATATGTAGATATGTGGCCAAAATTTTTCATAAAGCCAAACAACTTATTTAAACAAAGCTTTTAACGCATCTTACTTATGTTTTCTCGCAAAATTAGCGTTATAGAATATTCATATCGAAGTTTTAATTGGATAACTTTATAATAGACGTAATTAGGAGTAGTTATATTAATTTTTACGAAATTATGTGTAGTTATGAGGGAAAAAATGTTGGAAACTCAAATAACTTTTTTAAATAGCAGCTTTCTAATGCATCTTACTTAGGTTTTGAGAAAAATTATTATCGTAGAATATTCACATCAAAGTGTTAATTAAAAAATCTTATAAAAGACATAATTAGGAGTAATTATATTAATTTATACGAAATTATGTGCGTTATGCGGATAAAAAATTTGGAAAGATCAAACAACTTGTTTAAACAAAGCAGCTTTTTAATGCATCTTACTTAAGTTTTGTGCGAAATTAGTGTTTGTAGAATATTAATGTTGAAGTTTTAACTCGAAAAATATTACAATAGGCATATTTAGGAGTAATTATATTAATTTATAAGAAATTATGTGTAGTTATGCAGCCAAAAATTTTGAAAACTCAAATAACTTGTTTAAACAAATTGTTTTAAAGCATCTTACTTATGGATTGTGCAAAATTAGTGTCGTAGAATATTCATATCAAAGTTTGAATTAGAAGATCTTATAATAGGCATGCTTAGGAGTAATTATATAAACTTATAAGAAATTATGTGTAATTATGCGGCCAATTTAAAAAAAAAAACTCATACAACTTGTTTAAACTACTGTTTTTAAATCCTCCTACTTATGTTTTGTGCAGAATTAGTGTTGTAGAATGTTCATATTGAAGCGTTAATTAGATAATCTTTTAATAGGCATAATTAGGAGTGATTATATTAATTTTCACTAAATTATGTGTTGTTATGGGGTCAAAAATGTTGAAATACTCAAATAAGTTTTCTAAATAGCTGTTTCTAATGCATCTTACTTATGTTTTGTGAAAAAATAATGTCGTAGAATATTCATATCGAAGTGTTAATTGAACAATCTTATAATAGGCATAAATAGAAGTAATTATATTAATTTGCACGAAATTATGTGGGGCCAAAAATGAAAAAAAAATCAAACAACTTGTTTAAACAAAGCAGTTTTTAATGCATCTTACTTGTGTTTTGTGCCAAATTAGCATCATAGAATATTCATATCGAAGTTTTAATTAGATAATCTTATAATAGACATAATTAGGAGTAATTATATTGATTTTCATGAAATTATATGTAGTTGTGCGGCAAAAATTTGAAAAACACAATCAACTAGTTTAAACTTCTGTTTTTTTAAAAGCATCTTACCTACGTTTTGGGAGTGTCGTAGAATATTCATATCGTAGTATTAATTAAATAATCTTCTAATAGGCACAACTAGGAGTAATTATATTAATTTTCATGAAATTATAAGTAGTTATGAGACAATAAATTTTGAAAATCTTAAACAACTTATTTAAACGGCAGTTTCAAATGTATCTTATTTATGTTTTATGAAAAATTACTGTTAGAGGATATTCATATTGGAGTGTTATTTGGATAATTATGCAATAGGCATAATTAGTAGTGATTCCATTAATTTGCGTGAAATTATGTGTAGTTATGCAGCCAAAATTTTTAAAAAACTCAAACAACTTGTTTAAACAAATGTTTTTAATGCATCTTACTTATTTTTTATGCAAAATTCATGTCATAGAATGTTCGTATCGAAGTGTCAATTGGATAATCTTCTAATAGGCATAACTAGGAGTAATTATATAAATTTTCATGAAATTTTGTGTCGTTATGAGGCAATAAATGTTAAAAATCTTAAATAACTTATTTAAACAAAGCAATTTCTAATGTATCTTAGTTATGTCTCATGAAAAAATAGTGTCCTCTCGATATTCATATCGAATTGTTAAGTTGACAATCTTATAATAGACGTAGTTAGGAGCAATTATATTAATTCGCTCGAAATTATGTGTGGTTTTGATGCAAAAATTATTGAGAATCTTAAACAACTTGTTTAAACTACAGCTTTCTAATGCATCTTGCCTATATTTCTGCAAAATTAGCGTCATAGAATATTCATATCTAAGTTTTAATTGGACAATCAAATAATAGGCATAATGAGGAGTAATTATATTAATTTTCATGAAATTATATGTAGTTATGTGGCCAACAAATTTCAAAAACTCAAACAACTTGTTTAAACAACCGTTTTTAATGCATCTTATTTATGTTTTGAACAAAATTTGTGTTGTACAATGTTCATATCAAAGGGTTAATTAGATAATCTTCTAATAGGTATAATTAGGAGTAATTATATTAATTTTGACGAAATTAAGTGTAGTTATGAGTAAAAAAAATGTTAAAAATCTTAAACAACTTGTTTAAACAACAGTTTCTAATATATCTTACTTATGTTTTATGAAGAATCAAATTCGTCGTAAGATATTCATATCGAAGTGTTATTTGGACAATCTTATAATGGGCATAATTAGGAGTAACTATATTAATTTTCACGAAATTATGTGTACTTATGCGGCCAAAAGTTTTGAAAAACACAAACAACTTGTTTAAACAACAGTTTTTAATGCATCCTACTTATATCTTGTGCAAAATTAGTGTCGTGGAATATTCATATCGAAGTGTTAATTGACTAATATTTTAACAGGCATAATTAGGAGTGATTATATTAATTTTTACGAAATTATATGTAGTTATGAGGCCAAAAATGTTGAAAAACCTAACTTTTTTAAATAGCAGCTTTCTAATGCATCTTACTTATGTTTTGAGGAAAAAATAGTGCCATAAAATATTTATTTTGAAGTGTTAATTCAAAAATCTTATAATAGGCATAATTAACAGTAATTATATTAATTTGCATCAAATTATGTTTAGTTACGCGGCCAAAAAATTTCCTAAAGCCAACAACTTGTTTAAACGGCGCTTTTAACGCATCTTGCTTATGTTTTGTGCAATATTTGCATTATAGAATATTCATATCAAAGTTTTAATTGGACAATTTTATAACAGGCATAATTAGGATTAATTGTATTAATTTTCACGAAATTATATGTAGTTATGCGGCCAAAAATTATGAAAAACTCAAACAACTAGTTTATACGGCAGCTTTTAATGCATCTTACTTGTGTTTTGCGCAAAACTAGCGTCATGCAATATTCATATCGAAGTTTTAATAGGATTATCTTATAATAGGCATAATCAGGAGTCATTATTTTAATTTTCACGAAATTATATGTAGATATGTGGCCAAAATTTTTCATAAAGCCAAACAACTTATTTAAACAAAGCAGTTTTAACGCATCTTACTTATGTTTTCTGCAAAATTAGCGTTATAGAATATTCATATCGAAGTTTTAATTGGATAACTTTATAATAGACGTAATTAGGAGTAGTTATATTAATTTTTACGAAATTATGTGTAGTTATGAGGGAAAAAATGTTGGAAACTCAAATAACTTTTTTAAATAGCAGTTTCTAATGCATCTTACTTATGTTTTGAGAAAAATTATTATCGTAGAATATTCACATCAAAGTGTTAATTAAAAAATCTAATAAAAGACATAATTAGGAGCAATTATATTAATTTATACGAAATTATGTGCAGTTATGCGGATAAAAATTTTGGAAAGATCAAACAACTTGTTTAAACAAAGAGTTTTTAATGCATCTTACTTAAGTTTTGTGCGAAATTAGTGCTTTGTAGAATATTCATGTTGAAGTTTTAACTCGAAAAATATTACAATAGGCATATTTAGGAGTAATTATATTAATTTATAAGAAATTATGTGTAGTTATGCAGCCAAAAATTTTGAAAACTCAAATAACTTGTTTAAACAAATGTTTTTAATGCATCTTACTTATGGATTGTGCAAAATTAGTGTCGTAGAATATTCATATCAAAGTTTGAATTAGAAGATCTTATAATAGGCATGCTTAGGAGTAATTATATAAACTTATAAGAAATTATGTGTAATTATGCGGCCAATTTTAAAAAAAAAAAAACTCATACAACTTATTTAAACTACTGTTTTTAAAGCCTCCTACTTATGTTTTGTGCAGAATTAGTGTTGTAGAATGTTCATATTGAAGCGTTAATTAGATAATCTTTTAATAGGCATAATTAGGAGTGATTATATTAATTTTCACTAAATTATGTGTAGTTATGGGGTCAAAAATGTTGAAATACTCAAATAAGTTTTCTAAATAGTTATTTCTAATGCATCTTACTTATGTTTTGTGAAAAAATAGTGTCGTAGAATATTCATATCGAAGTGTTAATTGAACAATCTTATAATAGGCATAAATAGAAGTAATTATATTAATTTGCACGAAATTATGTGGGGCCAAAAATGAAAAAAAAATCAAACAACTTGTTTAAACAGCAGTTTTTATTGCATCTTACTTGTGTTTTGTGCCAAATTAGCATCATAGAATATTCATATCGAAGTTTTAATTAGATAATATTATAATAGACATAATTAGGAGTAATTATATTGATTTTCATGAAATTATATGTAGTTGTGCGGCAAAAATTTGAAAAACACAATCAACTAGTTTAAACTTCTGTTTTTTAAAAGCATCTTACCTACGTTTTGGGAGTGTCGTAGAATATTCATATCGTAGTATTAATTGAATAATCTTCTAATAGGCACAACTAGGAGTAATTATATTAATTTTCATGAAATTATAAGTAGTTATGAGACAATAAATTTTGAAAATCTTAAACAACTTATTTAAACGGCAGTTTCAAATGTATCTTATTTATGTTTTATGAAAAATTACTGTTATAGGATATTCATATTGGAGTGTTATTTGGATAATTATGCAATAGGCATAATTAGTAGTGATTCCATTAATTTGCGTGAAATTATGTGTAGTTATGCAGCCAAAATTTTTAAAAAACTCAAACAACTTGTTTAAACAATTGTTTTTAATGCATCTTACTTATTTTTTATGCAAAATTCGTGTCATAGAATGTTCGTATCGAAGTGTCAATTGGATAATCTTCTAATAGGCATAACTAGGAGTAATTATATAAATTTTCATGAAATTTTGTGTCGTTATGAGGCAATAAATGTTAAAAATCTTAAATAACTTATTTAAACAGCAATTTCTAATGTATCTTAGTTATGTCTCATGAAAAAATAGTGTCCTCTGATATTCATATCGAATTGTTAAGTTGACAATCTTATAATAGACATAGTTAGGAGCAATTATATTAATTCGCTCGAAATTATGTGTGGTTTTGATGCAAAAATTGTTGAGAATCTTAAACAACTTGTTTAAACTACAGTTTCTAATGCATCTTGCCTATATTTCTGCAAAATTAGCGTCATAGAATATTCATATCTAAGTTTTAATTGGACAATCAAATAATAGGCATAATGAGGAGTAATTATATTAATTTTCATGAAATTATATGTAGTTATGTGGCCAACAAATTTCAAAAACTCAAACAACTTGTTTAAACAACCGTTTTTAATGCATCTTATTTATGTTTTGTACAAAATTTGTGTTGTACAATGTTCATATCAAAGGGTTAATTAGATAATCTTCTAATAGGTATAATTAGGAGTAATTATATTAATTTTGACGAAATTAAGTGTAGTTATGAGTAAAAAAAATGTTAAAAATCTTAAACAACTTGTTTAAACAACAGTTTCTAATATATCTTACTTATGTTTTATGAAGAATCAGTGTCGTAAGATATTCATATCGAAGTGTTAATTGGACAATCTTATAATGGGCATAATTAGGAGTAACTATATTAATTTTCACGAAATTATGTGTACTTATGCGGCCAAAAGTTTTGAAAAACACAAACAACTTGTTTAAACAACAGTTTTTAATGCATCCTACTTATATCTTGTGCAAAATTAGTGTCGTGGAATATTCATATCGAAGTGTTAATTGACTAATATTTTAACAGGCATAATTAGGAGTGATTATATTAATTTTTACGAAATTATATGTAGTTATGAGGCCAAAAATGTTGAAAAACCTAACTTTTTTAAATAGCAGTTTCTAATGCATCTTACTTATGTTTTGAGGAAAAAATAGTGCCATAAAATATTTATTTTGAAGTGTTAATTAAAAAATCTTATAATAGGCATAATTAACAGTAATTATATTAATTTGCATCAAATTATGTTTAGTTACGCGGCCAAAAAATTTCCTAAAGCCAGACAACTTGTTTAAACGGCAGTTTTTAACGCATCTTGCTTATGTTTTGTGCAATATTAGCATTATAGAATATTCATATCAAAGTTTTAATTGGACAATTTTATAACAGGCATAATTAGGATTAATTGTATTAATTTTCACGAAATTATATGTAGTTATGCGGCCAAAAATTATGAAAAACTCAAACAGCTAGTTTATACGGCAGTTTTTAATGCATCTTACTTGTGTTTTGCGCAAAACTAGCGTCATGCAATATTCATATCGAAGTTTTAATAGGATTATCTTATAATAGGCATAATCAGGAGTCATTATTTTAATTTTCACGAAATTATATGTAGATATGTGGCCAAAATTTTTCATAAAGCCAAACAACTTATTTAAACAGCAGTTTTTAACGCATCTTACTTATGTTTTCTGCAAAATTAGCGTTATAGAATATTCATATCGAAGTTTTAATTGGATAACTTTATAATAGACGTAATTAGGAGTAGTTATATTAATTTTTACGAAATTATGTGTAGTTATGAGGGAAAAAATGTTGGAAACTCAAATAACTTTTTTAAATAGCAGTTTCTAATGCATCTTACTTATGTTTTGAGAAAAATTATTATCGTAGAATATTCACATCAAAGTGTTAATTAAAAAATCTTATAAAAGACATAATTAGGAGCAATTATATTAATTTATACGAAATTATGTGCAGTTATGCGGATAAAAAATTTGGAAAGATCAAACAACTTGTTTAAACAGCAGTTTTTAATGCATCTTACTTAAGTTTTGTGCGAAATTAGTGCTGTAGAATATTCATGTTGAAGTTTTAACTCAAAAAATATTACAATAGGCATATTTAGGAGTAATTATATTAATTTATAAGAAATTATGTGTAGTTATGCAGCCAAAATTTTTGAAAACTCAAATAACTTGTTTAAACAGCTGTTTTTAATGCATCTTACTTATGGATTGTGCAAAATTAGTGTCGTAGAATATTCATATCAAAGTTTGAATTAGAAGATCTTATAATAGGCATGCTTAGGAGTAATTATATAAACTTATAAGAAATTATGTGTAATTATGCGGCCAATTTAAAAAAAAAAAACTCAAACAACTTGTTTAAACGGCTGTTTTTAAAGCCTCCTACTTATGTTTTGTGCAGAATTAGTGTTGTAGAATGTTCATATTGAAGCGTTAATTAGATAATCTTTTAATAGGCATAATTAGGAGTGATTATATTAATTTTCACTAAATTATGTGTAGTTATGGGGTCAAAAATGTTGAAATACTCAAATAAGTTTTCTAAATAGTTATTTCTAATGCATCTTACTTATGTTTTGTGAAAAAATAGTGTCGTAGAATATTCATATCGAAGTGTTAATTGAACAATCTTATAATAGGCATAAATAGAAGTAATTATATTAATTTGCACGAAATTATGTGGGGCCAAAAATGAAAAAAAAATCAAACAACTTGTTTAAACAGCAGTTTTTATTGCATCTTACTTGTGTTTTGTGCCAAATTAGCATCATAGAATATTCATATCGAAGTTTTAATTAGATAATCTTATAATAGACATAATTAGGAGTAATTATATTGATTTTCATGAAATTATATGTAGTTGTGCGGCAAAAATTTGAAAAACACAATCAACTAGTTTAAACTTCTGTTTTTTTAAAAGCATCTTACCTACGTTTTGGGAGTGTCGTAGAATATTCATATCGTAGTATTAATTGAATAATCTTCTAATAGGCACAACTAGGAGTAATTATATTAATTTTCATGAAATTATAAGTAGTTATGAGACAATAAATTTTGAAAATCTTAAACAACTTATTTAAACGGCAGTTTCAAATGTATCTTATTTATGTTTTATGAAAAATTACTGTTATAGGATATTCATATTGGAGTGTTATTTGGATAATTATGTAATAGGCATAATTAGTAGTGATTCCATTAATTTGCGTGAAATTATGTGTAGTTATGCAGCCAAAATTTTTAAAAAACTCAAACAACTTGTTTAAACAGCTGTTTTTAATGCATCTTACTTATTTTTTATGCAAAATTCGTGTCATAGAATGTTCGTATCGAAGTGTCAATTGGATAATCTTCTAATAGGCATAACTAGGAGTAATTATATAAATTTTCATGAAATTTTGTGTCGTTATGAGGCAATAAATGTTAAAAATCTTAAATAACTTATTTAAACAGCAATTTCTAATGTATCTTAGTTATGTCTCATGAAAAAATAGTGTCCTCTGATATTCATATCGAATTGTTAAGTTGACAATCTTATAATAGACATAGTTAGGAGCAATTATATTAATTCGCTCGAAATTATGTGTGGTTTTGATGCAAAAATTGTTGAGAATCTTAAACAACTTGTTTAAACTACAGTTTCTAATGCATCTTGCCTATATTTCTGCAAAATTAGCGTCATAGAATATTCATATCTAAGTTTTAATTGGACAATCAAATAATAGGCATAATGAGGAGTAATTATATTAATTTTCATGAAATTATATGTAGTTATGTGGCCAACAAATTTCAAAAACTCAAACAACTTGTTTAAACAACCGTTTTTAATGCATCTTATTTATGTTTTGTACAAAATTTGTGTTGTACAATGTTCATATCAAAGGGTTAATTAGATAATCTTCTAATAGGTATAATTAGGAGTAATTATATTAATTTTGACGAAATTAAGTGTAGTTATGAGTAAAAAAAATGTTAAAAATCTTAAACAACTTGTTTAAACAACAGTTTCTAATATATCTTACTTATGTTTTATGAAGAATCAGTGTCGTAAGATATTCATATCGAAGTGTTAATTGGACAATCTTATAATGGGCATAATTAGGAGTAACTATATTAATTTTCACGAAATTATGTGTACTTATGCGGCCAAAAGTTTTGAAAAACACAAACAACTTGTTTAAACAACAGTTTTTAATGCATCCTACTTATATCTTGTGCAAAATTAGTGTCGTGGAATATTCATATCGAAGTGTTAATTGACTAATATTTTAACAGGCATAATTAGGAGTGATTATATTAATTTTTACGAAATTATATGTAGTTATGAGGCCAAAAATGTTGAAAAACCTAACTTTTTTAAATAGCAGTTTCTAATGCATCTTACTTATGTTTTGAGGAAAAAATAGTGCCATAAAATATTTATTTTGAAGTGTTAATTAAAAAATCTTATAATAGGCATAATTAACAGTAATTATATTAATTTGCACCAAATTATGTTTAGTTACGCGGCCAAAAAATTTCCTAAAGCCAGACAACTTGTTTAAACGGCAGTTTTTAACGCATCTTGCTTATGTTTTGTGCAATATTAGCATTATAGAATATTCATATCAAAGTTTTAATTGGACAATTTTATAACAGGCATAATTAGGATTAATTGTATTAATTTTCACGAAATTATATGTAGTTATGCGGCCAAAAATTATGAAAAACTCAAACAGCTAGTTTATACGGCAGTTTTTAATGCATCTTACTTGTGTTTTGCGCAAAACTAGCGTCATGCAATATTCATATCGAAGTTTTAATAGGATTATCTTATAATAGGCATAATCAGGAGTCATTATTTTAATTTTCACGAAATTATATGTAGATATGTGGCCAAAATTTTTCATAAAGCCAAACAACTTATTTAAACAGCAGTTTTTAACGCATCTTACTTATGTTTTCTGCAAAATTAGCGTTATAGAATATTCATATCGAAGTTTTAATTGGATAACTTTATAATAGACGTAATTAGGAGTAGTTATATTAATTTTTACGAAATTATGTGTAGTTATGAGGGAAAAAATGTTGGAAACTCAAATAACTTTTTTAAATAGCAGTTTCTAATGCATCTTACTTAGGTTTTGAGAAAAATTATTATCGTAGAATATTCACATCAAAGTGTTAATTAAAAAATCTTATAAAAGACATAATTAGGAGTAATTATATTAATTTATACGAAATTATGTGCAGTTATGCGGATAAAAAATTTGGAAAGATCAAACAACTTGTTTAAACAGCAGTTTTTAATGCATCTTACTTAAGTTTTGTGCGAAATTAGTGCTGTAGAATATTAATGTTGAAGTTTTAACTCGAAAAATATTACAATAGGCATATTTAGGAGTAATTATATTAATTTATAAGAAATTATGTGTAGTTATGCAGCCAAAAATTTTGAAAACTCAAATAACTTGTTTAAACAGCTGTTTTTAATGCATCTTACTTATGGATTGTGCAAAATTAGTGTCGTAGAATATTCATATCAAAGTTTGAATTAGAAGATCTTATAATAGGCATGCTTAGGAGTAATTATATAAACTTATAAGAAATTATGTGTAATTATGCGGCCAATTTAAAAAAAAACTCATACAACTTGTTTAAACGGCTGTTTTTAAAGCCTCCTACTTATGTTTTGTGCAGAATTAGTGTTGTAGAATGTTCATATTGAAGCGTTAATTAGATAATCTTTTAATAGGCATAATTAGGAGTGATTATATTAATTTTCACTAAATTATGTGTTGTTATGGGGTCAAAAATGTTGAAATACTCAAATAAGTTTTCTAAATAGCTGTTTCTAATGCATCTTACTTATGTTTTGTGAAAAAATAGTGTCGTAGAATATTCATATCGAAGTGTTAATTGAACAATCTTATAATAGGCATAAATAGAAGTAATTATATTAATTTGCACGAAATTATGTGGGGCCAAAAATGAAAAAAAAATCAAACAACTTGTTTAAACAGCAGTTTTTAATGCATCTTACTTGTGTTTTGTGCCAAATTAGCATCATAGAATATTCATATCGAAGTTTTAATTAGATAATCTTATAATAGACATAATTAGGAGTAATTATATTGATTTTCATGAAATTATATGTAGTTGTGCGGCAAAAATTTGAAAAACACAATCAACTAGTTTAAACTTCTGTTTTTTTAAAAGCATCTTACCTACGTTTTGGGAGTGTCGTAGAATATTCATATCGTAGTATTAATTGAATAATCTTCTAATAGGCACAACTAGGAGTAATTATATTAATTTTCATGAAATTATAAGTAGTTATGAGACAATAAATTTTGAAAATCTTAAACAACTTATTTAAACGGCAGTTTCAAATGTATCTTATTTATGTTTTATGAAAAATTACTGTTATAGGATATTCATATTGGAGTGTTATTTGGATAATTATGCAATAGGCATAATTAGTAGTGATTCCATTAATTTGCGTGAAATTATGTGTAGTTATGCAGCCAAAATTTTTAAAAAACTCAAACAACTTGTTTAAACAGCTGTTTTTAATGCATCTTACTTATTTTTTATGCAAAATTCATGTCATAGAATGTTCGTATCGAAGTGTCAATTGGATAATCTTCTAATAGGCATAACTAGGAGTAATTATATAAATTTTCATGAAATTTTGTGTCGTTATGAGGCAATAAATGTTAAAAATCTTAAATAACTTATTTAAACAGCAATTTCTAATGTATCTTAGTTATGTCTCATGAAAAAATAGTGTCCTCTGATATTCATATCGAATTGTTAAGTTGACAATCTTATAATAGACATAGTTAGGAGCAATTATATTAATTCGCTCGAAATTATGTGTGGTTTTGATGCAAAAATTGTTGAGAATCTTAAACAACTTGTTTAAACTACAGTTTCTAATGCATCTTGCCTATATTTCTGCAAAATTAGCGTCATAGAATATTCATATCTAAGTTTTAATTGGACAATCAAATAATAGGCATAATGAGGAGTAATTATATTAATTTTCATGAAATTATATGTAGTTATGTGGCCAACAAATTTCAAAAACTCAAACAACTTGTTTAAACAACCGTTTTTAATGCATCTTATTTATGTTTTGTACAAAATTTGTGTTGTACAATGTTCATATCAAAGGGTTAATTAGATAATCTTCTAATAGGTATAATTAGGAGTAATTATATTAATTTTGACGAAATTAAGTGTAGTTATGAGTAAAAAAAATGTTAAAAATCTTAAACAACTTGTTTAAACAACAGTTTCTAATATATCTTACTTATGTTTTATGAAGAATCAGTGTCGTAAGATATTCATATCGAAGTGTTATTTGGACAATCTTATAATGGGCATAATTAGGAGTAACTATATTAATTTTCACGAAATTATGTGTACTTATGCGGCCAAAAGTTTTGAAAAACACAAACAACTTGTTTAAACAACAGTTTTTAATGCATCCTACTTATATCTTGTGCAAAATTAGTGTCGTGGAATATTCATATCGAAGTGTTAATTGACTAATATTTTAACAGGCATAATTAGGAGTGATTATATTAATTTTTACGAAATTATATGTAGTTATGAGGCCAAAAATGTTGAAAAACCTAACTTTTTTAAATAGCAGTTTCTAATGCATCTTACTTATGTTTTGAGGAAAAATAGTGCCATAAAATATTTATTTTGAAGTGTTAATTCAAAAATCTTATAATAGGCATAATTAACAGTAATTATATTAATTTGCATCAAATTATGTTTAGTTACGCGGCCAAAAAATTTCCTAAAGCCGACAACTTGTTTAAACGGCAGTTTTTAACGCATCTTGCTTATGTTTTGTGCAATATTAGCATTATAGAATATTCATATCAAAGTTTTAATTGGACAATTTTATAACAGGCATAATTAGGATTAATTGTATTAATTTTCACGAAATTATATGTAGTTATGCGGCCAAAAATTATGAAAAACTCAAACAGCTAGTTTATACGGCAGTTTTTAATGCATCTTACTTGTGTTTTGCGCAAAACTAGCGTCATGCAATATTCATATCGAAGTTTTAATAGGATTATCTTATAATAGGCATAATCAGGAGTCATTATTTTAATTTTCACGAAATTATATGTAGATATGTGGCCAAAATTTTTCATAAAGCCAAACAACTTATTTAAACAGCAGTTTTTAACGCATCTTACTTATGTTTTCTGCAAAATTAGCGTTATAGAATATTCATATCGAAGTTTTAATTGGATAACTTTATAATAGACGTAATTAGGAGTAGTTATATTAATTTTTACGAAATTATGTGTAGTTATGAGGGAAAAAATGTTGGAAACTCAAATAACTTTTTTAAATAGCAGTTTCTAATGCATCTTACTTATGTTTTGAGAAAAATTATTATCGTAGAATATTCACATCAAAGTGTTAATTAAAAAATCTTATAAAAGACATAATTAGGAGTAATTATATTAATTTATACGAAATTATGTGCAGTTATGCGGATAAAAATTTGGAAAGATCAAACAACTTGTTTAAACAGCAGTTTTTAATGCATCTTACTTAAGTTTTGTGCGAAATTAGTGCTGTAGAATATTCATGTTGAAGTTTTAACTCGAAAAATATTACAATAGGCATATTTAGGAGTAATTATATTAATTTATAAGAAATTATGTGTAGTTATGCAGCCAAAAATTTTGAAAACTCAAATAACTTGTTTAAACAGCTGTTTTTAATGCATCTTACTTATGGATTGTGCAAAATTAGTGTCGTAGAATATTCATATCAAAGTTTGAATTAGAAGATCTTATAATAGGCATGCTTAGGAGTAATTATATAAACTTATAAGAAATTATGTGTAATTATGCGGCCAATTTAAAAAAAAAAACTCAAACAACTTGTTTAAACGGCTGTTTTTAAAGCCTCCTACTTATGTTTTGTGCAGAATTAGTGTTGTAGAATGTTCATATTGAAGCGTTAATTAGATAATCTTTTAATAGGCATAATTAGGAGTGATTATATTAATTTTCACTAAATTATGTGTAGTTATGGGGTCAAAAATGTTGAAATACTCAAATAAGTTTTCTAAATAGTTATTTCTAATGCATCTTACTTATGTTTTGTGAAAAAATAGTGTCGTAGAATATTCATATCGAAGTGTTAATTGAACAATCTTATAATAGGCATAAATAGAAGTAATTATATTAATTTGCACGAAATTATGTGGGGCCAAAAATGAAAAAAAAATCAAACAACTTGTTTAAACAGCAGTTTTTATTGCATCTTACTTGTGTTTTGTGCCAAATTAGCATCATAGAATATTCATATCGAAGTTTTAATTAGATAATCTTATAATAGACATAATTAGGAGTAATTATATTGATTTTCATGAAATTATATGTAGTTGTGCGGCAAAAATTTGAAAAACACAATCAACTAGTTTAAACTTCTGTTTTTTTAAAAGCATCTTACCTACGTTTTGGGAGTGTCGTAGAATATTCATATCGTAGTATTAATTGAATAATCTTCTAATAGGCACAACTAGGAGTAATTATATTAATTTTCATGAAATTATAAGTAGTTATGAGACAATAAATTTTGAAAATCTTAAACAACTTATTTAAACGGCAGTTTCAAATGTATCTTATTTATGTTTTATGAAAAATTACTGTTATAGGATATTCATATTGGAGTGTTATTTGGATAATTATGCAATAGGCATAATTAGTAGTGATTCCATTAATTTGCGTGAAATTATGTGTAGTTATGCAGCCAAAATTTTTAAAAAACTCAAACAACTTGTTTAAACAGCTGTTTTTAATGCATCTTACTTATTTTTTATGCAAAATTCGTGTCATAGAATGTTCGTATCGAAGTGTCAATTGGATAATCTTCTAATAGGCATAACTAGGAGTAATTATATAAATTTTCATGAAATTTTGTGTCGTTATGAGGCAATAAATGTTAAAAATCTTAAATAACTTATTTAAACAGCAATTTCTAATGTATCTTAGTTATGTCTCATGAAAAAATAGTGTCCTCTGATATTCATATCGAATTGTTAAGTTGACAATCTTATAATAGACATAGTTAGGAGCAATTATATTAATTCGCTCGAAATTATGTGTGGTTTTGATGCAAAAATTGTTGAGAATCTTAAACAACTTGTTTAAACTACAGTTTCTAATGCATCTTGCCTATATTTCTGCAAAATTAGCGTCATAGAATATTCATATCTAAGTTTTAATTGGACAATCAAATAATAGGCATAATGAGGAGTAATTATATTAATTTTCATGAAATTATATGTAGTTATGTGGCCAACAAATTTCAAAAACTCAAACAACTTGTTTAAACAACCGTTTTTAATGCATCTTATTTATGTTTTGTACAAAATTTGTGTTGTACAATGTTCATATCAAAGGGTTAATTAGATAATCTTCTAATAGGTATAATTAGGAGTAATTATATTAATTTTGACGAAATTAAGTGTAGTTATGAGTAAAAAAAATGTTAAAAATCTTAAACAACTTGTTTAAACAACAGTTTCTAATATATCTTACTTATGTTTTATGAAGAATCAGTGTCGTAAGATATTCATATCGAAGTGTTAATTGGACAATCTTATAATGGGCATAATTAGGAGTAACTATATTAATTTTCACGAAATTATGTGTACTTATGCGGCCAAAAGTTTTGAAAAACACAAACAACTTGTTTAAACAACAGTTTTTAATGCATCCTACTTATATCTTGTGCAAAATTAGTGTCGTGGAATATTCATATCGAAGTGTTAATTGACTAATATTTTAACAGGCATAATTAGGAGTGATTATATTAATTTTTACGAAATTATATGTAGTTATGAGGCCAAAAATGTTGAAAAACCTAACTTTTTTAAATAGCAGTTTCTAATGCATCTTACTTATGTTTTGAGGAAAAAATAGTGCCATAAAATATTTATTTTGAAGTGTTAATTGAAAAATCTTATAATAGGCATAATTAACAGTAATTATATTAATTTGCACCAAATTATGTTTAGTTACGCGGCCAAAAAATTTCCTAAAGCCAGACAACTTGTTTAAACGGCAGTTTTTAACGCATCTTGCTTATGTTTTGTGCAATATTAGCATTATAGAATATTCATATCAAAGTTTTAATTGGACAATTTTATAACAGGCATAATTAGGATTAATTGTATTAATTTTCACGAAATTATATGTAGTTATGCGGCCAAAAATTATGAAAAACTCAAACAGCTAGTTTATACGGCAGTTTTTAATGCATCTTACTTGTGTTTTGCGCAAAACTAGCGTCATGCAATATTCATATCGAAGTTTTAATAGGATTATCTTATAATAGGCATAATCAGGAGTCATTATTTTAATTTTCACGAAATTATATGTAGATATGTGGCCAAAATTTTTCATAAAGCCAAACAACTTATTTAAACAGCAGTTTTTAACGCATCTTACTTATGTTTTCTGCAAAATTAGCGTTATAGAATATTCATATCGAAGTTTTAATTGGATAACTTTATAATAGACGTAATTAGGAGTAGTTATATTAATTTTTACGAAATTATGTGTAGTTATGAGGGAAAAAATGTTGGAAACTCAAATAACTTTTTTAAATAGCAGTTTCTAATGCATCTTACTTAGGTTTTGAGAAAAATTATTATCGTAGAATATTCACATCAAAGTGTTAATTAAAAAATCTTATAAAAGACATAATTAGGAGTAATTATATTAATTTATACGAAATTATGTGCAGTTATGCGGATAAAAAATTTGGAAAGATCAAACAACTTGTTTAAACAGCAGTTTTTAATGCATCTTACTTAAGTTTTGTGCGAAATTAGTGCTGTAGAATATTAATGTTGAAGTTTTAACTCGAAAAATATTACAATAGGCATATTTAGGAGTAATTATATTAATTTATAAGAAATTATGTGTAGTTATGCAGCCAAAAATTTTGAAAACTCAAATAACTTGTTTAAACAGCTGTTTTTAATGCATCTTACTTATGGATTGTGCAAAATTAGTGTCGTAGAATATTCATATCAAAGTTTGAATTAGAAGATCTTATAATAGGCATGCTTAGGAGTAATTATATAAACTTATAAGAAATTATGTGTAATTATGCGGCCAATTTAAAAAAAAAAACTCATACAACTTGTTTAAACGGCTGTTTTTAAAGCCTCCTACTTATGTTTTGTGCAGAATTAGTGTTGTAGAATGTTCATATTGAAGCGTTAATTAGATAATCTTTTAATAGGCATAATTAGGAGTGATTATATTAATTTTCACTAAATTATGTGTTGTTATGGGGTCAAAAATGTTGAAATACTCAAATAAGTTTTCTAAATAGCTGTTTCTAATGCATCTTACTTATGTTTTAAAAATAGTGTCGTAGAATATTCATATCGAAGTGTTAATTGAACAATCTTATAATAGGCATAAATAGAAGTAATTATATTAATTTGCACGAAATTATGTGGGGCCAAAAATGAAAAAAAAATCAAACAACTTGTTTAAACAGCAGTTTTTAATGCATCTTACTTGTGTTTTGTGCCAAATTAGCATCATAGAATATTCATATCGAAGTTTTAATTAGATAATCTTATAATAGACATAATTAGGAGTAATTATATTGATTTTCATGAAATTATATGTAGTTGTGCGGCAAAAATTTGAAAAACACAATCAACTAGTTTAAACTTCTGTTTTTTTAAAAGCATCTTACCTACGTTTTGGGAGTGTCGTAGAATATTCATATCGTAGTATTAATTGAATAATCTTCTAATAGGCACAACTAGGAGTAATTATATTAATTTTCATGAAATTATAAGTAGTTATGAGACAATAAATTTTGAAAATCTTAAACAACTTATTTAAACGGCAGTTTCAAATGTATCTTATTTATGTTTTATGAAAAATTACTGTTATAGGATATTCATATTGGAGTGTTATTTGGATAATTATGCAATAGGCATAATTAGTAGTGATTCCATTAATTTGCGTGAAATTATGTGTAGTTATGCAGCCAAAATTTTTAAAAAACTCAAACAACTTGTTTAAACAGCTGTTTTTAATGCATCTTACTTATTTTTTATGCAAAATTCATGTCATAGAATGTTCGTATCGAAGTGTCAATTGGATAATCTTCTAATAGGCATAACTAGGAGTAATTATATAAATTTTCATGAAATTTTGTGTCGTTATGAGGCAATAAATGTTAAAAATCTTAAATAACTTATTTAAACAGCAATTTCTAATGTATCTTAGTTATGTCTCATGAAAAAATAGTGTCCTCTGATATTCATATCGAATTGTTAAGTTGACAATCTTATAATAGACGTAGTTAGGAGCAATTATATTAATTCGCTCGAAATTATGTGTGGTTTTGATGCAAAAATTATTGAGAATCTTAAACAACTTGTTTAAACTACAGTTTCTAATGCATCTTGCCTATATTTCTGCAAAATTAGCGTCATAGAATATTCATATCTAAGTTTTAATTGGACAATCAAATAATAGGCATAATGAGGAGTAATTATATTAATTTTCATGAAATTATATGTAGTTATGTGGCCAACAAATTTCAAAAACTCAAACAACTTGTTTAAACAACCGTTTTTAATGCATCTTATTTATGTTTTGAACAAAATTTGTGTTGTACAATGTTCATATCAAAGGGTTAATTAGATAATCTTCTAATAGGTATAATTAGGAGTAATTATATTAATTTTGACGAAATTAAGTGTAGTTATGAGTAAAAAAAATGTTAAAAATCTTAAACAACTTGTTTAAACAACAGTTTCTAATATATCTTACTTATGTTTTATGAAGAATCAGTGTCGTAAGATATTCATATCGAAGTGTTATTTGGACAATCTTATAATGGGCATAATTAGGAGTAACTATATTAATTTTCACGAAATTATGTGTACTTATGCGGCCAAAAGTTTTGAAAAACACAAACAACTTGTTTAAACAACAGTTTTTAATGCATCCTACTTATATCTTGTGCAAAATTAGTGTCGTGGAATATTCATATCGAAGTGTTAATTGACTAATATTTTAACAGGCATAATTAGGAGTGATTATATTAATTTTTACGAAATTATATGTAGTTATGAGGCCAAAAATGTTGAAAAACCTAACTTTTTTAAATAGCAGTTTCTAATGCATCTTACTTATGTTTTGAGGAAAAAATAGTGCCATAAAATATTTATTTTGAAGTGTTAATTCAAAAATCTTATAATAGGCATAATTAACAGTAATTATATTAATTTGCATCAAATTATGTTTAGTTACGCGGCCAAAAAATTTCCTAAAGCCAGACAACTTGTTTAAACGGCAGTTTTTAACGCATCTTGCTTATGTTTTGTGCAATATTAGCATTATAGAATATTCATATCAAAGTTTTAATTGGACAATTTTATAACAGGCATAATTAGGATTAATTGTATTAATTTTCACGAAATTATATGTAGTTATGCGGCCAAAAATTATGAAAAACTCAAACAGCTAGTTTATACGGCAGTTTTTAATGCATCTTACTTGTGTTTTGCGCAAAACTAGCGTCATGCAATATTCATATCGAAGTTTTAATAGGATTATCTTATAATAGGCATAATCAGGAGTCATTATTTTAATTTTCACGAAATTATATGTAGATATGTGGCCAAAATTTTTCATAAAGCCAAACAACTTATTTAAACAGCAGTTTTTAACGCATCTTACTTATGTTTTCTGCAAAATTAGCGTTATAGAATATTCATATCGAAGTTTTAATTGGATAACTTTATAATAGACGTAATTAGGAGTAGTTATATTAATTTTTACGAAATTATGTGTAGTTATGAGGGAAAAAATGTTGGAAACTCAAATAACTTTTTTAAATAGCAGTTTCTAATGCATCTTACTTATGTTTTGAGAAAAATTATTATCGTAGAATATTCACATCAAAGTGTTAATTAAAAAATCTAATAAAAGACATAATTAGGAGCAATTATATTAATTTATACGAAATTATGTGCAGTTATGCGGATAAAAAATTTGGAAAGATCAAACAACTTGTTTAAACAGCAGTTTTTAATGCATCTTACTTAAGTTTTGTGCGAAATTAGTGCTGTAGAATATTCATGTTGAAGTTTTAACTCGAAAAATATTACAATAGGCATATTTAGGAGTAATTATATTAATTTATAAGAAATTATGTGTAGTTATGCAGCCAAAAATTTTGAAAACTCAAATAACTTGTTTAAACAGCTGTTTTTAATGCATCTTACTTATGGATTGTGCAAAATTAGTGTCGTAGAATATTCATATCAAAGTTTGAATTAGAAGATCTTATAATAGGCATGCTTAGGAGTAATTATATAAACTTATAAGAAATTATGTGTAATTATGCGGCCAATTTAAAAAAAAAAACAACTCATACAACTTGTTTAAACGGCTGTTTTTAAAGCCTCCTACTTATGTTTTGTGCAGAATTAGTGTTGTAGAATGTTCATATTGAAGCGTTAATTAGATAATCTTTTAATAGGCATAATTAGGAGTGATTATATTAATTTTCACTAAATTATGTGTAGTTATGGGGTCAAAAATGTTGAAATACTCAAATAAGTTTTCTAAATAGTTATTTCTAATGCATCTTACTTATGTTTTGTGAAAAAATAGTGTCGTAGAATATTCATATCGAAGTGTTAATTGAACAATCTTATAATAGGCATAAATAGAAGTAATTATATTAATTTGCACGAAATTATGTGGGGCCAAAAATGAAAAAAAAATCAAACAACTTGTTTAAACAGCAGTTTTTATTGCATCTTACTTGTGTTTTGTGCCAAATTAGCATCATAGAATATTCATATCGAAGTTTTAATTAGATAATCTTATAATAGACATAATTAGGAGTAATTATATTGATTTTCATGAAATTATATGTAGTTGTGCGGCAAAAATTTGAAAAACACAATCAACTAGTTTAAACTTCTGTTTTTTTAAAAGCATCTTACCTACGTTTTGGGAGTGTCGTAGAATATTCATATCGTAGTATTAATTGAATAATCTTCTAATAGGCACAACTAGGAGTAATTATATTAATTTTCATGAAATTATAAGTAGTTATGAGACAATAAATTTTGAAAATCTTAAACAACTTATTTAAACGGCAGTTTCAAATGTATCTTATTTATGTTTTATGAAAAATTACTGTTAGAGGATATTCATATTGGAGTGTTATTTGGATAATTATGCAATAGGCATAATTAGTAGTGATTCCATTAATTTGCGTGAAATTATGTGTAGTTATGCAGCCAAAATTTTTAAAAAACTCAAACAACTTGTTTAAACAGCTGTTTTTAATGCATCTTACTTATTTTTTATGCAAAATTCGTGTCATAGAATGTTCGTATCGAAGTGTCAATTGGATAATCTTCTAATAGGCATAACTAGGAGTAATTATATAAATTTTCATGAAATTTTGTGTCGTTATGAGGCAATAAATGTTAAAAATCTTAAATAACTTATTTAAACAGCAATTTCTAATGTATCTTAGTTATGTCTCATGAAAAAATAGTGTCCTCTGATATTCATATCGAATTGTTAAGTTGACAATCTTATAATAGACATAGTTAGGAGCAATTATATTAATTCGCTCGAAATTATGTGTGGTTTTGATGCAAAAATTATTGAGAATCTTAAATAACTTGTTTAAACTACAGTTTCTAATGCATCTTGCCTATATTTCTGCAAAATTAGCGTCATAGAATATTCATATCTAAGTTTTAATTGGACAATCAAATAATAGGCATAATGAGGAGTAATTATATTAATTTTCATGAAATTATATGTAGTTATGTGGCCAACAAATTTCAAAAACTCAAACAACTTGTTTAAACAACCGTTTTTAATGCATCTTATTTATGTTTTGTACAAAATTTGTGTTGTACAATGTTCATATCAAAGGGTTAATTAGATAATCTTCTAATAGGTATAATTAGGAGTAATTATATTAATTTTGACGAAATTAAGTGTAGTTATGAGTAAAAAAAATGTTAAAAATCTTAAACAACTTGTTTAAACAACAGTTTCTAATATATCTTACTTATGTTTTATGAAGAATCAGTGTCGTAAGATATTCATATCGAAGTGTTATTTGGACAATCTTATAATGGGCATAATTAGGAGTAACTATATTAATTTTCACGAAATTATGTGTACTTATGCGGCCAAAAGTTTTGAAAAACACAAACAACTTGTTTAAACAACAGTTTTTAATGCATCCTACTTATATCTTGTGCAAAATTAGTGTCGTGGAATATTCATATCGAAGTGTTAATTGACTAATATTTTAACAGGCATAATTAGGAGTGATTATATTAATTTTTACGAAATTATATGTAGTTATGAGGCCAAAAATGTTGAAAAACCTAACTTTTTTAAATAGCAGTTTCTAATGCATCTTACTTATGTTTTGAGGAAAAAATAGTGCCATAAAATATTTATTTTGAAGTGTTAATTGAAAAATCTTATAATAGGCATAATTAAGAGTAATTATATTAATTTGCACCAAATTATGTTTAGTTACGCGGCCAAAAAATTTCCTAAAGCCAAACAACTTGTTTAAACGGCAGTTTTTAACGCATCTTGCTTATGTTTTGTGCAATATTAGCATTATAGAATATTCATATCAAAGTTTTAATTGGACAATTTTATAACAGGCATAATTAGGATTAATTGTATTAATTTTCACGAAATTATATGTAGTTATGCGGCCAAAAATTATGAAAAACTCAAACAGCTAGTTTATACGGCAGTTTTTAATGCATCTTACTTGTGTTTTGCGCAAAACTAGCGTCATGCAATATTCATATCGAAGTTTTAATAGGATTATCTTATAATAGGCATAATCAGGAGTCATTATTTTAATTTTCACGAAATTATATGTAGATATGTGGCCAAAATTTTTCATAAAGCCAAACAACTTATTTAAACAGCAGTTTTTAACGCATCTTACTTATGTTTTCTGCAAAATTAGCGTTATAGAATATTCATATCGAAGTTTTAATTGGATAACTTTATAATAGACGTAATTAGGAGTAGTTATATTAATTTTTACGAAATTATGTGTAGTTATGAGGGAAAAAATGTTGGAAACTCAAATAACTTTTTTAAATAGCAGTTTCTAATGCATCTTACTTATGTTTTGAGAAAAATTATTATCGTAGAATATTCACATCAAAGTGTTAATTAAAAAATCTTATAAAAGACATAATTAGGAGTAATTATATTAATTTATACGAAATTATGTGCAGTTATGCGGATAAAAAATTTGGAAAGATCAAACAACTTGTTTAAACAGCAGTTTTTAATGCATCTTACTTAAGTTTTGTGCGAAATTAGTGCTGTAGAATATTCATGTTGAAGTTTTAACTCGAAAAATATTACAATAGGCATATTTAGGAGTAATTATATTAATTTATAAGAAATTATGTGTAGTTATGCAGCCAAAAATTTTGAAAACTCAAATAACTTGTTTAAACAGCTGTTTTTAATGCATCTTACTTATGGATTGTGCAAAATTAGTGTCGTAGAATATTCATATCAAAGTTTGAATTAGAAGATCTTATAATAGGCATGCTTAGGAGTAATTATATAAACTTATAAGAAATTATGTGTAATTATGCGGCCAATTTAAAAAAAAAACTCAAACAACTTGTTTAAACGGCTGTTTTTAAAGCCTCCTACTTATGTTTTGTGCAGAATTAGTGTTGTAGAATGTTCATATTGAAGCGTTAATTAGATAATCTTTTAATAGGCATAATTAGGAGTGATTATATTAATTTTCACTAAATTATGTGTAGTTATGGGGTCAAAAATGTTGAAATACTCAAATAAGTTTTCTAAATAGTTATTTCTAATGCATCTTACTTATGTTTTGTGAAAAAATAGTGTCGTAGAATATTCATATCGAAGTGTTAATTGAACAATCTTATAATAGGCATAAATAGAAGTAATTATATTAATTTGCACGAAATTATGTGGGGCCAAAAATGAAAAAAAATCAAACAACTTGTTTAAACAGCAGTTTTTATTGCATCTTACTTGTGTTTTGTGCCAAATTAGCATCATAGAATATTCATATCGAAGTTTTAATTAGATAATCTTATAATAGACATAATTAGGAGTAATTATATTGATTTTCATGAAATTATATGTAGTTGTGCGGCAAAAATTTGAAAAACACAATCAACTAGTTTAAACTTCTGTTTTTTTAAAAGCATCTTACCTACGTTTTGGGAGTGTCGTAGAATATTCATATCGTAGTATTAATTGAATAATCTTCTAATAGGCACAACTAGGAGTAATTATATTAATTTTCATGAAATTATAAGTAGTTATGAGACAATAAATTTTGAAAATCTTAAACAACTTATTTAAACGGCAGTTTCAAATGTATCTTATTTATGTTTTATGAAAAATTACTGTTATAGGATATTCATATTGGAGTGTTATTTGGATAATTATACAATAGGCATAATTAGTAGTGATTCCATTAATTTGCGTGAAATTATGTGTAGTTATGCAGCCAAAATTTTTAAAAAACTCAAACAACTTGTTTAAACAGCTGTTTTTAATGCATCTTACTTATTTTTTATGCAAAATTCGTGTCATAGAATGTTCGTATCGAAGTGTCAATTGGATAATCTTCTAATAGGCATAACTAGGAGTAATTATATAAATTTTCATGAAATTTTGTGTCGTTATGAGGCAATAAATGTTAAAAATCTTAAATAACTTATTTAAACAGCAATTTCTAATGTATCTTAGTTATGTCTCATGAAAAAATAGTGTCCTCTGATATTCATATCGAATTGTTAAGTTGACAATCTTATAATAGACATAGTTAGGAGCAATTATATTAATTCGCTCGAAATTATGTGTGGTTTTGATGCAAAAATTGTTGAGAATCTTAAACAACTTGTTTAAACTACAGTTTCTAATGCATCTTGCCTATATTTCTGCAAAATTAGCGTCATAGAATATTCATATCTAAGTTTTAATTGGACAATCAAATAATAGGCATAATGAGGAGTAATTATATTAATTTTCATGAAATTATATGTAGTTATGTGGCCAACAAATTTCAAAAACTCAAACAACTTGTTTAAACAACCGTTTTTAATGCATCTTATTTATGTTTTGTACAAAATTTGTGTTGTACAATGTTCATATCAAAGGGTTAATTAGATAATCTTCTAATAGGTATAATTAGGAGTAATTATATTAATTTTGACGAAATTAAGTGTAGTTATGAGTAAAAAAAATGTTAAAAATCTTAATCAACTTGTTTAAACAACAGTTTCTAATATATCTTACTTATGTTTTATGAAGAATCAGTGTCGTAAGATATTCATATCGAAGTGTTAATTGGACAATCTTATAATGGGCATAATTAGGAGTAACTATATTAATTTTCACGAAATTATGTGTACTTATGCGGCCAAAAGTTTTGAAAAACACAAACAACTTGTTTAAACAACAGTTTTTAATGCATCCTACTTATATCTTGTGCAAAATTAGTGTCGTGGAATATTCATATCGAAGTGTTAATTGACTAATATTTTAACAGGCATAATTAGGAGTGATTATATTAATTTTTACGAAATTATATGTAGTTATGAGGCCAAAAATGTTGAAAAACCTAACTTTTTTTAAATAGCTGTTTCTAATGCATCTTACTTATGTTTTGAGGAAAAAATAGTGCCATAAAATATTTATTTTGAAGTGTTAATTGAAAATTCTTATAATAGGCATAATTAAGAGTAATTATATTAATTTGCATCAAATTATGTTTAGTTACGCGGCCAAAAAATTTCCTAAAGCCAAACAACTTGTTTAAACGGCAGTTTTTAACGCATCTTGCTTATGTTTTGTGCAATATTAGCATTATAGAATATTCATATCAAAGTTTTAATTGGACAATTTTATAACAGGCATAATTAGGATTAATTGTATTAATTTTCACGAAATTATATGTAGTTATGCGGCCAAAAATTATGAAAAACTCAAACAGCTAGTTTATACGGCAGTTTTTAATGCATCTTACTTGTGTTTTGCGCAAAACTAGCGTCATGCAATATTCATATCGAAGTTTTAATAGGATTATCTTATAATAGGCATAATCAGGAGTCATTATTTTAATTTTCACGAAATTATATGTAGATATGTGGCCAAAATTTTTCATAAAGCCAAACAACTTATTTAAACAGCAGTTTTTAACGCATCTTACTTATGTTTTCTGCAAAATTAGCGTTATAGAATATTCATATCGAAGTTTTAATTGGATAACTTTATAATAGACGTAATTAGGAGTAGTTATATTAATTTTTACGAAATTATGTGTAGTTATGAGGGAAAAAATGTTGGAAACTCAAATAACTTTTTTAAATAGCAGTTTCTAATGCATCTTACTTATGTTTTGAGAAAAATTATTATCGTAGAATATTCACATCAAAGTGTTAATTAAAAAATCTTATAAAAGACATAATTAGGAGTAATTATATTAATTTATACGAAATTATGTGCAGTTATGCGGATAAAAAATTTGGAAAGATCAAACAACTTGTTTAAACAGCAGTTTTTAATGCATCTTACTTAAGTTTTGTGCGAAATTAGTGCTGTAGAATATTCATGTTGAAGTTTTAACTCGAAAAATATTACAATAGGCATATTTAGGAGTAATTATATTAATTTATAAGAAATTATGTGTAGTTATGCAGCCAAAAATTTTGAAAACTCAAATAACTTGTTTAAACAGCTGTTTTTAATGCATCTTACTTATGGATTGTGCAAAATTAGTGTCGTAGAATATTCATATCAAAGTTTGAATTAGAAGATCTTATAATAGGCATGCTTAGGAGTAATTATATAAACTTATAAGAAATTATGTGTAATTATGCGGCCAATTTAAAAAAAAAACTCAAACAACTTGTTTAAACGGCTGTTTTTAAAGCCTCCTACTTATGTTTTGTGCAGAATTAGTGTTGTAGAATGTTCATATTGAAGCGTTAATTAGATAATCTTTTAATAGGCATAATTAGGAGTGATTATATTAATTTTCACTAAATTATGTGTAGTTATGGGGTCAAAAATGTTGAAATACTCAAATAAGTTTTCTAAATAGTTATTTCTAATGCATCTTACTTATGTTTTGTGAAAAAATAGTGTCGTAGAATATTCATATCGAAGTGTTAATTGAACAATCTTATAATAGGCATAAATAGAAGTAATTATATTAATTTGCACGAAATTATGTGGGGCCAAAAATGAAAAAAAAATCAAACAACTTGTTTAAACAGCAGTTTTTATTGCATCTTACTTGTGTTTTGTGCCAAATTAGCATCATAGAATATTCATATCGAAGTTTTAATTAGATAATCTTATAATAGACATAATTAGGAGTAATTATATTGATTTTCATGAAATTATATGTAGTTGTGCGGCAAAAATTTGAAAAACACAATCAACTAGTTTAAACTTCTATTTTTTTAAAAGCATCTTACCTACGTTTTGGGAGTGTCGTAGAATATTCATATCGTAGTATTAATTGAATAATCTTCTAATAGGCACAACTAGGAGTAATTATATTAATTTTCATGAAATTATAAGTAGTTATGAGACAATAAATTTTGAAAATCTTAAACAACTTATTTAAACGGCAGTTTCAAATGTATCTTATTTATGTTTTATGAAAAATTACTGTTATAGGATATTCATATTGGAGTGTTATTTGGATAATTATACAATAGGCATAATTAGTAGTGATTCCATTAATTTGCGTGAAATTATGTGTAGTTATGCAGCCAAAATTTTTAAAAAACTCAAACAACTTGTTTAAACAGCTGTTTTTAATGCATCTTACTTATTTTTTATGCAAAATTCGTGTCATAGAATGTTCGTATCGAAGTGTCAATTGGATAATCTTCTAATAGGCATAACTAGGAGTAATTATATAAATTTTCATGAAATTTTGTGTCGTTATGAGGCAATAAATGTTAAAAATCTTAAATAACTTATTTAAACAGCAATTTCTAATGTATCTTAGTTATGTCTCATGAAAAAATAGTGTCCTCTGATATTCATATCGAATTGTTAAGTTGACAATCTTATAATAGACATAGTTAGGAGCAATTATATTAATTCGCTCGAAATTATGTGTGGTTTTGATGCAAAAATTATTGGGAATCTTAAACAACTTGTTTAAACTACAGTTTCTAATGCATCTTGCCTATATTTCTGCAAAATTAGCGTCATAGAATATTCATATCTAAGTTTTAATTGGACAATCAAATAATAGGCATAATGAGGAGTAATTATATTAATTTTCATGAAATTATATGTAGTTATGTGGCCAACAAATTTCAAAAACTCAAACAACTTGTTTAAACAACCGTTTTTAATGCATCTTATTTATGTTTTGTACAAAATTTGTGTTGTACAATGTTCATATCAAAGGGTTAATTAGATAATCTTCTAATAGGTATAATTAGGAGTAATTATATTAATTTTGACGAAATTAAGTGTAGTTATGAGTAAAAAAAATGTTAAAAATCTTAATCAACTTGTTTAAACAACAGTTTCTAATATATCTTACTTATGTTTTATGAAGAATCAGTGTCGTAAGATATTCATATCGAAGTGTTAATTGGACAATCTTATAATGGGCATAATTAGGAGTAACTATATTAATTTTCACGAAATTATGTGTACTTATGCGGCCAAAAGTTTTGAAAAACACAAACAACTTGTTTAAACAACAGTTTTTAATGCATCCTACTTATATCTTGTGCAAAATTAGTGTCGTGGAATATTCATATCGAAGTGTTAATTGACTAATATTTTAACAGGCATAATTAGGAGTGATTATATTAATTTTTACGAAATTATATGTAGTTATGAGGCCAAAAATGTTGAAAAACCTAACTTTTTTAAATAGCAGTTTCTAATGCATCTTACTTATGTTTTGAGGAAAAAATAGTGCCATAAAATATTTATTTTGAAGTGTTAATTGAAAATTCTTATAATAGGCATAATTAAGAGTAATTATATTAATTTGCACCAAATTATGTTTAGTTACGCGGCCAAAAAATTTCCTAAAGCCAAACAACTTGTTTAAACGGCAGTTTTTAACGCATCTTGCTTATGTTTTGTGCAATATTAGCATTATAGAATATTCATATCAAAGTTTTAATTGGACAATTTTATAACAGGCATAATTAGGATTAATTGTATTAATTTTCACGAAATTATATGTAGTTATGCGGCCAAAAATTATGAAAAACTCAAACAGCTAGTTTATACGGCAGTTTTTAATGCATCTTACTTGTGTTTTGCGCAAAACTAGCGTCATGCAATATTCATATCGAAGTTTTAATAGGATTATCTTATAATAGGCATAATCAGGAGTCATTATTTTAATTTTCACGAAATTATATGTAGATATGTGGCCAAAATTTTTCATAAAGCCAAACAACTTATTTAAACAGCAGTTTTTAACGCATCTTACTTATGTTTTCTGCAAAATTAGCGTTATAGAATATTCATATCGAAGTTTTAATTGGATAACTTTATAATAGACGTAATTAGGAGTAGTTATATTAATTTTTACGAAATTATGTGTAGTTATGAGGGAAAAAATGTTGGAAACTCAAATAACTTTTTTAAATAGCAGTTTCTAATGCATCTTACTTATGTTTTGAGAAAAATTATTATCGTAGAATATTCACATCAAAGTGTTAATTAAAAAATCTTATAAAAGACATAATTAGGAGTAATTATATTAATTTATACGAAATTATGTGCAGTTATGCGGATAAAAAATTTGGAAAGATCAAACAACTTGTTTAAACAGCAGTTTTTAATGCATCTTACTTAAGTTTTGTGCGAAATTAGTGCTGTAGAATATTCATGTTGAAGTTTTAACTCGAAAAATATTACAATAGGCATATTTAGGAGTAATTATATTAATTTATAAGAAATTATGTGTAGTTATGCAGCCAAAAATTTTGAAAACTCAAATAACTTGTTTAAACAGCTGTTTTTAATGCATCTTACTTATGGATTGTGCAAAATTAGTGTCGTAGAATATTCATATCAAAGTTTGAATTAGAAGATCTTATAATAGGCATGCTTAGGAGTAATTATATAAACTTATAAGAAATTATGTGTAATTATGCGGCCAATTTAAAAAAAAAACTCAAACAACTTGTTTAAACGGCTGTTTTTAAAGCCTCCTACTTATGTTTTGTGCAGAATTAGTGTTGTAGAATGTTCATATTGAAGCGTTAATTAGATAATCTTTTAATAGGCATAATTAGGAGTGATTATATTAATTTTCACTAAATTATGTGTAGTTATGGGGTCAAAAATGTTGAAATACTCAAATAAGTTTTCTAAATAGTTATTTCTAATGCATCTTACTTATGTTTTGTGAAAAAATAGTGTCGTAGAATATTCATATCGAAGTGTTAATTGAACAATCTTATAATAGGCATAAATAGAAGTAATTATATTAATTTGCACGAAATTATGTGGGGCAAAAATGAAAAAAAAATCAAACAACTTGTTTAAACAGCAGTTTTTATTGCATCTTACTTGTGTTTTGTGCCAAATTAGCATCATAGAATATTCATATCGAAGTTTTAATTAGATAATCTTATAATAGACATAATTAGGAGTAATTATATTTATTTTTATGAAATTATATGTAGTTGTGCGGCAAAAATTTGAAAAACACAATCAACTAGTTTAAACTTCTATTTTTTTAAAAGCATCTTACCTACGTTTTGGGAGTGTCGTAGAATATTCATATCGTAGTATTAATTGAATAATCTTCTAATAGGCACAACTAGGAGTAATTATATTAATTTTCATGAAATTATAAGTAGTTATGAGACAATAAATTTTGAAAATCTTAAACAACTTATTTAAACGGCAGTTTCAAATGTATCTTATTTATGTTTTATGAAAAATTACTGTTATAGGATATTCATATTGGAGTGTTATTTGGATAATTATACAATAGGCATAATTAGTAGTGATTCCATTAATTTGCGTGAAATTATGTGTAGTTATGCAGCCAAAATTTTTAAAAAACTCAAACAACTTGTTTAAACAGCTGTTTTTAATGCATCTTACTTATTTTTTATGCAAAATTCGTGTCATAGAATGTTCGTATCGAAGTGTCAATTGGATAATCTTCTAATAGGCATAACTAGGAGTAATTATATAAATTTTCATGAAATTTTGTGTCGTTATGAGGCAATAAATGTTAAAAATCTTAAATAACTTATTTAAACAGCAATTTCTAATGTATCTTAGTTATGTCTCATGAAAAAATAGTGTCCTCTGATATTCATATCGAATTGTTAAGTTGACAATCTTATAATAGACATAGTTAGGAGCAATTATATTAATTCGCTCGAAATTATGTGTGGTTTTGATGCAAAAATTATTGGGAATCTTAAACAACTTGTTTAAACTACAGTTTCTAATGCATCTTGCCTATATTTCTGCAAAATTAGCGTCATAGAATATTCATATCTAAGTTTTAATTGGACAATCAAATAATAGGCATAATGAGGAGTAATTATATTAATTTTCATGAAATTATATGTAGTTATGTGGCCAACAAATTTCAAAAACTCAAACAACTTGTTTAAACAACCGTTTTTAATGCATCTTATTTATGTTTTGTACAAAATTTGTGTTGTACAATGTTCATATCAAAGGGTTAATTAGATAATCTTCTAATAGGTATAATTAGGAGTAATTATATTAATTTTGACGAAATTAAGTGTAGTTATGAGTAAAAAAAATGTTAAAAATCTTAATCAACTTGTTTAAACAACAGTTTCTAATATATCTTACTTATGTTTTATGAAGAATCAGTGTCGTAAGATATTCATATCGAAGTGTTAATTGGACAATCTTATAATGGGCATAATTAGGAGTAACTATATTAATTTTCACGAAATTATGTGTACTTATGCGGCCAAAAGTTTTGAAAAACACAAACAACTTGTTTAAACAACAGTTTTTAATGCATCCTACTTATATCTTGTGCAAAATTAGTGTCGTGGAATATTCATATCGAAGTGTTAATTGACTAATATTTTAACAGGCATAATTAGGAGTGATTATATTAATTTTTACGAAATTATATGTAGTTATGAGGCCAAAAATGTTGAAAAACCTAACTTTTTTAAATAGCAGTTTCTAATGCATCTTACTTATGTTTTGAGGAAAAAATAGTGCCATAAAATATTTATTTTGAAGTGTTAATTGAAAATTCTTATAATAGGCATAATTAAGAGTAATTATATTAATTTGCACCAAATTATGTTTAGTTACGCGGCCAAAAAATTTCCTAAAGCCAAACAACTTGTTTAAACGGCAGTTTTTAACGCATCTTGCTTATGTTTTGTGCAATATTAGCATTATAGAATATTCATATCAAAGTTTTAATTGGACAATTTTATAACAGGCATAATTAGGATTAATTGTATTAATTTTCACGAAATTATATGTAGTTATGCGGCCAAAAATTATGAAAAACTCAAACAGCTAGTTTATACGGCAGTTTTTAATGCATCTTACTTGTGTTTTGCGCAAAACTAGCGTCATGCAATATTCATATCGAAGTTTTAATAGGATTATCTTATAATAGGCATAATCAGGAGTCATTATTTTAATTTTCACGAAATTATATGTAGATATGTGGCCAAAATTTTTCATAAAGCCAAACAACTTATTTAAACAGCAGTTTTTAACGCATCTTACTTATGTTTTCTGCAAAATTAGCGTTATAGAATATTCATATCGAAGTTTTAATTGGATAACTTTATAATAGACGTAATTAGGAGTAGTTATATTAATTTTTACGAAATTATGTGTAGTTATGAGGGAAAAAATGTTGGAAACTCAAATAACTTTTTTAAATAGCAGTTTCTAATGCATCTTACTTATGTTTTGAGAAAAATTATTATCGTAGAATATTCACATCAAAGTGTTAATTAAAAAATCTTATAAAAGACATAATTAGGAGTAATTATATTAATTTATACGAAATTATGTGCAGTTATGCGGATAAAAAATTTGGAAAGATCAAACAACTTGTTTAAACAGCAGTTTTTAATGCATCTTACTTAAGTTTTGTGCGAAATTAGTGCTGTAGAATATTCATGTTGAAGTTTTAACTCGAAAAATATTACAATAGGCATATTTAGGAGTAATTATATTAATTTATAAGAAATTATGTGTAGTTATGCAGCCAAAAATTTTGAAAACTCAAATAACTTGTTTAAACAGCTGTTTTTAATGCATCTTACTTATGGATTGTGCAAAATTAGTGTCGTAGAATATTCATATCAAAGTTTGAATTAGAAGATCTTATAATAGGCATGCTTAGGAGTAATTATATAAACTTATAAGAAATTATGTGTAATTATGCGGCCAATTTAAAAAAAAACTCAAACAACTTGTTTAAACGGCTGTTTTTAAAGCCTCCTACTTATGTTTTGTGCAGAATTAGTGTTGTAGAATGTTCATATTGAAGCGTTAATTAGATAATCTTTTAATAGGCATAATTAGGAGTGATTATATTAATTTTCACTAAATTATGTGTAGTTATGGGGTCAAAAATGTTGAAATACTCAAATAAGTTTTCTAAATAGTTATTTCTAATGCATCTTACTTATGTTTTGTGAAAAAATAGTGTCGTAGAATATTCATATCGAAGTGTTAATTGAACAATCTTATAATAGGCATAAATAGAAGTAATTATATTAATTTGCACGAAATTATGTGGGGCCAAAAATGAAAAAAATCAAACAACTTGTTTAAACAGCAGTTTTTATTGCATCTTACTTGTGTTTTGTGCCAAATTAGCATCATAGAATATTCATATCGAAGTTTTAATTAGATAATCTTATAATAGACATAATTAGGAGTAATTATATTGATTTTCATGAAATTATATGTAGTTGTGCGGCAAAAATTTGAAAAACACAATCAACTAGTTTAAACTTCTATTTTTTTAAAAGCATCTTACCTACGTTTTGGGAGTGTCGTAGAATATTCATATCGTAGTATTAATTGAATAATCTTCTAATAGGCACAACTAGGAGTAATTATATTAATTTTCATGAAATTATAAGTAGTTATGAGACAATAAATTTTGAAAATCTTAAACAACTTATTTAAACGGCAGTTTCAAATGTATCTTATTTATGTTTTATGAAAAATTACTGTTATAGGATATTCATATTGGAGTGTTATTTGGATAATTATACAATAGGCATAATTAGTAGTGATTCCATTAATTTGCGTGAAATTATGTGTAGTTATGCAGCCAAAATTTTTAAAAAACTCAAACAACTTGTTTAAACAGCTGTTTTTAATGCATCTTACTTATTTTTTATGCAAAATTCGTGTCATAGAATGTTCGTATCGAAGTGTCAATTGGATAATCTTCTAATAGGCATAACTAGGAGTAATTATATAAATTTTCATGAAATTTTGTGTCGTTATGAGGCAATAAATGTTAAAAATCTTAAATAACTTATTTAAACAGCAATTTCTAATGTATCTTAGTTATGTCTCATGAAAAAATAGTGTCCTCTGATATTCATATCGAATTGTTAAGTTGACAATCTTATAATAGACATAGTTAGGAGCAATTATATTAATTCGCTCGAAATTATGTGTGGTTTTGATGCAAAAATTATTGGGAATCTTAAACAACTTGTTTAAACTACAGTTTCTAATGCATCTTGCCTATATTTCTGCAAAATTAGCGTCATAGAATATTCATATCTAAGTTTTAATTGGACAATCAAATAATAGGCATAATGAGGAGTAATTATATTAATTTTCATGAAATTATATGTAGTTATGTGGCCAACAAATTTCAAAAACTCAAACAACTTGTTTAAACAACCGTTTTTAATGCATCTTATTTATGTTTTGTACAAAATTTGTGTTGTACAATGTTCATATCAAAGGGTTAATTAGATAATCTTCTAATAGGTATAATTAGGAGTAATTATATTAATTTTGACGAAATTAAGTGTAGTTATGAGTAAAAAAAATGTTAAAAATCTTAATCAACTTGTTTAAACAACAGTTTCTAATATATCTTACTTATGTTTTATGAAGAATCAGTGTCGTAAGATATTCATATCGAAGTGTTAATTGGACAATCTTATAATGGGCATAATTAGGAGTAACTATATTAATTTTCACGAAATTATGTGTACTTATGCGGCCAAAAGTTTTGAAAAACACAAACAACTTGTTTAAACAACAGTTTTTAATGCATCCTACTTATATCTTGTGCAAAATTAGTGTCGTGGAATATTCATATCGAAGTGTTAATTGACTAATATTTTAACAGGCATAATTAGGAGTGATTATATTAATTTTTACGAAATTATATGTAGTTATGAGGCCAAAAATGTTGAAAAACCTAACTTTTTTAAATAGCAGTTTCTAATGCATCTTACTTATGTTTTGAGGAAAAAATAGTGCCATAAAATATTTATTTTGAAGTGTTAATTGAAAATTCTTATAATAGGCATAATTAAGAGTAATTATATTAATTTGCACCAAATTATGTTTAGTTACGCGGCCAAAAAATTCCTAAAGCCAAACAACTTGTTTAAACGGCAGTTTTTAACGCATCTTGCTTATGTTTTGTGCAATATTAGCATTATAGAATATTCATATCAAAGTTTTAATTGGACAATTTTATAACAGGCATAATTAGGATTAATTGTATTAATTTTCACGAAATTATATGTAGTTATGCGGCCAAAAATTATGAAAAACTCAAACAGCTAGTTTATACGGCAGTTTTTAATGCATCTTACTTGTGTTTTGCGCAAAACTAGCGTCATGCAATATTCATATCGAAGTTTTAATAGGATTATCTTATAATAGGCATAATCAGGAGTCATTATTTTAATTTTCACGAAATTATATGTAGATATGTGGCCAAAATTTTTCATAAAGCCAAACAACTTATTTAAACAGCAGTTTTTAACGCATCTTACTTATGTTTTCTGCAAAATTAGCGTTATAGAATATTCATATCGAAGTTTTAATTGGATAACTTTATAATAGACGTAATTAGGAGTAGTTATATTAATTTTTACGAAATTATGTGTAGTTATGAGGGAAAAAATGTTGGAAACTCAAATAACTTTTTTAAATAGCAGTTTCTAATGCATCTTACTTATGTTTTGAGAAAAATTATTATCGTAGAATATTCACATCAAAGTGTTAATTAAAAAATCTTATAAAAGACATAATTAGGAGTAATTATATTAATTTATACGAAATTATGTGCAGTTATGCGGATAAAAAATTTGGAAAGATCAAACAACTTGTTTAAACAGCAGTTTTTAATGCATCTTACTTAAGTTTTGTGCGAAATTAGTGCTGTAGAATATTCATGTTGAAGTTTTAACTCGAAAAATATTACAATAGGCATATTTAGGAGTAATTATATTAATTTATAAGAAATTATGTGTAGTTATGCAGCCAAAAATTTTGAAAACTCAAATAACTTGTTTAAACAGCTGTTTTTAATGCATCTTACTTATGGATTGTGCAAAATTAGTGTCGTAGAATATTCATATCAAAGTTTGAATTAGAAGATCTTATAATAGGCATGCTTAGGAGTAATTATATAAACTTATAAGAAATTATGTGTAATTATGCGGCCAATTTAAAAAAAAACTCAAACAACTTGTTTAAACGGCTGTTTTTAAAGCCTCCTACTTATGTTTTGTGCAGAATTAGTATTGTAGAATGTTCATATTGAAGCGTTAATTAGATAATCTTTTAATAGGCATAATTAGGAGTGATTATATTAATTTTCACTAAATTATGTGTAGTTATGGGGTCAAAAATGTTGAAATACTCAAATAAGTTTTCTAAATAGTTATTTCTAATGCATCTTACTTATGTTTTGTGAAAAAATAGTGTCGTAGAATATTCATATCGAAGTGTTAATTGAACAATCTTATAATAGGCATAAATAGAAGTAATTATATTAATTTGCACGAAATTATGTGGGGTCAAAAATGAAAAAAAAATCAAACAACTTGTTTAAACAGCAGTTTTTATTGCATCTTACTTGTGTTTTGTGCCAAATTAGCATCATAGAATATTCATATCGAAGTTTTAATTAGATAATCTTATAATAGACATAATTAGGAGTAATTATATTTATTTTTATGAAATTATATGTAGTTGTGCGGCAAAAATTTGAAAAACACAATCAACTAGTTTAAACTTCTATTTTTTTAAAAGCATCTTACCTACGTTTTGGGAGTGTCGTAGAATATTCATATCGTAGTATTAATTGAATAATCTTCTAATAGGCACAACTAGGAGTAATTATATTAATTTTCATGAAATTATAAGTAGTTATGAGACAATAAATTTTGAAAATCTTAAACAACTTATTTAAACGGCAGTTTCAAATGTATCTTATTTATGTTTTATGAAAAATTACTGTTATAGGATATTCATATTGGAGTGTTATTTGGATAATTATACAATAGGCATAATTAGTAGTGATTCCATTAATTTGCGTGAAATTATGTGTAGTTATGCAGCCAAAATTTTTAAAAAACTCAAACAACTTGTTTAAACAGCTGTTTTTAATGCATCTTACTTATTTTTTATGCAAAATTCGTGTCATAGAATGTTCGTATCGAAGTGTCAATTGGATAATCTTCTAATAGGCATAACTAGGAGTAATTATATAAATTTTCATGAAATTTTGTGTCGTTATGAGGCAATAAATGTTAAAAATCTTAAATAACTTATTTAAACAGCAATTTCTAATGTATCTTAGTTATGTCTCATGAAAAAATAGTGTCCTCTGATATTCATATCGAATTGTTAAGTTGACAATCTTATAATAGACATAGTTAGGAGCAATTATATTAATTCGCTCGAAATTATGTGTGGTTTTGATGCAAAAATTATTGGGAATCTTAAACAACTTGTTTAAACTACAGTTTCTAATGCATCTTGCCTATATTTCTGCAAAATTAGCGTCATAGAATATTCATATCTAAGTTTTAATTGGACAATCAAATAATAGGCATAATGAGGAGTAATTATATTAATTTTCATGAAATTATATGTAGTTATGTGGCCAACAAATTTCAAAAACTCAAACAACTTGTTTAAACAACCGTTTTTAATGCATCTTATTTATGTTTTGTACAAAATTTGTGTTGTACAATGTTCATATCAAAGGGTTAATTAGATAATCTTCTAATAGGTATAATTAGGAGTAATTATATTAATTTTGACGAAATTAAGTGTAGTTATGAGTAAAAAAAATGTTAAAAATCTTAATCAACTTGTTTAAACAACAGTTTCTAATATATCTTACTTATGTTTTATGAAGAATCAGTGTCGTAAGATATTCATATCGAAGTGTTAATTGGACAATCTTATAATGGGCATAATTAGGAGTAACTATATTAATTTTCACGAAATTATGTGTACTTATGCGGCCAAAAGTTTTGAAAAACACAAACAACTTGTTTAAACAACAGTTTTTAATGCATCCTACTTATATCTTGTGCAAAATTAGTGTCGTGGAATATTCATATCGAAGTGTTAATTGACTAATATTTTAACAGGCATAATTAGGAGTGATTATATTAATTTTTACGAAATTATATGTAGTTATGAGGCCAAAAATGTTGAAAAACCTAACTTTTTTAAATAGCAGTTTCTAATGCATCTTACTTATGTTTTGAGGAAAAAATAGTGCCATAAAATATTTATTTTGAAGTGTTAATTGAAAATTCTTATAATAGGCATAATTAAGAGTAATTATATTAATTTGCACCAAATTATGTTTAGTTACGCGGCCAAAAAATTTCCTAAAGCCAAACAACTTGTTTAAACGGCAGTTTTTAACGCATCTTGCTTATGTTTTGTGCAATATTAGCATTATAGAATATTCATATCAAAGTTTTAATTGGACAATTTTATAACAGGCATAATTAGGATTAATTGTATTAATTTTCACGAAATTATATGTAGTTATGCGGCCAAAAATTATGAAAAACTCAAACAGCTAGTTTATACGGCAGTTTTTAATGCATCTTACTTGTGTTTTGCGCAAAACTAGCGTCATGCAATATTCATATCGAAGTTTTAATAGGATTATCTTATAATAGGCATAATCAGGAGTCATTATTTTAATTTTCACGAAATTATATGTAGATATGTGGCCAAAATTTTTCATAAAGCCAAACAACTTATTTAAACAGCAGTTTTTAACGCATCTTACTTATGTTTTCTGCAAAATTAGCGTTATAGAATATTCATATCGAAGTTTTAATTGGATAACTTTATAATAGACGTAATTAGGAGTAGTTATATTAATTTTTACGAAATTATGTGTAGTTATGAGGGAAAAAATGTTGGAAACTCAAATAACTTTTTTAAATAGCAGTTTCTAATGCATCTTACTTATGTTTTGAGAAAAATTATTATCGTAGAATATTCACATCAAAGTGTTAATTAAAAAATCTTATAAAAGACATAATTAGGAGTAATTATATTAATTTATACGAAATTATGTGCAGTTATGCGGATAAAAAATTTGGAAAGATCAAACAACTTGTTTAAACAGCAGTTTTTAATGCATCTTACTTAAGTTTTGTGCGAAATTAGTGCTGTAGAATATTCATGTTGAAGTTTTAACTCGAAAAATATTACAATAGGCATATTTAGGAGTAATTATATTAATTTATAAGAAATTATGTGTAGTTATGCAGCCAAAAATTTTGAAAACTCAAATAACTTGTTTAAACAGCTGTTTTTAATGCATCTTACTTATGGATTGTGCAAAATTAGTGTCGTAGAATATTCATATCAAAGTTTGAATTAGAAGATCTTATAATAGGCATGCTTAGGAGTAATTATATAAACTTATAAGAAATTATGTGTAATTATGCGGCCAATTTAAAAAAAAACTCAAACAACTTGTTTAAACGGCTGTTTTTAAAGCCTCCTACTTATGTTTTGTGCAGAATTAGTGTTGTAGAATGTTCATATTGAAGCGTTAATTAGATAATCTTTTAATAGGCATAATTAGGAGTGATTATATTAATTTTCACTAAATTATGTGTAGTTATGGGGTCAAAAATGTTGAAATACTCAAATAAGTTTTCTAAATAGTTATTTCTAATGCATCTTACTTATGTTTTGTGAAAAAATAGTGTCGTAGAATATTCATATCGAAGTGTTAATTGAACAATCTTATAATAGGCATAAATAGAAGTAATTATATTAATTTGCACGAAATTATGTGGGGCCAAAAATGAAAAAAATCAAACAACTTGTTTAAACAGCAGTTTTTATTGCATCTTACTTGTGTTTTGTGCCAAATTAGCATCATAGAATATTCATATCGAAGTTTTAATTAGATAATCTTATAATAGACATAATTAGGAGTAATTATATTGATTTTCATGAAATTATATGTAGTTGTGCGGCAAAAATTTGAAAAACACAATCAACTAGTTTAAACTTCTATTTTTTAAAAGCATCTTACCTACGTTTTGGGAGTGTCGTAGAATATTCATATCGTAGTATTAATTGAATAATCTT
The DNA here is from genome assembly GCA_037127355.1 of Schoenoplectus tabernaemontani. Lineage (NCBI taxonomy): Eukaryota > Viridiplantae > Streptophyta > Magnoliopsida > Poales > Cyperaceae > Schoenoplectus > Schoenoplectus tabernaemontani. Next base: position 6,214,056 of record CM073751.1, on the reverse strand, counting down.
CTAATAGGCACAACTAGGAGTAATTATATTAATTTTCATGAAATTATAAGTAGTTATGAGACAATAAATTTTGAAAATCTTAAACAACTTATTTAAACGGCAGTTTCAAATGTATCTTATTTATGTTTTATGAAAAATTACTGTTATAGGATATTCATATTGGAGTGTTATTTGGATAATTATACAATAGGCATAATTAGTAGTGATTCCATTAATTTGCGTGAAATTATGTGTAGTTATGCAGCCAAAATTTTTAAAAAACTCAAACAACTTGTTTAAACAGCTGTTTTTAATGCATCTTACTTATTTTTTATGCAAAATTCGTGTCATAGAATGTTCGTATCGAAGTGTCAATTGGATAATCTTCTAATAGGCATAACTAGGAGTAATTATATAAATTTTCATGAAATTTTGTGTCGTTATGAGGCAATAAATGTTAAAAATCTTAAATAACTTATTTAAACAGCAATTTCTAATGTATCTTAGTTATGTCTCATGAAAAAATAGTGTCCTCTGATATTCATATCGAATTGTTAAGTTGACAATCTTATAATAGACATAGTTAGGAGCAATTATATTAATTCGCTCGAAATTATGTGTGGTTTTGATGCAAAAATTGTTGAGAATCTTAAACAACTTGTTTAAACTACAGTTTCTAATGCATCTTGCCTATATTTCTGCAAAATTAGCGTCATAGAATATTCATATCTAAGTTTTAATTGGACAATCAAATAATAGGCATAATGAGGAGTAATTATATTAATTTTCATGAAATTATATGTAGTTATGTGGCCAACAAATTTCAAAAACTCAAACAACTTGTTTAAACAACCGTTTTTAATGCATCTTATTTATGTTTTGTACAAAATTTGTGTTGTACAATGTTCATATCAAAGGGTTAATTAGATAATCTTCTAATAGGTATAATTAGGAGTAATTATATTAATTTTGACGAAATTAAGTGTAGTTATGAGTAAAAAAAATGTTAAAAATCTTAAACAACTTGTTTAAACAACAGTTTCTAATATATCTTACTTATGTTTTATGAAGAATCAGTGTCGTAAGATATTCATATCGAAGTGTTAATTGGACAATCTTATAATGGGCATAATTAGGAGTAACTATATTAATTTTCACGAAATTATGTGTACTTATGCGGCCAAAAGTTTTGAAAAACACAAACAACTTGTTTAAACAACAGTTTTTAATGCATCCTACTTATATCTTGTGCAAAATTAGTGTCGTGGAATATTCATATCGAAGTGTTAATTGACTAATATTTTAACAGGCATAATTAGGAGTGATTATATTAATTTTTACGAAATTATATGTAGTTATGAGGCCAAAAATGTTGAAAAACCTAACTTTTTTAAATAGCAGTTTCTAATGCATCTTACTTATGTTTTGAGGAAAAAATAGTGCCATAAAATATTTATTTTGAAGTGTTAATTGAAAAATCTTATAATAGGCATAATTAAGAGTAATTATATTAATTTGCACCAAATTATGTTTAGTTACGCGGCCAAAAAATTTCCTAAAGCCAGACAACTTGTTTAAACGGCAGTTTTTAACGCATCTTGCTTATGTTTTGTGCAATATTAGCATTATAGAATATTCATATCAAAGTTTTAATTGGACAATTTTATAACAGGCATAATTAGGATTAATTGTATTAATTTTCACGAAATTATATGTAGTTATGCGGCCAAAAATTATGAAAAACTCAAACAGCTAGTTTATACGGCAGTTTTTAATGCATCTTACTTGTGTTTTGCGCAAAACTAGCGTCATGCAATATTCATATCGAAGTTTTAATAGGATTATCTTATAATAGGCATAATCAGGAGTCATTATTTTAATTTTCACGAAATTATATGTAGATATGTGGCCAAAATTTTTCATAAAGCCAAACAACTTATTTAAACAGCAGTTTTTAACGCATCTTACTTATGTTTTCTGCAAAATTAGCGTTATAGAATATTCATATCGAAGTTTTAATTGGATAACTTTATAATAGACGTAATTAGGAGTAGTTATATTAATTTTTACGAAATTATGTGTAGTTATGAGGGAAAAAATGTTGGAAACTCAAATAACTTTTTTAAATAGCAGTTTCTAATGCATCTTACTTAGGTTTTGAGAAAAATTATTATCGTAGAATATTCACATCAAAGTGTTAATTAAAAAATCTTATAAAAGACATAATTAGGAGTAATTATATTAATTTATACGAAATTATGTGCAGTTATGCGGATAAAAAATTTGGAAAGATCAAACAACTTGTTTAAACAGCAGTTTTTAATGCATCTTACTTAAGTTTTGTGCGAAATTAGTGCTGTAGAATATTAATGTTGAAGTTTTAACTCGAAAAATATTACAATAGGCATATTTAGGAGTAATTATATTAATTTATAAGAAATTATGTGTAGTTATGCAGCCAAAAATTTTGAAAACTCAAATAACTTGTTTAAACAGCTGTTTTTAATGCATCTTACTTATGGATTGTGCAAAATTAGTGTCGTAGAATATTCATATCAAAGTTTGAATTAGAAGATCTTATAATAGGCATGCTTAGGAGTAATTATATAAACTTATAAGAAATTATGTGTAATTATGCGGCCAATTTAAAAAAAAAACTCATACAACTTGTTTAAACGGCTGTTTTTAAAGCCTCCTACTTATGTTTTGTGCAGAATTAGTGTTGTAGAATGTTCATATTGAAGCGTTAATTAGATAATCTTTTAATAGGCATAATTAGGAGTGATTATATTAATTTTCACTAAATTATGTGTTGTTATGGGGTCAAAAATGTTGAAATACTCAAATAAGTTTTCTAAATAGCTGTTTCTAATGCATCTTACTTATGTTTTGTGAAAAAATAGTGTCGTAGAATATTCATATCGAAGTGTTAATTGAACAATCTTATAATAGGCATAAATAGAAGTAATTATATTAATTTGCACGAAATTATGTGGGGCCAAATATGAAAAAAAAATCAAACAACTTGTTTAAACAGCAGTTTTTAATGCATCTTACTTGTGTTTTGTGCCAAATTAGCATCATAGAATATTCATATCGAAGTTTTAATTAGATAATCTTATAATAGACATAATTAGGAGTAATTATATTGATTTTCATGAAATTATATGTAGTTGTGCGGCAAAAATTTGAAAAACACAATCAACTAGTTTAAACTTCTATTTTTTTAAAAGCATCTTACCTACGTTTTGGGAGTGTCGTAGAATATTCATATCGTAGTATTAATTGAATAATCTTCTAATAGGCACAACTAGGAGTAATTATATTAATTTTCATGAAATTATAAGTAGTTATGAGACAATAAATTTTGAAAATCTTAAACAACTTATTTAAACGGCAGTTTCAAATGTATCTTATTTATGTTTTATGAAAAATTACTGTTATAGGATATTCATATTGGAGTGTTATTTGGATAATTATGCAATAGGCATAATTAGTAGTGATTCCATTAATTTGCGTGAAATTATGTGTAGTTATGCAGCCAAAATTTTTAAAAAACTCAAACAACTTGTTTAAACAGCTGTTTTTAATGCATCTTACTTATTTTTTATGCAAAATTCGTGTCATAGAATGTTCGTATCGAAGTGTCAATTGGATAATCTTCTAATAGGCATAACTAGGAGTAATTATATAAATTTTCATGAAATTTTGTGTCGTTATGAGGCAATAAATGTTAAAAATCTTAAATAACTTATTTAAACAGCAATTTCTAATGTATCTTAGTTATGTCTCATGAAAAAATAGTGTCCTCTGATATTCATATCGAATTGTTAAGTTGACAATCTTATAATAGACATAGTTAGGAGCAATTATATTAATTCGCTCGAAATTATGTGTGGTTTTGATGCAAAAATTATTGGGAATCTTAAACAACTTGTTTAAACTACAGTTTCTAATGCATCTTGCCTATATTTCTGCAAAATTAGCGTCATAGAATATTCATATCTAAGTTTTAATTGGACAATCAAATAATAGGCATAATGAGGAGTAATTATATTAATTTTCATGAAATTATATGTAGTTATGTGGCCAACAAATTTCAAAAACTCAAACAACTTGTTTAAACAACCGTTTTTAATGCATCTTATTTATGTTTTGTACAAAATTTGTGTTGTACAATGTTCATATCAAAGGGTTAATTAGATAATCTTCTAATAGGTATAATTAGGAGTAATTATATTAATTTTGACGAAATTAAGTGTAGTTATGAGTAAAAAAAATGTTAAAAATCTTAATCAACTTGTTTAAACAACAGTTTCTAATATATCTTACTTATGTTTTATGAAGAATCAGTGTCGTAAGATATTCATATCGAAGTGTTAATTGGACAATCTTATAATGGGCATAATTAGGAGTAACTATATTAATTTTCACGAAATTATGTGTACTTATGCGGCCAAAAGTTTTGAAAAACACAAACAACTTGTTTAAACAACAGTTTTTAATGCATCCTACTTATATCTTGTGCAAAATTAGTGTCGTGGAATATTCATATCGAAGTGTTAATTGATTAATATTTTAACAGGCATAATTAGGGGTGATTATATTAATTTTTATGAAATTATATGTAGTTATGAGGCCAAAAATGTTGAAAAACCTAACTTTTTTTAAATAGCTGTTTCTAATGCATCTTACTTATGTTTTGAGGAAAAAATAGTGCCATAAAATATTTATTTTGAAGTGTTAATTGAAAATTCTTATAATAGGCATAATTAAGAGTAATTATATTAATTTGCACCAAATTATGTTTAGTTACGCGGCCAAAAAATTTCCTAAAGCCAAACAACTTGTTTAAACGGCAGTTTTTAATGCATCTTGCTTATGTTTTGTGCAATATTAGCATTATAGAATATTCATATCAAAGTTTTAATTGGACAATTTTATTACAGGCATAATTAGGATTAATTGTATTAATTTTCACGAAATTATATGTAGTTATGCGGCCAAAAATTATGAAAAACTCAAACAGCTAGTTTATACGGCAGTTTTTAATGCATCTTTCTTGTGTTTTGCGCAAAACTAGCGTCATGCAATATTCATATCGAAGTTTTAATAGGATTATCTTATAATAGGCATAATCAGGAGTCATTATTTTAATTTTCACGAAATTATATGTAGATATGTGGCCAAAATTTTTCATAAAGCCAAACAACTTATTTAAACAGCAGTTTTTAACGCATCTTACTTATGTTTTCTGCAAAATTAGCGTTATAGAATATTCATATCGAAGTTTTAATTGGATAACTTTATAATAGACGTAATTAGGAGTAGTTATATTAATTTTTACGAAATTATGTGTAGTTATGAGGGAAAAAATGTTGGAAACTCAAATAACTTTTTTAAATAGCAGTTTCTAATGCATCTTACTTATGTTTTGAGAAAAATTATTATCGTAGAATATTCACATCAAAGTGTTAATTAAAAAATCTTATAAAAGACATAATTAGGAGTAATTATATTAATTTATACGAAATTATGTGCAGTTATGCGGATAAAAAATTTGGAAAGATCAAACAACTTGTTTAAACAAAGCAGTTTTTAATGCATCTTACTTAAGTTTTGTGCGAAATTAGTGCTTTGTAGAATATTCATGTTGAAGTTTTAATTCAAAAAATCTTACAATAGGCATATTTAGGAGTAATTATATTAATTTATAAGAAATTATGTGTAGTTATGCAGCCAAAATTTTTGAAAACTCAAATAACTTGTTTAAACAATGTTTTTAATGCATCTTACTTATGGATTGTGCAAAATTAGTGTCGTAGAATATTCATATCAAAGTTTGAATTAGAAGATCTTATAATAGGCATGCTTAGGAGTAATTATATAAACTTATAAGAAATTATGTGTAATTATGCGGCCAATTTAAAAAAAAAAAACTCAAACAACTTGTTTAAACGGCTGTTTTTAAAGCCTCCTACTTATGTTTTGTGCAGAATTAGTGTTGTAGAATGTTCATATTGAAGCGTTAATTAGATAATCTTTTAATAGGCATAATTAGGAGTGATTATATTAATTTTCACTAAATTATGTGTAGTTATGGGGTCAAAAATGTTGAAATACTCAAATAAGTTTTCTAAATAGTTATTTCTAATGCATCTTACTTATGTTTTGTGAAAAAATAGTGTCGTAGAATATTCATATCGAAGTGTTAATTGAACAATCTTATAATAGGCATAAATAGAAGTAATTATATTAATTTGCACGAAATTATGTGGGGCCAAAAATGAAAAAAAAATCAAACAACTTGTTTAAACAACAGTTTTTAATGCATCTTACTTGTGTTTTGTGCCAAATTAGCATCATAGAATATTCATATCGAAGTTTTAATTAGATAATCTTATAATAGACATAATTAGGAGTAATTATATTGATTTTCATGAAATTATATGTAGTTGTGCGGCAAAAATTTGAAAAACACAATCAACTAGTTTAAACTTCTATTTTTTAAAAGCATCTTACCTACGTTTTGGGAGTGTCGTAGAATATTCATATCGTAGTATTAATTGAATAATCTTCTAATAGGCACAACTAGGAGTAATTATATTAATTTTCATGAAATTATAAGTAGTTATGAGACAATAAATTTTGAAAATCTTAAACAACTTATTTAAACGGCGCTTCAAATGTATCTTATTTATGTTTTATGAAAAATTACTGTTATAGGATATTCATATTGGAGTGTTATTTGGATAATTATACAATAGGCATAATTAGTAGTGATTCCATTAATTTGCGTGAAATTATGTGTAGTTATGCAGCCAAAATTTTTAAAAAACTCAAACAACTTGTTTAAACAAATGTTTTTAATGCATCTTACTTATTTTTTATGCAAAATTCGTGTCATAGAATGTTCGTATCGAAGTGTCAATTGGATAATCTTCTAATAGGCATAACTAGGAGTAATTATATAAATTTTCATGAAATTTTGTGTCGTTATGAGGCAATAAATGTTAAAAATCTTAAATAACTTATTTAAACAGCAATTTCTAATGTATCTTAGTTATGTCTCATGAAAAAATAGTGTCCTCTCGATATTCATATCGAATTGTTAAGTTGACAATCTTATAATAGACATAGTTAGGAGCAATTATATTAATTCGCTCGAAATTATGTGTGGTTTTGATGCAAAAATTATTGGGAATCTTAAACAACTTGTTTAAACTACAGCTTCTAATGCATCTTGCCTATATTTCTGCAAAATTAGCGTCATAGAATATTCATATCTAAGTTTTAATTGGACAATCAAATAATAGGCATAATGAGGAGTAATTATATTAATTTTCATGAAATTATATGTAGTTATGTGGCCAACAAATTTCAAAAACTCAAACAACTTGTTTAAACAACCGTTTTTAATGCATCTTATTTATGTTTTGTACAAAATTTGTGTTGTACAATGTTCATATCAAAGGGTTAATTAGATAATCTTCTAATAGGTATAATTAGGAGTAATTATATTAATTTTGACGAAATTAAGTGTAGTTATGAGTAAAAAAAATGTTAAAAATCTTAATCAACTTGTTTAAACAACAGTTTTCTAATATATCTTACTTATGTTTTATGAAGAATCGTGTCGTAAGATATTCATATCGAAGTGTTAATTGGACAATCTTATAATGGGCATAATTAGGAGTAACTATATTAATTTTCACGAAATTATGTGTACTTATGCGGCCAAAAGTTTTGAAAAACACAAACAACTTGTTTAAACAACAGTTTTTAATGCATCCTACTTATATCTTGTGCAAAATTAGTGTCGTGGAATATTCATATCGAAGTGTTAATTGACTAATATTTTAACAGGCATAATTAGGAGTGATTATATTAATTTTTACGAAATTATATGTAGTTATGAGGCCAAAAATGTTGAAAAACCTAACTTTTTTTAAATAGGAGTTTCTAATGCATCTTACTTATGTTTTGAGGAAAAAATAGTGCCATAAAATATTTATTTTGAAGTGTTAATTGAAAATCTTATAATAGGCATAATTAAGAGTAATTATATTAATTTGCACCAAATTATGTTTAGTTACGCGGCCAAAAAATTTCCTAAAGCCAAACAACTTGTTTAAACGGCAGTTTTTAACGCATCTTGCTTATGTTTTGTGCAATATTAGCATTATAGAATATTCATATCAAAGTTTTAATTGGACAATTTTATAACAGGCATAATTAGGATTAATTGTATTAATTTTCACGAAATTATATGTAGTTATGCGGCCAAAAATTATGAAAAACTCAAACAGCTAGTTTATACGGCGAGTTTTTAATGCATCTTACTTGTGTTTTGCGCAAAACTAGCGTCATGCAATATTCATATCGAAGTTTTAATAGGATTATCTTATAATAGGCATAATCGAGTCATTATTTTAATTTTCACGAAATTATATGTAGATATGTGGCCAAAATTTTTCATAAAGCCAAACAACTTATTTAAATAGCGATTTTTAACGCATCTTACTTACGTTTTGTGCAAAATTAGCGTTATAGAATATTCATATCGAAGTTTTAATTGGATAACTTTATAATAGACGTAATTAGGAGTAGTTATATTAATTTTTACGAAATTATGTGTAGTTATGAGGGAAAAAATGTTGGAAACTCAAATAACTTTTTTAAATAGCAGTTTCTAATGCATCTTACTTAGGTTTTGAGAAAAATTATTATCGTAGAATATTCACATCAAAGTGTTAATTAAAAAATCTTATAAAAGACATAATTAGGAGTAATTATATTAATTTATACGAAATTATGTGCATTATGCGGATAAAAAATTTGGAAAGATCAAACAACTTGTTTAAACAATGAGCTTTTAATGCATCTTACTTAAGTTTTGTGCGAAATTAGTCTTTGTAGAATATTCATGTTGAAGTTTTAATTCGAAAAATCTTACAATAGGCATATTTAGGAGTAATTATATTAATTTATAAGAAATTATGTGTAGTTATGCAGCCAAAATTTTTGAAAACTCAAATAACTTGTTTAAACAAATTGTTTTTAATGCATCTTACTTATGGATTGTGCAAAATTAGTGTCGTAGAATATTCATATCAAAGTTTGAATTAGAAGATCTTATAATAGGCATGCTTAGGAGTAATTATATAAACTTATAAGAAATTATGTGTAATTATGCGGCCAATTTAAAAAAAAAAACTCAAACAACTTGTTTAAATGGTTGTTTTTAAAGCCTCCTACTTATGTTTTGTGCAGAATTAGTGTTGTAGAATGTTCATATTGAAGCGTTAATTAGATAATCTTTTAATAGGCATAATTAGAAGTGATTATATTAATTTTCACTAAATTATGTGTAGTTATGGGGTCAAAAATGTTGAAATACTCAAATAAGTTTTCTAAATAGTTATTTCTAATGCATCTTACTTATGTTTTGCGAAAAAATAGTGTCGTAGAATATTCATATCGAAGTGTTTATTGAACAATCTTATTTGGACCGCCAGATATGGTTGAGATTTGCATTAAACAGATTTAAGGGCCCAGATTGAATCGTGCTTTAATTTTATAACACCCGATGGCCCAGATCTTCTAAACCTTCTATAAGATCCGTGTGACCCTTCAAGATTAGTGCTGGAGATCTTTTCCCCTGTCTCTCCTTTATCGTGCCTCAAGATACGTGCTCGGAGGTCGATTTTGGTGCTTCAGCGATCAGACACTACAATCGATGTCGCCTTGGCTTGAAGAACTTGACTGCACCCTTTGATTGTGCATCGACGCATGATTGATGCACGCAAAGACCGTGCCCAATTGATTGAGCTGTACCGCTTTGGTACCGATCGCTTTTCTCGATCAAATTGAGTTGATTCAATCGCTATTCCTTTGTAATTCTTGATTCATTTACATGATTCTAAGTCTTAGTCAACAAAATTAGTGATTCAATTGTTACAAAAATCTCTTTTCTTGCTAGAATTGCAACGAAACAATTGCTATGAACGTGTATGCCGAAATGATTCAATTCAAGATTATACTCAGTACTTCTAATCAATTGTCAAGATTTACTCGATCTTATTGATGTAGAATTCGTCGCCTATGCAATGCACTTCAATCAAAGCATGTAACTTGATCAATTGAGGTGTTTTCGAATGCTATTGCATTACTGGTTTCGAATTCCAGCGATTAACTTCAGAATTTCGATCAATTACTTGATTCACAGTCAAATTCTTGAAGCAATTGCTTAGAAGCACAAAGACTAAGAGGTCAATGACCTTCGATTAGCCGATTATTGTGATTTAGGGCTAGGAGATCGTTCGATCTTCGACTAGCTTTTCTGACAAGCCAATTCAACATCTTAATCGCTTGATTAACCAAAGCAGAAGTATAGAAATGAAACAAAAAGGATTCAAACAGTAAGGCGACAGCTTAGAGAAGGAATTCAATCAAAAGAATTGAATAATTCGACTGGAATGAAAGAAGAAATGCGAAAATTGCAAATAACAGTATTGAAAGTTTACTGAACTGATAAAAATTGAATACAATTGTAACTCAAGTCTTTAGCTTTGATCACAACACTTACCTCTATCTTTTCCTTGATCTTGAACTCTCTAATTCACTGTAATTGAGATGGAGGGAGTGTGTATACCGAGTTCTCAACACTTTTTGAGTTCAATCGGTTGAAAAAGCCTATCACTTGCTCTCTATAGTTCTTAGATGATCTTGAAGGGTTGTGCTTGCTCTCTATCCTCTATGGCTGCTTCTTGTTGCTCTCTTTTTCTAGCCTCTTCCTTTTTTTGTCGATTTTAGTTGAGAGTTTATATAGAGTTTGAATTGATTTGACCAGATTTGACTCCATAATTCATTTGCACTTGGTGTATTGCACCACTCTCTCAAGTTGCCCTCTTGTGCTTCATGGCTCACTGGACCAGGCATCAACTGCTTGGCTCATGTGTAACTGCCTAGAGGCAGTTACAACTTTTCTTATTCACTGATTTGCCATCAGTCGACCTTCACCTTCTCATAAGCCCTTCTAGCCCCTTCTAGACTCTTCTGGATCTTATTCCATTCATTTATAAACTGCCCACATGCTCCCTTAACTCAATTTTATATCAGTTGATCAAATTTCCTTTCTTCTTCCTTTGCAAGTCTAAAAACACATCCCATCCTTTCACCTTGATTCTTTGCTCATCTTTTATGTATCAAAGCTTCAATCTCATTGATTTAGTGCCAGACAACTCCCTGTGAACTCCCTTTGTCAAGTTGATAGCTCTTGCGCAGTATTTGATCAACTCATCTCTAGGCCGAGTTGTGAGTTGGTGCATCTCTCACTTCCTGTATTCAACTCTCCTCAATTCTTGTTCTAACACCATCGCCTTAGGTCTAGGGATCTCTCCCAGCCATTAATTACAAGTTTCAAGTTTCGATTTGCAAGTTCCAAGTTTTGGATCGAGGTGTTTCTTTCTGCCATATCTTTCTCTTTACTGCATTATTTCAAAATCTAACTTCACATACCTTCTCTCCTTTGCATAGAGTAGTCAGGGTTAGAAGCAATTGATTTGAAGTTGTGTGCTTTGCTTGATCTCCATTGATGGCGCCATCAGCAGTGAAATCGATCGGGAAGAAGAAGAGAAGAAAAGAGAAGAAGGAGGGAGCATCCACAAGCTCAACTGCACTCGGTGCATGTGAACCAAGGCAGAGTAAAGGAGAATGCAGAGAGAGAGATCTCAGACGCCAGATGCATGCATTCTTCTTTCTTTTATTTAAATTTCAGCTAGTGGCTCTGTGTAGACTTGGTTTGCTTATTTTCTTGTATGCCATAGACTCATGAACCTGACTAGTGGGCCCTACTTGTAAGCTTTCTGTATCTAGGCTCATAGGGGTAATTAGCAGTTGATTAGTTTACAGGTTAGAGTTAATTGAGTTGAGTTGGCATGTTGTGATTGGCTGTTAGGTTAAGTACCCTCTCTTTAACCTTAATGGCCTGTTAATACTGCTGAGGTGGCTGAGTAGAGAGTTGCCATATGGCACAGCTGGGTTGAGGTGGCTTGATGTAGCTGTGCCATGTGGCATATGCATGTTGAAGTGGCCTCCCGTGGTTGTGCCATGTGGCATACACTGAGATGAGGTGGACCACTGGTTGACTGTCACGTGGCACTGAGGTGGGGCCCACCTGTCAGGTGACTTGTGCCTGGGTGGGGCCCACTTGCTGATGTGGACCAATGGGACGGTGCCACGTGGCACCTGACTGATGAGGTGGCTCAACCAGAGGCTACCATGTGTCTCTGTCTGGTGGAGTAACTGCTGATGTGGACCAATAGGATTGTGACACGTGGCAGTGGCTTGCTGACTTGGCCCACTCTGGTGCTGCCACGTGGCACACCTTCTCTCTTCATTTATTTTTTATTCTCAGTGCTTCTCACACCCAGTTTGTACCCAGAGCTGCTATTATCCTCAAGTTGTACCCAGAGTTGCCTTGATTAAATCTCAGCCCTTGATTAATCCATTTAATCTATTTTATCTTCTCTGAATTTATTTTAATAGCTCCACTTATTCAAAAATCATGAAATTTTCACCAAAAATCCCTAAATTCATGAGGATCATCCCTGTAATTTTTAATTCCATTTTTACCCCTGCCTCTTTGAATTAAAAATTCTTTTATCAAGAAAACCCTATTTCTTCCTTTGAATTAATCTTAGATTTCAATTGTAGCTCAGTGTCTCTGCCAAATATCTCTCTCTTGCAGAAACCACCATAATTAATCATCAATTAGACTTGTATTGACATTTATTAGGGTTTGATTTGATCAATAGTTGATTACTTGTCAACAATTGATACAAATCTAGACTTGACCAGATGGTTGCTCTCAGCTTTGGCATCTGATCAGTCTTGTGAAATTAACTTCCAATTCATGTTCATGAGGGTAACTTGGTCAAAAGTTGATTACTTGTCAACAATTGGCACAAATCATGGCATAGTCAGGTGGTTGCTCACAGCTTTGGCACTTGGCCAGCCTTGGAAGCAAAACCACATTTGAGATTTCTCATGATTGGTTGTATCAAAATACTAGCTTGGCATTGACACAGTTCTCGTTGTATAGGGATTATACTGCTTCAGTTCTTAGGGTTTGCTCTGAGGGTAGATTCTTAGGGTTTAATCCCGACTCCTTTGATATTTGTCACTGAGGTGTGGGGCCCACCTGTCAGTGAAAAATGATTACATGGATGACACATCAAGAGATCTCTTTCTCTCTCCCGAATCTCTTGAGCATCATCCATCTCGAATGAACAGCAGATGATAGGGTATTTATATCCTTACTTTGCACTTAGGATTTCCTTGTGGGATTAAGGCTTAACCTTTGTTTTGGATTGATTAGACTTATTGGATAAGCTAGGTTTATGCTGTTAGAGCTGTTTACAAGGGAGTGCCAGGTGGGTCCCACTTGTCAGAAAAAATGTGATCAGATGGTTGACCCCTCAGGAGATTTCTCTCTCTGGAATCTCTTGAGGGTCACCCACCTCGAATGAGCAGGAGGTGGTGGGGTATTTATATCCTTACTTTGCTTTTAAGATTTCCTTGTGGGATAAATGAACTTGTTTCGGGGTTCATTAGTGACCTTTCTGATCGGTGGGCCCTTTCTCTTGCCCCTTTTCTTATGTTTTATTATCAATATTTGATAATTATTTTCATTTACTCAGCTGCTTATCTTTAAGATATTTCAAGGGTAAACAAAGAGCCACCCACCAAAGCGGGTCCCGAAAACTTTGAAAAATTGAAGGGACTGCTTTGGTGCACGTATTCGCCACACCTTTTCCTCTTTTCTTTCTCTTCTCTCCCTCTTTTATTGTTGACCTTATCGTCTTTTATTCTAGATTCGACCATCTCTCCATATGGCACGATTTCCAAACGTCCTCAGAGTCACTACCTCTCTTTTTACGAGGATCCGGAGGACTGGACGCCCATAGTTAGGGTTACACACGGCACTCCCGTGTACCTTCGGGCTGGTGGTTTGATTTTTCACGATGAGCAGTCTCATGATATCACACCCTTACTGCCTTGAGATCTTTCGGCCGCAGCACCTCTTGTTCATCTTCTTGGCAAGGAAATGATTGACGGAGAGGCCTCTCGTTGGGTCAGCATTGACTTCAGCCTTCCACTCAGATATCATGGACATCAGTTGGATTGGACCCGCTACATTCTTACACGGGAGAGGGACATCCTTTGTAGCTCAGGTGTGTACAGCTGTATCTTCTTGTCGATGTTTCGGTACCACATCGACACACCTTGGCTTTGTGCCTTCTGTGAGCGGTGGAGCTACTCCACCAACACCCTCTTCATTGATGATCGGGAGTTGACTCCTACACTATGGGAGATCCGTCAGTTGATCGGTCTGCCTGTGTTCGGTCACTACTATGATGAGTTTTTGCTGTCAGAGGGTGATTTGAGGGACTTCCCTGCACCCGGCTTCTCTTCGGGAGGTTTATAGGATTTATGATCAATTGAGGGGACATCACCTTTCTGTCCCTTTCAGATTCTGGATATCTTATTTCACTGATCAGCTGCGTTCTCATGCCGAGTATTGTGCTTCCACTCATGACCCTTTTGGCACTGGGCGCCTTGATCTTTTCAGTGATGTGGCCGCTCCCTCGCAGGACACTTTGTGCTCACATAGTATTGACCGTGAGACTTATTTGACAGCCTTTCTCTCCTGGTGGATTTGTTTCTTTCTACTTCCCAGTTCGGGAGCTCGTACCATTCATCCTTCGGTATTTGTGATGGCGAGTCAGATTGCTCGTGGTGAGAGAGTCTCATTGGCTGTGCTGTCTTGTCCAACATCTACAGGAGTTTGCGGGGTTTGACATCTTCACGCGATCCTTCTCGTTGTAGGGAGTTGGTACCTTGGCATTTTATTAGCGGGTGATTGCATATGCACTGGTCTTGTCACACCCCGAAATAATAAATCGGATTAGGGGTGTTAATCCCGCCACGTACGCACGACGAGACGTGCGTACGAAAAACTAAATGAATAAAATAATATAAATCTCGAAATAAACAAAACAATAATAAATATAAATACATGACCATACGATCCCGAGAATGAACAAAGAGTATACAACGCCTACATAGGCGGGGCTAGCTCCATCGGAATGGGCGACAAATCTCTCGAATAAAAACCCAAAAGAAAGAAATAAAACGCAAAACCCGATGGATCCTATCCAACTACCCGGCTCACATGCAAATGCGGCGAAGCATCTCGTCATCGCGCGGGACATCCCTAGCACTCGCTCCAAGAAAAATCCAGAACACGAAATACCTGGATCCCACAACCACCGTGGAAACGTGAGTAATTTAAAAATTACTCGATACGGTTTAGATCCGACCTTAAGATTTTATCTTCTTTCCTAGAATTTGACCCAAATCTAAATCTTGCATTTTAAATGCATTATATTAAATATATACATATAACATTACTTTATGCACGTTTAAGAAAACTCTTGTATGAATGAGATGAAATGGCAAATAAACCGAAATGAAAAATACGTGGAAATACGAGATATAATATATGATAAATATGTAATAGGTACGAGATTTAAAACACCGTATAATATATAACCCGATTGCGGATCATCGGTCCATCCACGGCGGGCACGTGATCGGGCCCTGGACTTGTGACTTACCTAAGCGGGCACGTATTCGGGCCCGACTTACAAACTTAGGATTTTCGAGTAAGCGGGCGCCAATGCCCTGAATACCCTGGGAAAATTCGGCCTCCGGAGCGATAACGCCCTAGGAGAGTGACGGCTAAAAGCACGTACTCGGTATTACGAATACGATGATCCACCTCGCATAATAATAATAATAATAATAATAATATGATGACAAAGGGATTTAAATATTTATGCTTTCGGTTGCCATATCGCCAAAGGATATAACTACCGTGAATTGACAAATCGGAAACAAATGGGAGCCTACACTGTTGTACCAACCAAGGGTCGGAGGACCGCATCCGTAAAATAACAAAACGGAGTATATACAAATGGGAGCCTACACTTTGTACCCAGCTAGGGCCGGAGGACCGTCCCGACTTTCTCTGTACCAACTAAGGGCAAAGGAGAAAGCCGCCGGACAATACTAGGATCCTAAATAAGCGGATAAATAAAATAATATAATATCTCGGAGTAGATTCCAATCTTGAATATGGCCGCCCATAAATGCGAAAGACACGGTATCTGATCGCTCAAATTTGGATAAACATTCTTATTTATATTAAGGATAATGATAATATAATATTGATCAAAATTAAACACTCGACACAGTAGAACCCATGCCAAATGACGGGATCGGTGGATAACTCGACGAGCGAAGATGCGCGGTGCATATACTGACCAGGTGGGTCCCACGGCCTATGGGTCACCGTACGTAACATGACGGTGCAGTTATGCAAGGCGACCTCGGAGGCGAGAATTATCCGGTCCGCCTCTCAACACTCCCATGCATTTAATGCATGATTAACTACCTGACTTAATTAATATTTAGTGATAATAATAATATTTTCCTAATAATTATAATCTACAACTTAATTTATTTAATTCTATCTAATCCTATCTCGGGACTATTTCCCGGATCCTACTCCTACCCTATCTACATGAAAATATGCTATGATATGACATGCGAATGCGGGTATGTCTCAAATATCTTTGGTCGGTTCTGGGATGCAGATGACAGATCAGATTTTGGTCTCTAATCAAAGTTTGGTCAAAGTACCGCATATCAGATTTATTTTAAAATCGTTTTAATTTCGGTTTGGGTTCCTAATTCTGAAGAAAGAAGATTAAATCCCAGGAAACCGTACCTGAGAGTGCTGGCTAGGATCACGGAGTCGCTCTACTCCGGAGGCAAAACACCGGCCTCGGGGTCGGTGTCCGCGTACGTCGGGTCGGGAATGACCTCGTACTCATGAGAGTGGATCCGAGTCGATCGTATCACCTATTTTTAATTTAAATTAGATATTTATTAGTTTTAACTTGATTTACTTAATATTTAATAATAAATTTAGATTGATAATTAATCTAAACTGTTGTTCGGGTTTTATCGTTTTTCCTTGAAAATTTCGGCAGCATTTCTACTGCATCTATACGGTGTCGGAAATTTTAGTTGCCCGTATTCGAGATCCGTTAAATTGTGTGTATCGTTCGTGATCGCTTTTATACGTCCATTCTTTATTTTAAATTCGAGTTCATGGATTTAAGTATTTACATCAATAAATTTTAAAATAGAGAAATTGATTAATATATAATATATAATATATCCAATATTTTATTCTAATATTCTTTTACTTATTTAAAAATGAAAGATTTAATTAATAAATATTATCATTTTATATATATATTGTTTAATTAATAGGTATTTATATATATTAATATTAATTAATGTTATCTAATTATTAAGATAGAGAAATTGATTAATATATATTTTTATATGATAAATTATTTTTATACTTTATTTATTACTTTAAAATTCTTAATTATTTATTTTATCTTCTTTAACTACATTTTATTTCATAGGTTAGTGTTATCTTTCATAACTTAGAAAATATACTATAGAAAACTAGAATTTAAAATAAAAACGAAAAATCAGAAATAAAAATAAAATAACACTTATTTGAAAGAAATTTAAATTTAAAGTAAACTTAAATTTAAATTACACATTTTTATTTATTTTAAAACGTGTTGGTGTTTTAATGTTCGGGATCATACGCTGACTACCAAATCATTGGTGCCAATGCACCGATATCCCGAATCGAAATGGCGATCGGGGAATATAATCATTTCCCGATCTTTAAGTTTACGTTATTAATAATGGATACCGCCTAACCTTTCGGGGCGGCTTCCAATTTAATTATTCCCTTTTAATTTTGTCATTTTATTTTTCTTAAGACTTTTATTTATTGGGCTTTAATTTGTTTTGCTATTCCTAATCGTCATTTAGCTAATTAAAATAGATTTATTGGCCCAATAGCAATTTATTTTTCTCCTAAGTCCATATTAAGTTTTGGGCCTAATCCTATTCTTTTATTTTTCAATTTCCTTTATATCTAATTTAGGCCCAATTAATCCCAAGTCTAATTATCCGCATATCAAAGGCCCACTTATATTCTACTGTAGCCACATCTAGAACGACCACACACCACCCAAGTAAAAAGGCAACCAATGCAAGAGGATCAAGTAGCGGGACAACGGTAACGAGGCAACAACGATCAAGCAACAGACACCCCAACAATTGAACAAGGGTCACATACAACAACACGGTCACCGAACCAACAACAGCAACCAAAAAGGGAAATTTGGGCAAACCAGCTAAGTCTCAGGGCAAGTACCAGTCCCAAAAGGGTACTAGCAATAATTTCAACAACATAAATCAACCAGCAGATATCCAGAGAGTAAATCAGATACCAGAGGGGGCCTCACCTCCCTGGTACCAGTGGTACCAGTGTACCAAGGTACACCACACTCCAGCAACCCAACCAAGCAACCCAATCCCAAATCAGCACAGACAATAGCACCAATCAAATAGATAACGTGTATAAGCAAGCAAAAACAATCCAACAGACAAACAAAATAGGGGCTAGAACAGGTGGCAACCAGAAACCCAGCCTCACTGGTACCAATTGGTACCAGTGTACCAGGGTCATGTAATGGCAGCCCCTTACTGGTAAGGCCAAAAACCAACGAGAGCAACCACCAGTCGGCAAAATAAACAACCCCTCTGACAAGCACACCAGTACAAAATGCAATAACTCCAACAACCCATGGTAGAACCAGATTCACAAATAGCAACAGCCCCAAAAACACAGAAACCACTCTAGGGCCTATCAACCCGCAACAACAGAAACAACGGCACAAAGGACAGACAGTAAGGCACGATGGCCAGCGACAAAATGAGAGATATTGCACAACCCACAGACCAACACACAAAGGGAAAAAAAAGGATTTAGGGTTTTGTTTACCAGAGCAAAAAGGGCCAACAGGCAGCAAGGGCCGAGCAAGAAACAAGACAAAGAGGTGAAATCCTCCAATTCAAAGCGCGGCCACCACCCTCCCCCCTTTCCTCTTAAACTTGCAAATCGACAAAAATAAATATTTCTGTTCTTATCAGTCTATCTATTCTCAACGCATGAGTGCCAAAAGAGGGAGAGGAGGAGGGTGCACGCACGGCTTTATAGAGGGTCGGCAAAAAGCTCGGGTCTAGGGCAAGTCAAGAGGGTTCGGTAGGAGGTGACAAGGGTCAGTGAGAGGCGACAGTCCAGAGCGGGATGGCAGCGCGATGTGATGCGCAGCGGTAGGGGTGTAAGAGAGAGAGACAGAGAGCGAGACCCCTCGTCTGAGAGACGGTCAGAGAAACAAGGGGCGGAAAGGGCAAAGGGGGAAAGGAGTGGGCGACGGGGAAGGGACAGGGCGATGTCGCCCATAAATGCAACCCACGAGAGAGAAAGAGAGAGAGGGACAAGCATTAAATGGGTCATTAAATGGGAGAGAGAGAGTGGCTTGTGATTTTCTGTGGCACACCAACATGACACTTGGTGTGGTGTGGCCACATGTATGACGGGTCACTTCCTTAGAGTGAATTTACATTTTAATAACAAAAAATGAGTTTTTCTTAGCTGGTTAATTAAGTAAATACATTTTTAGCTATCTAATTATCCAAATATATTTATATCTATACACTAATTCCTTAATTAATTTTTTTTTTTTTTTTCCTTATTACATATACATATATATCATATTGTTACCCTAATCCATTATCATCACGATTTGAGGGTCATCACCCATCCTTATCATCGTATTTGATCTTGGGTGACTTAGCCGGTACAGAGCCCGCCTCTCTGACCCCGGAGGATGCTCGCATCAGATTAGCTACTCATCACTTGGCTGGGACTGCTTGCAGATCCTTGACTGATGCAGCATTTTCTTCTAGGGGTTCTTCTCCTTTTAGAGGTCAGCCCGACGTCTTAGACTATTTCATCAGCCTTCGCCACGGATTCTTGCCACTCCGTATCGGCGATTATACTTTCATAGAGCCTTATTCTCCACATAGATGTGCGCATCAGTTTGGTTTAGACCAAGATGTGCCCCTTTTTCTTCTTCGTCCTGAGTCTTTGGCGGCCGACCTTGAGGGTCTCGGGTGGTGCTACTCACATCTCTTCCGCTTAGGGACAAGTTCCCACTTTTAGACGGTACCTGCTTCTCGCGCACCCACCTTCTCGAGGCGCTATATCTGGTGGTACTACAATGTCATCCGCTCGTACCAGTCATACACTCCTTCAGTGGTGGTACGCAATACTTGTCCCAGGGATAGAGGCAGTTCGTCGTCTAGCCTTTCTTATGATGATTTCATCTCTTTTCCACCTCTTTCTTCAGAGCCAGTGGACTTTCAGGGGTTAGACGGCCGCTGCCTTTGCTCGTCTACCAGGACTCACCTCACTGGTACATTTCAGATTCACCCTTTCCTTACTTAAGCTTAGATTTTAGGCTAGATTTTGACAGATTTTTCTTTGATCAGACTCTGCATATGAGTACGATGAGGCAGAGCCCGACTTCTCGGTCCCCCACCCGCGAGCTGGTGGTGCACATATCCAGCCACCTATCGAGCCACCTGCTTCAGCCACCATGGAGGGAGGTCAGGGTAGTATTTCTCGGTCACCTTCCCCACTCTTCTTTCCTTCTCCTGCTCTGGGTGATTCTTTTTCACCGACTTATCTTCTCCTACTTAGACATTTTAATTCTAACTCTGATTAGAATTCATTCATTTTTTATTTCCCAGCTCACGAGGTGCCGTCCTCGGAGGTATCCCGGGATGACATCTTAGCCGACTCACCGACGCCGGCGGGCGCCGTATCTTCAGGGTTCTACACTGACCCTGCCGTCACAGGTTTATATACACCTTTTAGTGCTTTGCTTGTTGTTTTATACTTGTGTTTCCTCCTAACACACAGACTTGATAAGCTTTGAGGCTGATCACGATGACGTGGCATCGCCACATCGATCAGAGTCCTTTTTCCAGGACGATCCCGCTTCTCCTCCGATTTTGTTAGTTCCCTCTGGAGATGGTGATTCCTTTGATGTGGTTTTGGGGCCAGTACTCACATTCATGAGATCAGAGGAGACTTTTCTCGAGTAGGAGAGTCTGTTGGCTGTCGAGCCCGTAGTCGACGAGCCATTATTGATTGAGGGAGGACCATCTCACGTCTCTTCATCTCCTGTCATGCAGCCTCTCGTGACTACAGATGGTGCAGTCTCATCCGAGCTCACAGATAGTCAGGTGGAGGACTTGACTGAGCGGCTGCGGTCAATTATGACTATGAGTTGGATGAGAGTTGGCTAGTGGAGCAGCTACTCGACAGCCCAGAGGCGGAGGTCCCGACTAGTGAGGGTCTCGCCGAGGCTCATGTCTCTCCTGGTACCTCTTATTTCCTTTGTCATTTGCTTGTAGCTTACTTTTCCATGTATTTATGCCTTTTATTTTATTTTGTAGCTGGGTCTAATGTGCGCTACGGGTCCTCCCGAGGCGACCGATGTCCCTATCCCTGATCCAGTCCCGCCGGTCTCGGGCGACGAGGCGATAGGTTGGATCTTCTCTTCTTTTATTTTCTTCTTTGATTGTGATAACTCGTCTGACCTGTTTGCTTTGTTGCAGATGTCACTCTGGGGGATGTGAGGCTCGCCCTGGCCGAGTTGGCGGATTCACTTCGAGACACCTTCTTCGGAGACTACCCGCTAGATTTTGAGATTCTGGGTTTCCTGCCCGACGACTTCTCCTTTGACTGGTATGGGCTGATGCGGGATATCATCGCGCCAGCTCTACTTACTGCACCTCATTTGAGAGCACCTTCATCTCTAGAAGGTGTGAGGAGCTGCTCAGGGCTTATCAGGATGCGAGCTCTCTCGTATAGCAGCACGAGTTGGAGATCCATGAGCTACGCAGGCATTTGGAGGCCGCTCGACTCCGCTACCTTCAGCAGCTTTCTTCTTGTGCCACTCTCCGCTCTATGGGAGTCAGTGGCGGACCCGCTCGATTGCTTGTGCAGGAGCTAGAGGACTACAGATTATCGATAGAGAGTTTTTCTAGATATCTGGCGGGACGTCTCCCGGATCTGCAGATTCATTTGAGTGCCCGGGATAGAGCCTTCTCTCACTTCTTGGATTTTGAGGCAGCTTCAGAGGAGGACAGACGCACTCTCCATGCTCATTTGGAGGCCATTAGTACTGTGTTATTAGAGTTGGAGTCCCGCTTCTTGGGCTCATAGATTGTACTCTTCATCTCTTCTTTTCTTTGTCTTCTCTTTTTTACTATACTTGTTATTGTATACAGGATACCTTGACACTTGTTATACTTGATCTCTTTGTTGTGGATGATGCTTGATTTTATTGTTATCCCTTCGTTACTTCCTCTACAACGCGGGGAAATATTTAATTGATTTCACATTACGCATCTTCAATCTTATTTGCAAAAGTACTTGATTACAACTGCTTCACATTCTTGCAACATCTAAATATAACAACAAAGGAAAACCCTACAGCATCCCATTACATTCATTCTATACATCACTTCCCTTTATTTATTGCAATACAAATCTTAAGTAACCACGGTATTTTGCGGATACTGAACCTATCTGTATTGACCTCTAGGCCGGGTACAGAATAAACCCGTTTATCCCTTTATTACTGATGGATAAACTTACCAGTATCAATTAGATTGTGGATGCAATTGATAACACCATTTTATGGATATTCCTTGTATGCTTGATTGACATTTATTCTGGAAGCTCACCCACTCTCCCATCATTTGTGCACCGTTGCTTGCTGAAATGGAAACTCACATTCACTCATCTCCACTCAATTTGTTTTGTGGGGATCCTACCCTCAAACATCCATCACGCATCCCTGCGAGACAGGCTTTCATCGGGTAGGTCCGCTCTCCATGACTTGAGTCACTTCTTTAAGCGAGTCACCTTGTTTGACACTGAGTGTCGGGTAAAAGCGCAAACCCTTAGTCTGACCCCTCCATGACCTATTTTAGGATTTAAAACAGATCACCTCCTTGGGCGTGTGGTACTTTTGTGGATGAATGTACCCAACCTGGTTTTTTATATTTTTGCTACCCTCAAACATCCATCACGCATTCCTGCGAGACAGGCTTTCATCGGGTAGGTTTGCTCTCCATGACCTGAGTCACCTCTTTAAGCGGGTCACCTTATTTGACACTGAATGTCGGGTAAAAAGCGTAAACCCTTAATCTGACCCCTCCATGATGTGCCGTGGGATTATGACACATCATTTCTTCGGGCGTGTGGTGCTTTTACGGATGAATGTACCCAACCTAGCTTTGTATAACACGCATGGTGTCGGGGACAAAGGTGACAACCCCTTATTGAAAAGATTTTATTATTTTTTTATTTTTAATTGAGGAGTAAGGAAAATAGATTTTTATTGTTTTACTTAGATATCCCTTTTATTTCATTGGAGGAGAGCAGATTTTTATTATTAGTGCTACTTGCTACTAATAATACGAGAGTTATTTATTTACATGCCCTCGGAAGCGACTACTTACTAGTCACCAATTTGCTCGACATATCCTTTGCCTTGCACCGCGGGCGACCAATATGAGCAACTTTCGTCATTGGGCAACAAGATAGTTTGAGGGACAAACTGCAAACCCTGCCCATTTTTATGTTTATTCTGTATCAAATGGACAAACCCAGTGGTATTTGTATTGTGAGCCCAAACACCAAAGCTCTCGCCTTACACTTTCGTGTGGTTTTGGCATTGAACTCTTTTATTCTTCTTTCTTCTTATTTTGTTTTAGGGTTAGATGTGTTTGTGTGGTTTCAGATTTTTGGATACATTCTATTTACAAATGCATAAGTAAGGTTTTTGGAATTTTTATGCAAAAGTGGAGGTTATTTTTGGGTTTTGTGTTTTGTGCACGTGCGTGTAGAAAAACACTTATTTCCTCCTTATTTATTTATTTACAGTAGATACTACTCGACTGGCCCCTATCTGGGCTATGTGTAGTATTTCTTCAGGTATCGTCCATTGATTGGTGGCATAGGCCTTTCACCTTCATGGTCTATGAGGCGGAGGGGACGAGGTGGATTTATCACATGAACTTGGTGTATATTAAAGACAGTTTGCTTGCACTAGTTGTTCTTGTACGGTAGACTGTGGAGCAAAAGTAATTTACACTTGTAAATCAAAAACAAAAAAAATCTTTATTTGACGCCAAAAATAGTAAGATGAGCCCTTTTAATTTTTTTATTAAATTATACCAATAATCCTTAAAATATTATTATTTTATCAGATTAGTCTTTAAAGTTTTAAAAGTATCAATTTGATTCTTAAAATAACACTTTGTTATCAAATTGATCTTTAAAGTTTCAAATTTATCATTTTAATCTTTAGAGTTTTTAACTAATACAAAATTAGTCCTATATTTAAAATTCATTCAAAAATAATATTTTCATTTATCATAGCATTTTTTATCCTTGAAACCAAAATGAATATAATAATAAAAATAGTATATTGATATCATATTATTATAAATTAATTGCACAAATTATAAGATACGTTATATGGTATGAATGTCAACGCAAATATCTATTTTTTTAGTATTGATAATGATATTTACTGAATATTTTTTGATAATGATAGGACTAACTCATTATAAATAAAAAAATTAAGGACCAAAGTGATAAGTTAGTAAACTTTAAGGATTAAAATAATATCATTAAAATTTTAAGGACCAATTTAATAAGTGATACTTTAAAGATTAAATTGATATTTTTGAAATTTTAAGAACTAAATTGAAAAAATGGTAATACTCTAAATTCATTTACGAAATGTAATTTAAATAAATTATGTAAGTAGATGTGAGAACAAAAATGAACTATTTTTCTTGTCTCCGGTTCATCCAAGATCATGTCCATAAACGTCGTCGGGTTCGTGGCAGCACTTTTGGAACAGTGGACTCTATGCCACGTGTCGGCGACGAAAAATAAGCGGCGGCCACGAGGCACTCTCTTGCGGAGTCTTGGTCCAAAAAGACCAAAACGGTGCTTCACGCTTCGTCGGATTCCAAGTTTCCAACTGTAAAGACAAGTGACCGCGGTCCAGAATCAGATGCCAATCCAATCCAACGGCGTAAAATAAGAGCCTCCCTATTCGCGCAATATCCACATGCGGCCATGCCCCGACCCGTTTGTAGCCGCCCGACCAGACGACCGGACCCGTTCGGTCTAAAATATTCTGGGCCGGGTCGCATTTATCTGTGAAGTGGGCCTGTCTTGGAATCCAATAATCCATGCTAAAGAGAGATTCCTGATCTTGCATCAACGCATCTCGAATTCGCATTCAAAAAATAATAAATAAATAAATAATCGCAATTAAGAAAATGACAACATCATTGAAAGGCTTGAAGCATCGCAAGCTTCATTTTCGCCGTGACGGTCATATCGAAATATTATAGTGTGTCATGAAGTATTGTGAGTTTGTGACACAGATCGGTTTTTCATGGGAACTTGAATAGTTCCAAGGCAATGAAAATGATAAGAGAAACAAAATTAAACAATGGCGTATCTAGTGGGGGCCCAGCACCTCTCCGATTGTACCGATTTATTTCAGGGACTAATATACTCTTTTAAGATTTTAGTATATTCTCTCACCTTTTTTTAATGGAAAGGAAGAAAAACCCCTTTTAACATTTTCTCACCTTTCAACAGGGCAACGGAAGAAAAATCAAGTAAAAACAGTAAGATTTTAGTTTAAATTTGGTTGTATTATTTATTTGATGTATTTAACTATTCTTAGTTTCTTACCCTAAATAAATGCAAATTACACACGTTTCTAGTCTAATATTTTCTTTATTTCCGTTTAAACAAAAAAAAGTTTGATAGCATCAATTTTTATCTTGGACCCCAAGTCCCAACCCTATCAGTTCCTCTGCTGGTGAGTGATGAACAAGTAACAACTATATTCCGGGTCGGTTACGGATAAAGCTTAACCCGACCCATTTGCATCCGTGTACTGTACCAATTAAATTGTCAAGTTGGTTGGAGCGTAGCTTTCGTCATGTCTAAGGTCAAAGGGCCCATTTGACCGTTTGATTGGTCAGGCCCAACAACCAACCAGTAAATATGCCCCCATTGATGGAGCGATAATCAATTCCTTGATCAGAGAATGGGATTATTCATTTATGCATACAGCTGACATCAACAAGATTGGTCCCTATTGAATATCGATTTATCTCTTCCTTGCAAGTTCCTTCTAAGCATAATGCATTTTGGTTTCTTGCTTTTCGTACAAGTCGATAAAGTACAAATTATAAAATAGAGAGAGAGAGAGAGATATATATATAGTGAAGGGACTGCTCTTTTCTTTATGGAATTGTTTCTTAATCATGCGCTCTCGTGCAATGTGACTTTTTATCCATAGATTTTTTTTTTTAGAACTTGAAAAGCAGATTCATCAAGTTGATTATTGATAACAAACAGACTATGATTATGAGCCCCGAAAGAGCCTGAGCCAAACCAATAAGCTTGGGATGATTATTCCTATTGTTCTCTCATCCATCCTTATGCTTAATTAGTTTTGCATATAGTAGCTCTAGTCATAGCGGATTAGGGATGTCAATGGCTTGGATTGAATCTGATTCAGATTAGATCATAATTATTTCTTTTATTTTTTTTACTCGATCCGATCTGATCGGTTTAAAATCAAGTCAAATTTTTTTAATTCAATCCGATCCGAACCGACTCAAATAAAATAATTAAGTATTTATATTTTTAAGCAACTTAAATATTAACTAATATATAATTAATTTTAATTAATATATATTTTTATTAGCATTAAATCACAAAATAAATCTAAAAAACACAATTAAGTAGGTCGATATGTACCTGACCTATGACGAGTCAAAAAAAATTCTAACTCATAATTCGACCCATTTACTCTCAAATCATTTCGAATCGGATCAAATTTTGTCACCCTAATCATAATCATAGGTATAGGTTCTGTTTCCTGACTCATGCCGGAAGGTTAGATTTTTTATTCAATCTGAAAAATAGTTGTTTGACTTGTTAAATATAAATAGAATCATGATTTGATACTTCTATTATGATTGTTTCCAACCTACATGGTTAAAAGAAAACCCACATTGATTGATTGAAAGCCACAGTCTTAAAAGAGAGGGTTATAGACCTCAAAGGTGTGTGGCTATTGCTCGCTTATTAGCTGCTTTGCAAGAGATTGCTCTTAAACAAAGTCACTGACAAGAAAAGCAGCGAATTAATGCCATAATTAAGTTAGGGATTTAACATAAACTAGTTGTTCGGCTTTTTGTGGCATTAGTTATCTTGCCTCTGGTGTAGCACAACTATAGGATTTCAATTTCTTAATTCTTATACTACCAAAAAATTATGCTACATATAAAATATAATATATGTTGCATACATACGTATCCTACAATATCGTGGCGGGAATATATATATATATATATATAGAGAGAGAGAGATATGCTATGGTGAGTCATAAAGCAGAAATTTTTTTTTGCTTCAGAATCTGAACCGTCTGATCGAGGCTTGATGTTGTCACTGATGGAGTGAATGAAATTGTAACTCTTTTAACTCTTGACGCAACTGGATCTCTCCAGTACCTGTGGTGAGTCTTTTTTTTCCGCATGGTCCAAGAGTCCAGACCTTTATTTCTCTCTCCACGAGTGTCCATGTCCATTCCTAATATTTCAAAATGTTAACCTCACTTTCGACAATCATAGCAACTGATCTCTTAAGCTCACTTTCAACAGAACCCTAGCAGCTGATCTCTCAAGCTCAATTTCGAACCCTAGCGCCTCTCTAAACCTCGTCCTCAAGCCGATCTGAAGCTCGCCCTCAAGAAGATCTGAAGCTCGCAATCAAACCCTAGCTCTCAAGCTCATCTCGTAATTTAATAGGTAAAGTAATTCCTTGAAATTTGTTTATGGGCATGCTCTTAGTACCAGCGATTTTTTGTGTCCAAGCGATTTTTTATTTTGTTTTTCTAATTTTCAGATGATGCATAAACAGTAATCTGACTTAGTGGAAGAAATGATATAAAAGTTATGAGAAGTACAGTGTTACGATAATTTTTCAACTTTAATTATATTAATAGCAGCTTTTGTTGTGATTGTTTGCTTGCTTCTCTTTTGTCTTTTCCCAGAACAAGCAAATAATAACACAAACAACTTTCGACAATGCTTTCGACATTGCTTTACACTTTTCAGTTTAAGACTTCCAACAATGCCAAGATAGAGAAAACCTCAGAAACCGTTGAGGTGTTGTTCATCAAAAGAGATAATATTGAGAAAAATGTCCAATTGAAGTACCAATTGGGTTTCTGTCCAATTGATGGGTACCAGTTGTTATTACCAATTGTTAGGCTTCGATTAATGACTGAACCTAACTCTTCGCTAAAACCGGCCATTTGATTGTAAATCGACCCAAAGTGTTATCTTGCCTTTCTCATTATATGCCACTGGCAGCACCTATGCACTGTGTTAGGAAAAGTTAGCTCAATAGCCTTCTTCATTGCAGGATCTTGGTCAGTAATTATTGCCTTTGGATGTTTCCCATACATTGCCTTTAACCAAATTTCGAACAACCAACAAAAGCTTTGCGCATCCTCGCGTCTAAGAAGAGCCATGCCAAAGAAAATCGAGTGTCGGTGATGGCTAACACCAATAAATGGTGCCAATGGCATGTCAGTATTTATTCGTTTGATAGGTTGTATCAAATGTTACAACATCTCCAAATTCTTGATATGTACGTCTAGCCCGTCCGTCGACCCGAAAAATATTCTTCACGAAACCATCATCATCGGTTCTATGCCATAAAAAAATTGTGAATCCTCCTCTTGTTTCTTTTGGAAATACACTAATGTCATATCAACATCAACACCAAGAAACTTACGATTTTCAGCTACAATCTGATTGCTCACATCTTTCTTCTTGAATCTGAGATTTTGCTTACCCCCGTATTGGACAGCCATATATTCTAGTATTTGGGAAGTTCCTACATTTTGAGCGCTCAAGTTGCGAATAATGTGCTTATCTTCTTCTGTTAAACGCTTTTGAGATCTCAGATTTCTCTTTTTCGATGGGCTAGCAATTAATTCATGGTTGTGATCCTCTACAAACACACTTACTTGCCAAATATCACCTTTTACAAATTTAATCCTACAAGAGGCCTTACATCCCATCCTTATTATCCCCTTTCGTTTCTCAGGTGTCTTTTGATTGGTAGAACTTCCAATCGGCATTTCTCTCTTCTTTTGGTAATTTGAAAACCCTTCTTTATGACACACAAACCTAATTGATGATACACCTTTGCTGTTGGATGCCCTACTTCCTTTACGCACACTAAATCCAACATGACATGCATAATTATTGTAGAACTGGTATGCTTCATCAGGTGTGCGAAACTCCAATCCAACATAAGGCTTACATTTATCATCTAGTGCAGCCGCTTCACTTTCAGTCACACCCTTATCACTCTCGTCTACTACAACATCCTCATCAACAAGTTCTAGTTCCTCTAAATTATTAAAATACGGGTCGTTGTCATCCAACTGTGAAAAAAATATAAGAATATATGAGTTATGTTCTTCTAACTATTATATTGATGTTGTAATGCAATAAGAAACTAAAATACAATTACCCGCAATAAAATTCTCTGGTTTTTCTCAACTTCATTGGCAACAATTTCATTCGAACCAACACATGACATTGCATCAAAGTCTGTATAAAATAACACAACAACATTTTCAGAATTACTTAGCCATTATTTTTCTTCTTGCCATTACAACCCAACTAATAATTCTAAACCAGCCTTTCTCAAAGTGCAACCAAATTATTAATCCTAATGGAAGATCGAGCTTCCTGTCAAATCCAAAGGAAAGATGTGAGATTTAGCACAAAATTACTTTACCTAATAATCCGAATGGAAGAACTAGGGTTTTGGGTTTTGTCAAGTGCAAACTTCAAATGGAGCTACTGGACAGAGAAGAGGTCAGAGATTGCGAGAAAAAAAAAATTCACTGGAGGAAACAATGTCGCTCACAAGTGGAAAAAAAGCAGAAAAAAAACTAAGCGAAAAATTTCACTCACAAGCGGAACATGTAGCAAATTGAGCTCTCCTTTTTGTCTGGACACTCCTTCAGATCTTCTTGAGGGCGAGGACGAGGCTTAAATCTTTTTGTCTGAACGTGTAGCAGATTTTCAACATGCGGAAAAAAAAGAGCTTGAGAGCAGATTTTCGAAATTGAGCTTGAGAGCTCAGAGAGGCGCTAGGGTCTGGACTCTTGGACCATGCGGAAAAAAGAGAGTTGCAATTTCACTCACCACAGGTACTGGAGAGATCCAATTGCGTCAAGAGTTAAAAGAGTTACAATTTCATTCACTCCATCAGCGACAACATCAAGCCTCGATCAGACGGTTCAGATTCTGAAGCAAAAAAAAATTTCTGCTTTATGACTCACCATAGCATATCTCTCTCTCTCTCTCTATATATATATATATATATATATATATATTCTTTAGTTACATCTTTTGGGAAAAATATTATTCATTAATAAACCAATAGCACCCGAGTTGATGCAAAACCAACTTGTAGTCATCATATATTTAATGTGGTTAAATTGATGATTTAAAAAATCAGTTAACCTATTAGCTAACAGGTATTGTAGCTCTCTTTTGCAAATTGTTCTTAATTTGTCCATGTAAAATTTTCTTGTATCCTTACAAAATATAAAACTAAGATTTACTTTTTTGTTTAGTATTATTTGGTTTTTCAAATTTGATGCCGCTTTACAATCCCAAACATTTTTTTTACTAAGAAAATAACAAGTTTCAATGGATGGTATATTGTCTTTGTTAGTACAAGAAATATTAAATTATAAGTATAAACTGGCTGTAATTATCTCTAGATCTGGTTTTTATCCTTCTGAGTCAAGAAAAAGCGATTGCTTCCCTTGATCCGAGATCCATTCGCATGTCCTAATCTCCCTTTTTTTTAATTCTGACCTGATAATCACCTCCATAAGTTCATCTTTTGAACGCTATGTACATCCCTCCTTATATTTTACACACTGGACTATTGTATAACATATGTTCGGTTATTGTTAAAGTACACATCTATTTCGCTATTAAAAATCATTAAAGTAGTCAAATTTTTTTTGACCAAGTGAAGGTTAATTTTCACCTCTCAACGATGTCCTGAATTTTGTATTCGTCATCTATATCTATAAAATACAAACTTATCTATTGCATAATGCTAACTTTTTAATTTTATTTTTCTTATTTTTTTATCATCTTAAAAATAGTACATGTTCTGTAAATATTATTAAATAGTACATGTTCTGTAAATATTTATATAGTTTATTTTTGAAAGTTGATAAAAAATAACAAGGATGTAATTAGAAAGTGAATACTTGAGAATCTTTAAAATTTATCAATTCTTCGCTGAAATTTTTTCAAGAGGTGTTTCAGATGGTAGAAATTTTGATGTGCGGAATGATCAAAATTGAAAATTATATATAAATTCAACTCTTGTAAAATATTCAGGCTTGCTAAAATCAATTAAGGGCAAGAACAATAATTGCATATAAAATTTAATTTGTACAAATTTTTGTTAGAACATTTTAAAAAAGTGTTTTATGCTTGTTAAGGGAAAATCATATTTAGACACAAAGATTGAATAATAATCATTAGTTTCCTACCTTATTTAATTCCTGCTCGCCGAAATATATCTCATGGAGATACATGAAAAATATAAATATAAACTTGATTTAAATTTATACGATTGAATTATTCAATGGTTCGTACTGACCCATCAAAAAATTTGTTGTACAAAAAGAAAAGTTAAAAAGTTACTTGAATAATTATTAGAACACGCTTTTTTTCCGAATTATAGCCCATCAAGGACTCAAGATGAGTACACAATAAATGAACAACCCACGATACTATTCAATAGTATAGTAGTCTGTATTTGTCGTGTCGCCAATCCAATGTGCCAAATTATGAAGTATTATTTTACGGAGAAATCTGAAGCCCCATGTTCTCTTCACGTGGGTATTTTTGTCATTGTTCCGTTGTTATTCTCCTCTCCAGCTCTCCTCGCTGTCCAGTTTTTTTTTATATATAATAATTATATTATTAATAATAAGAGTGATAAAAATAAATTTTAAATTTTATGAATGACAATATGTGTATGGCATTTAGCGTGACGAAGAGCAACAAGCGTCGTCATGTGCTTTCATCCGATCACGATCCATTACCATTGGATCAACATTACTACTATCGATCAACTACAAAAAACGTCATTGACGGTGACGCGTTTACAAAAACATCACTGTCAGTAGCGCATTTACTTAAAGACGCTACTGACAGTGACGCGTTGTCATTCATAAATTTCAAATTTTACTTTTATCACTCTTATTATTAATAATATAATTATTATATATAAAAAAATCTGTTGTCTGGCAAAATAGCACGTCTGAAGCCTTCTCCTCTTATCGACTTATCCCGTTATCCGTTGTAGATTAGGCTGATTAGCTCCTCACCGTTAGGAAAATGAAATAGAGATATCATGACAACTGATTTGTCGACTCTAATTATAATCGAAAAAAATAAAAAGAAAAAAGCTGCCACAGAAGATGGAACTCCTTATCTCGTATTATTATAAAGTGGAGAAGTAAAAGATTTCAACATTTAACTGGGGTAAAAATATAATATTTTTGTTGAGTATGTGGTATCCGACAAATTAATTTAACAAAAGAAATTTGTTGGGTGGGCTCCGGATTTTTCTTGATAATTTTGATAACATTTTCTCATATTACATAATAAAATAGGAAAATAGTTATGTGTGTCAATTTCCTTGTAGAATGGTTGTGTATCAATTTTGTGCAATTTATAAATTGTCTGATATTTTGTTAATTATTGTTAGATATAGATTGTTGTGAAGTTTATGCCACTTTATACGTATGACGTATACATTATATGAAGTTTCAGATTTTTCATGTATATGATGTATAGATTACATTTTACTTGTCGGAAATAAAAATAATTATTATTTTTATGATTGTCAAGGTTAAGAACTCGGTGTATAAATCCACTCTTTTTAATATGTAATATGAATAAGTGATATTTATTTTGGGATAGGGGGATGATATTTATATATTATTCTTCAAATATTTTTTGTTTTGTCAAAGAAATTATTTAGCATAAAGAATAATCGCATTATCGATAAAACTAAATCTGCTAAATTAAATTAAAATAACAAAAGACATTTGAGGTTTCATTTCTGTATTTTATAATTTATTGGTTAAAATAGTTTTGTTTCTCCAGTCAGCGTTATATATTACAAAAGATTTCTTCAAGAGAACTTTTTTGAACAAAAAAAAAATACAAACTCCATTTTTGTTCATAATGGAGATGATATAGAATTCTAGCATGCAACATATGGAAATTTTTACTTAAACGGCCTAAAAATAAAATTTAATTACACTAACGACCAACGAAGCAAGTTATTTTCACAAACAGCCTAGACAAGGGCGTGAGTTCAACTCACGCCCTAGAACCTAATATTTGTCTGCCCGCGCCCTGCCCGAGCGAAACTTTTAATCTAAAGGGCATGACCAGAATCAGCGCCCTTCAATGATTTTATTCCCCGACCATATATCAGCGACAGAAAAGCCCAAAGGGCGTGAGTTGAACTCACGCTTTTCAACTCATTTTTCTGCTGCTTTATTTCCAGCCGACCCCATCTCTCTCCTCTCACATTTCTTCTCCTTCCTTCGTCTCTTTCGACTTTTCCCTTCACCCCCCTTTATCTCAAACCCTAAATACTCCAAAAATCACTCAAAATCTTTCCATAAACCCCTTCCATCAATTCTTTCACACCATCTCTCTCTATTTCCCTCTAGTTCTCCCACCAAAATCCTTCTCATCTCTCACCATTCAAACCTCCATTAAAATTCAGTTTTAAGAGTTGAAGATCACCATTAGAAGCCGGTTTTGAAGGTATAAGTGAAGAAAAAATACCATAAGGTTAGTAAATTATATTAATTTCTAATTTAGTTAATTCATTTTATTTGATTAAGAGATGATGTAGTGTGATGATATTTAGTAATTTATGTTGTTAGAAAATGTATTGTTAGAATTAGTATTTATTTAATTTAGAAATATAATGTGATGATGTAATGGGATTAGAAATTAGGGTTTATTAGATATTAGGGTTTATTGGAATTAGGGTTCATTAATATTTTTTTATTTATTTATTATATATATATAATAATTATGTAATGACAAATATAAGATATTAAATTGTGTACTAAATAGTTATAAGATAATTTTGATAATTACTTAATTTATAGAAAATGGCTCGAGGTGGTCGTGGTCGTGGTCGTGAGCGTCATGATGGCTTAGGGGAAGCTTACCAAGGCTTATTATTGACAAGAAATGAGATTCATACGTCAAATCGAGCCTACTAGGATGTAAGTTTTATTTAAGTTAT
The DNA here is from genome assembly GCA_037127355.1 of Schoenoplectus tabernaemontani. Taxonomy (NCBI): domain Eukaryota; kingdom Viridiplantae; phylum Streptophyta; class Magnoliopsida; order Poales; family Cyperaceae; genus Schoenoplectus; species Schoenoplectus tabernaemontani. The sequence continues at coordinate 6,179,474 of CM073751.1, read as the reverse complement.
TTACTTATCATTTTATATTGAAAGGAAAATAACAATAGTTAGTTTTATTTGATAGCCCGAGATGATATTGAATACAAGAGCCACACGCATGAGGTTCAATAACTCAATCTCGGTTAAAAAAAACACATGGTGGGGGCGATGCATTGAACTTAACTCGAATTTTTAAATTAAATTGTATCTCCGAAAGCCCCAAAACTCTATAAATTTCATTTCTTAACCGAGATAGAGTAATATCTTCATTTACCGTGAAATTCAATCTTGGACCTTGCGAGTAGAAAACCCCGAGATGTCCGTGTTGCACACTGCCACCCATAAACAAATTGATGATGAACATTATCCAATGCTTCCTACATCACATTTTGAATTGAGAATATGAACTTAATTTAGAAAAATATTAGATAAGAGAGAAATATTACTCACAATAGAAATAAGTTTGATGTTTGAAAATGCCACTCATAAAAGGAGTTGGATGAGGTAGTAGGAGAAAGATATTAGTAAATTTGTGAGTTTTTAGATAAATGGCGAGTATAATGAGATTGTTGCTGGGTTGGATGGGTAGAAGAAGGAGATGGAGGGTAATAAATGCAGTTGGTGAGGGGTTAAAAATCGAAAGTCTTAAGGCGTGAGTTCAACTCGCGCCTTTTGGGACTTGGGCCTATTTCCAATGCGAATGTTAGAAGCTGTTACAACTTACAAACAATGACAATGAAAAAAAGACATAAATACGGTAGGTAGACCAGAAAGGGCGTGAATTCAACTCACGCCCTTTGTATCTGGACCCGCTAGCGACCCGGCGCCAAAATATGCTAAGAAATGTACCCATAGCCCCAGCATCGCATGTAAGAATTAAGAATCGTCTCAAGTACCAGCACGTTGTGAGTCGATCAATTGGCTTAAGAACCCCATGTGATTCACTTTGAATAATGTACGAACTTGCAACGAGATTCGTTCATGTATAATTACAAATAAACGGCCTCAAATTGTCGAGAAAAATAAAAAAATGATCTACAAAGTAAAAATTACTCCGTTCATTACGGTTCCAATACCCTTTTTGGTTCTCAATTGATATATTTAAGGAACAAGAGCAATTTGACGAACCAATAACAAAACGATTTGCTTGTGTCTATAACTAAAATATTCAGGGAAATTCTCTATTTCTCAATTATTTCTGCTACACTTCTTAAAATGAGTGCGTACTTGACTTTTTCTTGCAGAAATTAAAGTTGTAGATACTGATTATTTTTTACAATGTTAACATCAATTTTTAAAAATTAATTATTGAAAAATAAAATTGGCAAATAAATTTATATTAGTGAACGTATATAATAGTCTAACATTAAAATTCCATATAATTTTAGTTTCGTTTGATGATGCATCCTAGACAATTAATTTTCCACCATTGAAATTTAAGATCACTCAATATATAATGAAACATATGCAAAATCTCATCACATCTCACTAGTCACTACTACATTTATAGACATAAAATATAGATAACTTAGATTTGAAATTTAGATTTTATCTTTAAGTAATGTTGAATTATCGAGTAAACTACTGTCTACCATCTCTTTTTAACATACCAAACCAATATATTCCACGTTCCAATACACTACACAATACATTGATCGGTTTGCAAAAATAAATTACGTCAGGGCCTAACTTGAAATTTATTAGTAGTTTTTTTTTTTAACTTGGAAGGTTTACAAGGAGGTACTTTAATAGATTAATTTAGTTCTATTTCTGAGTAAACTTCTGTCTTTAAATCCTCACCTCTTTGAAATTTGGTACTGGTTGAATTGGTTTTTACTGCACGCAGCAGAAAAACAAACATTCATGCGCTTCTAGAATTCCAGTATCCAGACTCCTGCACTCTCAGTTATGACTTATGACGTGTTGTGTATATAAGATTTTTAAAGTCAAACGGAGAGCAGATATTCCAAAACTTCTTCAGCTTTTAAATCTCCAGGTGTCCTATTTCTCTTCTTATTGGCTAGGTTTTAGCAATTTTTGTCTGACAGACCTCCTAGAGACTTGAGATTTCTTGTAAGTTTTAAAGATTGAGAATTAACCATATTGTGTTATATTTTTAAATAATAATTTTAAATAATAAATGACTAGAGACTAATTGACCGTTAGAATTGTGTTCCGACAGTTAAACGGCACAATTATTGAATTACTACTAATCCTTCTGACAATCAGCTCCATACCAAGTTTAACGTTAACACAACATGAACTAGATATCAGACAATCATTTCACTATTTCAGTAGTTAATCAATGCTAACACACTCACACACACACACACACACGAACCCCAACATGGTAGGTTCCAATCAGAGGCAGCATGGTTACATGGTCCACTTGAACTAGATATCAGGCGCAATACAGATGATGGGTCCCTCCTAGTCTAACTCAAAATCTTATCATTTAGGTTTAGGCCATGGCCCATGGATACAAGAGTGCTTCCAAAAGTGTCATTAATTATAACAGCCCTTTGATAATGCAGGGGACCAATCTAGGTTCCTGCACTGTGCTAATCTTAATTATATTTTTATCAATAAAATTATTAAATGCATGACCAAAACTGCCCCCTTTGATTTTAAAGATTTTTATGGAAACTGTCTATTGTGTTCACTATTAGTAATTTGATTAAAAACACAAAACAATTTTTAATATTTATTGATTTTTGTGGGTGTACTTTTAAACGTTAACAAACCAAAATTTCATACAAGCATGTCACGTTTCTTAGATCGGATTTAATTTAAATAAATTGAAAAACAAAGAAAAAGCACCCACTAGACATGAATGCAAAAGAAAAGAAAACAAGCAGAGGATCCAGATCCGGGACCAAAGTGCATTTGTACTGTTGCGATTCCATTTTCCATTTCCCCCCCAAGAAAAGGACAAGGGAACTCAAGCTCCCATCATACACCTCGAGTGTAGATCTTCTGTGACTCATATGAACAATGTATAAATCTTGGCACACACTATGAAAGTGAATTTGCCACAGAGAATCGGACAGTTTCTTTTTTTTTCTCTTTTCTCTTTTCTTTGTGACTGAGATATAGAGGTCGCGAGAAATGGGCAGAAAGTGAACGAAAACCAGTTATTGTCCTTATCTGCCAATAATTGAAGAGGAAACGAAACGGCTCCTTGTATTTGATCTCCATAAAGCCGATTGGAAATGGAAATTGGTTTGCATTGGAAAGTGAAATCAGAAGCACAAAAAATGAAGTTATATTAACTGGTGAGTTTAACTGACTTTGCTTTTAGCTTGTGCACAAAAAATGGAATTATTCGCGTAAGGTTGTCCGTGATTTTCTTTTTAATAATTATAAAATAAATCATAATTTTAATAATAAATATTAATTAATTAAAATTTTAATAATGGATATGACAATACACAAATGATGTGTGTTTAAAATGCGTCAGTCTCACTGCCGTTTAGATCATCCGGGATTTTTTTTAAATTATCATCAATAAGATATTGATTTAAATTTGGTCTCAATTTTTGTGAATGCTAGTAAAAGTGACGCGTTTAATGAAAATATATCAATAGGACCGGAGTGTTTTGAACGTGCAACCCACTTGCTCGTTATAATATTTATTATTAAAATTATAAATAATTATTTTTTATTATTAAAATTATGATTTACTTCATAATTAGTTATTAGAAAAACACAGTAAGGTTATGTAAAGATGCTCTTATCTTATTATCCATCAATTTTTTTTATCAAGAATGCATGCATGATTTAATAATTCAAGTGGTAGCTAACTAAGATGAGTTTTAAAAAAACATTATGTTTAAATCTCATAAACACAAAATAAAATTTATGAGTTAGACTCTCATTCTAACTCTCATTTTTCTCAAAAAAAAAAAGAATGCATCATTCATTGTTATTATTTTCCAATTACAAAATAGTCTAATCAGTTCGTAATCAACAAGAGAACATATCTTTTTATACGTACAAAAGGAATTGGCAAAAACTTTGCATGATCTACTCTACAAATAATTATAAAATAAATCATAATTTTAATAATATGAGATGAGAGTTAAAAAAATGGTACCAATAAATTTCAATAGTGTTAATTTTGTTTTTTATTTTCGTTGGCTAAGAAGCAACTGCACTGCTCTGTAGGGTCAACAACCTTCGTTTATTTTCAGCACATTGCACATTTAGCATAGCATAGGCAGAGTCTTTTGGGGACTCCTGTAGGTGCCATGTAACATAACTGATGCTTGCCATGATTAACTTTTAGGCGCGGCCGCGCGGCGACCCCATGTTACTTCCACGTTAACGTCTCACTCAGTTTAGGCACGTCAAGTGTTCTCAGAATTTTTGTTGGGTGAAAAATATTTTACTTATAAACCCTTCAAAAAAAGAGTTCATGTAGGGATGCTTTCTCGTTTGAGAACTCTTTTTCTAACACTACGTCATACTAGACCGGTAGACCTATAACTGATGTCAACAATTTTCCTTGACATTCTCTACTTCATAATTAAGTACTGATAATATTAATTTACTTCAACATTAATATTTACTAATCGTTTTGAATAATGAATAAATAATTAAATACATTGAGACCGGCACAGGGGTATTTTTGATATAGCTACTTTTTAATGGTATATACATAAAAAGCTAAGAAAATAGTCAAAATACAAATACCGTAGTTTTTCCACATATCGAAGGTTCGAAGTGCGTGCGTCACTTTTATCCCCTTGCTCTTCACATGACAGTGCGTGACCTGAGTCCTGACCTCTCTGGCTCTCTCTCAGTTCGAATCGCTGATTGGAGTATTTCTCTGTTTTTCCCCCTATTTTCTCTCAGGTATGTTGTGTTCGAATCCATTCCATGCTTCTCGCTTCTTCTTCTTCTTCCTCATGCTTCTTTGCTTTGATTCAGAGGTTTTGGAGTTTCTCTTGTTTCTTTTCTTTCGGTTAATTTTTTGCTTTATCCGATCAGAAGGATTTAATTTTGGGATCTGGATGCTTAATCCTTCGAGAAATTGGTTTCTGGGAGTTCGAAAGCTTGGATAAGTTATTTGTCGTGTAATGCTGTTGAATTTTGGAGATCAGTGGCTATTACTAAACTTACAGTTTCTTCCTTTTGAAAGAGAATTTTCTCTTGTTAATGAATAAACTCAGTAATTCTCTGTAATTTTGTCGTAAGGATAACACTAAATTGTGAGTATAAACATTGCTTCTTGTTATGTTGTTCACTATTCCATTTATATTTCTTTTTTCCTGACCATATTCCCTTTCTCTACTTCTAATTTCTTCTATTATCTGTTTTGTGTTTTATAAGTTTGAACTTTCTTAGAGACAGGTTTCATGTGACAATTTTTTCTCTCATTTATATCAGCGGCGGTCATCATTGCTACCTTTAATTTTCTTACGGTAAGATTTAGAGAAAGTTAATTTTCTTATAATAAAATTTAGAGAAATATTTATTTTCTTTTTTTAAGACTGAGAGACTTGTTGTAACTCTCGTTTTGCTATTACTAGCTAATTGCAATAAAGAGAAGTGATGTTGAATATGGAATTTATTGATACTAATTTCTTCCTTTGTTTTATAGTTGGGCAGAATTTTCTCTCAACATCGAGAAATATAAGCTCAGTGGTATGAGATAGCATTTTAAGAAAAAAAAAAAAAGAAGGATGACTACGGATGTGGGTCAAGGCTATTTTGCATGGTCACAGGAGGAATTGACCCAAAGAGATGCTTCCACGGTAAAAAAATTCTGTCATTTTCTTCTGATGTCTTTACTAGTTTTTAATAAAATTGTAACTATTACCAGAGGATGATTTCTTAGCTCAGGCATGATAGTTAGTATCTACTTTTCTTTTTGTTATATAAATTTGGACCATGTTACTATATGAAGCTTGTGGAATTGTAGCTGTTGCATAAAAGTCCAATTTTGTTTCAGTTCTTTTGTCTTCTTAAGGTTTATATATGGTTTGGTTTTCCTTTTTAATTTTGTCATATATCGACCAATATCAAATTATCAACCTCATTACCACCATAAGCAAAAAATAACATATATTTTGTTTTTTTTTAATTTTATAGGGGGTCACAATCTCACAAATGCTAGACCATGGCTCGATCTCCTTCGGTAAATTTGAATTTGAATCGTTGTCATGGGAAAAATGGTCAGTCTTCAGGCATGACAGGCGCCAAGAGGAACTTGAGAAATTCAATGGCCTAGTGGCTGAGAAGAAGGCTTATTTTGAGGCATACTACAACAGGTTGCGGGCCCTGAAAGCGCTACAACAGCAAGAGGAGCGAGCACAGCAACAGATCCAGCAGACTGAACTCACCTTAGACTATAGTATAGATGGTAGCCTATCTGAGGAGGAGCATGAGACAGAAGCAGGAAGAAAAATTGGACCCGAAATGGAAACAGGAATAGTTGATGAACCAGGAAGGAGTGAGTCCCAAGAGAGCACTGTGGTTGAAAATTCTGGTGGGGGAGACACCAAATTGAAGATGCCGATCATTGCTGATGCAAAAAATAGCAATGGAAAAGGTAGCAGATTGGTGACCAAAAAGCTTATCGACCGTGGAGCTATTTCTAAGGTAAATTTTATATTTTAAAGGTTGAGGTTCTGTTAAGCTGCCAGAAGTTTATTATATGGAAAATATGCAGAACACTGTGAATGCCCCTGTTAGAAGAACATGTTGGGTATTCTGAGTTTACAAATTATGTGGGACTTTTCCGTTTTGAGAGGAAAATGAGATGGTATTAATATTAGGGGAGGAATGAGAATATAAGAAGTATTTGCTTTACTAGGATCACCTGATCAAAACCTGTAACAGTTCCAAATTGGCTCAACCTTATTGTTATCTTGTATTTGTTTTATTTTTCAGGAACCTTCTAGTTCTACCCAATCCTGTCCTGGTCCAAAACAAAACTTGAAACCTCAAACACGACCTGTGATGCAAAAACCACAGCCACCGCCACCGCCGCCACCACGAAGAATCATAAGAAAGGCTGACAACACAAGCAACCTCAAAGTCAGAGCAAAGGAAACTGCTAGAACAATTCCAGTCTCTAGCATAGCAACTACAAGTACAATTACAACTTCAAAGAGGCCTAGTTCGAGTGCTTCTATGCGTGGTTCAAGGACATCTGGAACAAAGGAAGCTTCTAGAATAATTCCAGTTGCAAGTATAGCAACTACAAGTACAATTACAACTACAAAGAGACCTAGTTCGAGTGCATCTTTGCGTAGGCCTGTTAGTGCTAGTGGAAACCGTCTTAGCTCAACACCGCGGCGCCCGCTTTCTTCAGCTGGAGATGGGGGTAAAGGGGTGCGAGAGAAAGTGCAGAGATCAGATTTAATTAGCAGTAGAATGGAAGTGATTACATGTGGGAGGATGGGCCCCTCTATACATGTAAGTTCCATTTAACTTCTTGTACCAGTAATAACTCACCAACACACTGTCATTTGTTGGTATTAGTAGTTGCCAACTTAAACTTCTGGTACCACTACTGGGAAATTATGTAACTTCACATCAATTATTTTTGGTGTCATAAAAGGTCATCTGATTCTTTGTGAAGTTGGCAATAAAATTCTGCTGTTGGCAGCACCATGTTGGCATTGTCATTTGGTCTGGTTAAAATTCATTAGAGTTGTGGATTGTGCATCTCAGTATAGACATGTTCCTTCTTGCTCCTTAGACGTGGGTTTGCCCTTCCAGTTGATATTTTAACTGATCTTTTGTTTTTGATCTTACAGAGTACTCCAAGAATGAACATCATACCATGTACTGTTAAAAGTATTCCCACTGAATCTAAGAGGTTAGTTCCTGATCCTAATAACTTATGATAAATTTATGTACGTTGAATTTGGTAAATGCTCTTTTGACTTCCCATTGCTGTTCTGCACAAAGAATGCTAATTTCTCATTCTAGTAATAAAAGAAAGCTACTGGGTAGATGAAGGGGTATTTTTGAGCATGTTAGAGAAGAAGACATGAATAAATCATCTTGTTCAGTTCAAAAGAAAAAAAAACTCTTATAATTAGTTTTATGGGTTGTCATCATTCTTTTGCAACAATAAAACAATCATCATCAATTAATCATCACCTCTAAAGAAACAGATTTTATATTCCTATTAAGGTCGTAATTATAATAAATGGTTATTTATTCTTCAATAGGCAAGTATTGAAGGAGCCATTTGTATTAACCAATACAACTATGAAAAAAGCTGAAAGATATACCCTTGATGCTCAGAAATTGAGGTAGAATTTCCCTTTTGCCAAATTCCATTGGCGTCAGCTTATTTTATTTTCATATATGGCTTTCTGATTTTAATTTTCTGCTACCAAGTTTTATTCATCTATATTTCATTCCCTGTAAACAGGTCAGTCAACCTACCTCCAAAGAAGAACCCAAGTACTTCTGGTGCAAGTGAAACCTTTTCAAGAAACAAAAACAAAGAGGTAAAATAGTCAATCTGACTGATATTGTCTGTTTCTCATTATCATACCTGTACTGAGTCTAAAATGACTACTTCTATAACTCTTAAGCCATCACTATTTGCTGTGATGTTCTATAACAGATATTTGTACCAACCTGACTTAATGGGGTTCGAGTTTTACTTGTAGTCATGGTAGGATTTTATTTTTCTTTATTAACCGAGTTTGAGTTTGACTTGTAGTCATTGTAGTGTTATAAGAGTTGATATATATCTTGAAAATAGGCTCCCACCAAAACTACAGCACAACCTCGCAGTAGTGCACGGAACAATGTGACACTGACTCAAAGCAGTCCCCCAGTAAGAAACACAGCCCTTTCACATATCACCGAAAGCAATAAGATGGGAACTCCTCGCAAGGTATTACCTATTCTAAAGAATTTGTGTACTTATTTTGCAAACCAATGTTCTTTTTTGTTCTTGGTCGATGACATCAATTCTCGTTCCCCAGTACAATGGGAAAGGCATAATTCATTTAAAGTTTGAAAATTAAACCTAAACCTAAGGAGCTCTGATTCATTTTAAGCCCCAAATGTAAACTACACGGACTAGGGGGCTTGCATGAAAATGTAAGGCTAATGCTGACTGGAGATGATGATACTAAAAGTTGTCTATTCAGATCTGTAATTTTTGTATGATTGGAAATGGATGTAATTTTTAAACTTTCTTTCCAAAATCCCTGGAAATTATTGGCTTTGAGATTTGTCAGAGCCATCTGCAGATACAGTTAATATGTGGTACAGTTTCTGATAAAGGTGAAAATGTCCTTTTTCATTATTGTCCAGCAACAGTGTCAATATTTCTAAATTGTAACCAGTACAAGACTAGTATGGCTTGCCAATCAGTCATTCAGAAACCTTTTTCTGTGCCACTAACAAGGATGCCAATACTAGGCTGGCAGCATAATCCTTGGAAGTGACCTACAATTTTGTAGTTATGATTTATTTGAAATTTCTTGTGCTATAATGTTTCAGCCTATTCCATCCCGTATGAGTGAGACACCACGTGTCGAGAGTAGAAATCATACAAGTAGCTCTTCTGTCAGCACAAGGAAACCAAAGTACACACTTATCTTACACATTTTTCTTGCATGTAGTGGTATATATTAACTTGCATTCTTTAAAATTGTCATGTATATAACTGCAAATGCAAAGTGATAGGCTAGAATAACTGTTATACAAGAAACAGATAACTATAAAATAAGAAATGAGAATTGACTTTTTGGAAATGTTTACTGGTGAACAGCTATATCTGGGATGAATTTCGTCTCTAACTGGTTTCTCATTCTGTGTTTCAGAGCGGAGACCAAATCATGGAGGTAATTTGATTTTGACAGTCTTGAACTTGAATCCCTTCCAGAAGTTCGAAGAAATCCATACTCAGCTGAAGAGAAACTGGGAACCATCACTCATTAGCTATCTTTGAATGTCTGTACCTATTCCCTCTGTTTATCCTCGTTAGGTAGTCATGTGGCCTTATGTAATTGGTGCCATTTAATTGTAGTCGTCTACAATCTGTTTAGTGTTACTCCTTATCAATTGAATATGATGCTATGTACATACTTTAATGATGTTATGTAGAGATTTGTCATACTTTGGTCTTCTTTCTGTTTTTCCTCTATTAAAAAGTTTGATCGTGCTGAAGGAAAGTTCTGAGATCCTCATCTTTAAAATGAACTCAAACTGCTTGGAGGTGAAAATGTGCAGAGTTTAGATACGTCCAACAGATTTTATTGTACATATTAAATGAGTTATTGTGTATGTTAATGACTTTATTATGTGATTATCATTATTCAACGTAAATAAGTTATCATGTATATTAGTTATATTTAGTGGTATTTTAAGTTGAATGATAGAAATACTATATAAAATAAGTTGCATGATAAAATTATTCATATATACAGTAACTCATTTAATGTGCATAATAAAACTTTTATCGACGATAATATAAATAATAATATAATAAAAAACACAATGTGAGATCATGATATTTTATGAAAAAAAAGTTTGTGTTGTTGAAATGCATACTATCAAAGGCTACCATCATCGAACTTTAATTTTGTTTGGTAGCTGTTATTATGTAAATTTTACTTTTATTCCTTCAACATTTTACTTTTTTTTTTTTTTGCAAAACAAAAGTATTATTTGAATGTGTCGGGTGGCTAGCACATTACATATGTTTCAGCATGGATCCGGATTCGGTGCCATACTTTGTATGATAGAGAAAGTATGACACTCTGCTACGACCATCAGATAGATTTAAAACGGTTTAAATTAAATTTGGAGGGGATTTATTATTGAGTGAGCTTCACTGTCAGTCGCAAATAGCACCTGATTCATTTCTGTTTCACTATAATCTTTTAATATGAAATCAAGTCCTGCAATTTTAAATATTAATAAAAAGAAATCGCTATTAGGATTTTAAACTTACAACTTCTTTTAGATGTTTTTGCTGTAATTTCTCAATTTTCACTGATTCACCTCTTCGATTGAATATTGATTGTTCTGTTTCTCAGCTGAAAGATCCAGTATATACTGGTAAAAGGAAATATGGAAGGAGTTGAGACTAGGAATTCTACAGATCCAAAACCAAAATTTTTGGAGAGGGCTTACCGGCAGTTCCAAGCATACAAAAGTTTTAGGGTTTGTTTGACAAATTAAGGAATAATTTTGAAAAAGCGATAGAATAGTATTATTTTAAAAGAGTGATAGAAGAGTGATATTCCTGACTATAAGGAAGAGTGAAAATATCATTTGACAATTGTTAATCAGAATAGTTAAAATATGAATAATTATGATACTAATGATGATGATGATGATAGTAAAATAATAATAATCATAATAATATAATATTATAATATATATATAAATAAATAATAATATAATATAATAATATAATCAAAATAAATAATTAGAATCATAATATAATATAATATAATAAAATAATCATAATCATAATCATAATCATGATCATGATAACAATAATCATAGTCATAATCATAATAATATAATAATAATATAACCATAATCATAATAATAATAATAATAATAATAATAATAATAATTATAATAAAAAACTATAATTATAATCATAATAATATAACAATACTAATAGTGATGATAATATAATAATAAAAATTATAATCATAATCATAATATAATAATATAATACAACATAATCAAATAATAATTGCTCTTTCGACGAGAGTTAATCCGGTGTACCACCTATAACTTGGTATACCGAATCAACACTCTTATGCATTTTTCTATTTAATCTAAAATTTGTTTGGCAAATAATGTTATTTCTAGTTTTTGTTATTCCATTGAGTGCCAAACGGATCCTTAATGTTTTGAATCTGTTACATTGGGACGGGCACGAGTGTACAAGGTGTTCTTATGTTTTTTCATGCGGGAGATTTAAATGGCTCATTTTAGTATGATGGATGTGGGAAAATCTAAATATAAATTTTAATGCAAAAATGATTTATTATTGTTAAATCATAATCATTATATGGTGATTGGGCGGTTCATAATAAAAAAATCGTACAGTCTACAGAATAGGGCTGCAAACAAGTCGAGTTCAAGTGAGTCGGGCTTAGCTCAAGCTTAGCTCATGAAAATTTGAGTCTAGTCGAGTCGAGTTGAGCTCGTGAAACGCTTCAATTTGAAAATTCTAGCTCAAGCTTGGCTCGTTACTATTCGAGCTAGCTCACGAGCCAATGCATGTACGTTGACTCGGTTTGACATTTATATTTAGTATATTTATAAATTATAAATTTGATATATTTACAAAATGGTACACGAGTTAGTATAAAATTGTTATATCAACAATCTATATTTTGAATAAAATATTTACTACGCTAATTTGAATAGATGGATCGGCAAAAAAACTATCGAGTCATATATGAGCCGAGTCACGAGTGAGTACGATAAGTCATTAACCGCTGAGATTGTGAGATCGCAAAGATAATGAGAGATGAATTATCGAATTAGAATTTAGCACAAAAAAATATATAAACTATTATTATTCAAAGCGAGTCGAGTTATGAGTCAAGTCAATCTCAATTGAAACTCAGCTCATTTAACTATCAAGTCAGATTAGCTCGAACTAAATTAGTTCGAACTCAAATTAGCTCAAGTTTGAACTAAACTACGTGTCTGACCTTTTTTGTATAACCTTTTTATGCAGCCCTAATGTATAAGTTAGCTCTTGAGAGAGAGGTGAACTGGGTTTAGATATTCTAGCCTTAGGCCTTGTCAAAATCGTAGTATGGCATGGATGATATGTCCAACTTCGATTTCGGGCCTCTGCTACAAGGACTTCACATGATTACTTCACGCGTCTCGAGGAAGCGCCGTGCGCAATCAGCTCAGCTCATCTCTAGTTGTAGTTGTATAATTAGTAAGGCATGGAGTTAATTCGTAGAATTTGATCCATTGATTTTCATTGAAATTTGATGCGTTTAACATTAAGATTGAAATTATATAATTTTTTTCAGTATGCATAACATTTTATATACAAAATATTTCATCAATAACTTAAATTATTATTCAAGAGATTACGATAGTTATTTGTGATTTAATTTATTGATATTACCAATATGACATAACGATCATATGTACTGAATCCCTCTTATAATGTGAGATACAAATAGTATTATCATTAGGTACAAATATTGAAAATAAATATCAATATATTTGAGGGTGCAGATAATGTGCATAAATAAATAGTAGGAGTCGTTATTACTCTTCTATTTAATTCAATTTAAAATAAATGGTTCAAATAATAAATAAGATATTTGCACGATCAAATTTGATTTAAATCAATCTAAAAGGATTGCTCGGATTTTAAAGATCTTCAAGATTCAAATGCATTATGCACAATATTGACGGACTCTTATTCTATTTTTAACATTTTTTAGGGAAAACGAAATATCTTCAAGATTCAAGTGAACCCTCTGCCTCGCTTTCTCATGATTAATGATCGGGAACTGATAAAAAAAATGATATCCGCTATTGATATAGTCACGATTTTGACTTGGCGTCTCATAATTTTTTTAATGATAATTAAAAAAGAGAGAAAAATAGTACAGGCAAGTAGTGCTCTAAATAGTACAGGCATAGGAGGCAAGTAGTGTTCTAAATTTAGATACGTTGTGGTCGAAAATGATACAGAATGATACGAACATGGTTGAAAACGAAACGGATTAAGGCACAACACGGGGATGAGAACGGTATTATTTCGTATCTGTGTTTTAACTATATCATGCCCGGCTTTTAGAAAATTTGGCATGACACGACACGACATGGTTAAGGCGTTAGACACGGCACATAATGACACGGGTACCAGGCACGGTACAAAACGAGACACGGTAGCAACGACACGGGTGGCACAGATGACACAGATAGGCACGGTTAGGCAACAGGTAGAAACGGGTAGGCATGGTTTTGATATTTGTCTCCCAAAGTTGCACACAGAAATATTTATTCCCCAAAAAATTGCACCTAGAATCGTATATTTCACAATTTAAATTCAAAATCATAAAATAAAAAGACCAAAACACCTTCAAGTACCCTCATTCAACGGTACATTGAAGGGTAAATTCATAAAATTTTATGAAATTATCAAAATACCCACATCAACAGAAAAAACGACTATTTATTAGGGTTATTTTCGTAATTTTAATAGTATAATTCATACATAAATACACCCATAATTCATCAAATTCATTTTATCCAAAACTTTCTCTCTCTCACACTCGAAATTTTCTGCTGGTTGCTGCCTTGAGCTTTTACATTTTATGGTATTCATTGGAACCGATGAAAGTAAAGTTCCTTAAATATTGGCGTGAAATACCCCCCATCACCATCGTTGCATGTTGCCTTGATCCTAGGTTAGTGCTAAATTTGAAATCTTAAAGACTAAATTTTATAATTAAAGATATGCATGAACTAACCTAATTTTATCTATCATAGGTGGAAGACAAAGAATACCGTAAATTTTCTTACTACAATTAGGCATAATATGGGTCTTGAAACAGGAAATGCATTTGAAGAAATGAATACTCTCTTAATGTAAGTACTTTCTTTCTCCAACTAGGCTAGGGTGACTTCAAGTTCGAGTATGCCAGTACCAACCAATACGTCATCAAGAGGCAACATGTCTACTATGTCTCGTATATAATCTATCCTTCGTAAAAACTCTGACTCGCCTTCAACATTGACCCCGCGTGCAACAGAGATGCAAATATTTGTAAACTCCGGGTCTGACTATGGCAACATAAGACTCAATGATGAAAATTTTAATATTATGTAATTTTGACATCAAGTGAAGGGCGTATTTCCAATTTTAGCATCTATGGCTTGCGATATTCTTGTTGTTTCAGTCTCCACAGTAGCATCCGAATCTTGTTTTAGTGCAGCTAACAGGGTTCTCACTGACAAAACAACAAGATTAGGTGAGAGAGTGTTTGAGGCTCTAGTTTTATTGAAGGATTGGTACGATACAGAAAGCAGACTTCAAGATAAGTCGTGGATATACCAAATTGATCGAGAAGAAACTAATGCATCAAGTTCTAATGTAACTAGTGAAGGAATATCAGAGGTAGAGGTGAACCAGTCCCATGAGGAACAATGATAGAAGGGCAAGTCGTGAAGGGCAGGGCAAGTCATCGTGTCAGATCCTCATGAGTCATGGCAGACACCCAAGAAATTCTAACGTGTAGTGAAGTGACGATGCGATTCAGAACAGTGAAGCACCAAAGCATAGTTCGCCAGACGCAACGATAAGATGTGAGTTACGAAGAGACGAGTAGGGCTGTAAATGAGTGAGTTAGATCAAATTCGTGTTTGGTTTATTAGTTTAATGATTCGAGCTGACTTGTTAACTACTTTCGAATCAAATGATTTGACTTGAGATTGACTCGTTAAGTTAACGAACTAACCGAACTGATTTTTTATATGTTTTTTGTGCAGTAGGGCTGATTTTTTAACTTAACGAGTTTGAACAAGTCATAGCTCGACTCGTTCAGACTTGAGATTGACTCGCTAAAAAAGATTTGACTTGAGGTTGACTCGTTAAGTTAACGAACTAACCGAATTGATTTTTTATATACTTTTTTGTGCAGTAGGGCTGATTTTTTAACGAACTAACCGAACTGATTTTTTAACTTAACAAGTCAAAACCGAGTCGAGCTATGACTTGTTCAGACTTGTTAAAACTTATTTAATAATTAATAATTTTTTATAATATTTTATAACAAAATTTATATAAAAATTAATAAAATAACTAATAATAATATATTTCATATAAATTTAATATAATAGTTTAAATAAATGACATACTATAAATTACTTACTATATATACTAAAAATTCATAATAAAAATAATAAATATTAATAATTTACTGAGCTTAACGAATCGAGCTAATCAAAACTCAAACTCGACTCATTAACTTAACGAGCTGGCTCGTTAACAACTTCACTAATAAACGAATCAATAACAAATCGATCTTAAACGAATCATAAACGAAACACAGAGGTATGAATTTTTTTGCCAGCCTTAGAGACGAGTCACGAGGTCACGAAGGAAGGAGTCAGAGTCGCGAGCTAATATATCACTCACGATTCGTGAAGTCACCAGAGCAAACAGATTGAGTCCTTGTTTTTTTTCATTGGAATCCATAATTAAAATATATTTACATTTATTACTTAATATGATTTTTTTTCAAATGTCAGTGGGTCCTAGGACCTTATATTCAAGCGGTAGCACCGTCCCTTACTGTTGATTAGGGCTGCAAATGAGCGAGCCACGAGCGAGCTGGAGCCAACTCGGACTCAGCTCACGTACTAAACGAGCTGGCTCAAGCGAGTTGAGTATGGCACATCCGAGCCAAAATGCTGGCTCGAACTCAGCTCGTGCCAACTCGAGCTGGCTCGTGACTTGGATATTTGGCTCGTTTAAATAATTTATGGGCTGCAACTTTGCAAAAAATTTACTACTATAGAAGCTCATTGAAATCAACATTTCAAATTACAACATAACAGTTCAAATTATTAAATTAGCAACCAAAAATTACTAATTCAGTAACTACAAATTCACAACTTACAACACATCAGTTCAAATTACTACAACATATCCGTTCAAAAAAATAGCAGTTCAAAGTCTACAAACTACAAAGAAGTAATCAATGAATAATACAATACTAGAAATTCAAACAAATATAATAATATATTAATTAATACAGTACTAGAAGCAACAATACCAGAACCAAATTCTTAATATAGTACCAGAAGCAACAATACCAGAACATGCACTATGTCGTCATATCAGTACTAGAACTATACCAGAACAACACTCCGCTGCACCCAAAATAATAAAATAGCACATCACACTTCAGATAATATAAACACACTTCTAAGTTAAATTATGGGAAACATCTAAGTTAAATTACAACACTCTTCAGCTAAAAATGAAATGTGCCTCCTACAGCAGTTTCAACTAAAGAGATTCATACCTCCTACTGTCAGTACCGATATGAATCATGTCTGCTCGATCAGGAATGAAAAAAAAAACATTTCTTGTGCAGATTAAAACAAAAGGAAATGAGAACACAAATTACAGAACTGAACACTTCTCAGTACCGCTATTATTATAAATGATACAGCTAAATTATAAAACTCATCAAGCTGGGATTATACAGATATCATCACTGCTAAATTATGTAAACAGATAATGGTACAAAAAGTAAGTTGAATTCTCAAGGTGAAACTTGAGATTATTTCTTTATCACAAAAAGGAAGGTCTCATAATGAACTGAACCCCTACATCTTTTTAAGATTACCTTTTTACCCCTACATCTTCAGTATATTTTATTGACCCCAATTTTTATCTAAAACATGTTCATATATGCCTTCTTATAAAAAGCATTGCACTAAGGCCCCGTTTTGTATATTAGATAATTTACCTTTCAGTCAATTAATAACTAAATTACTCATTGAAATTTGAATGTCCAAGTCCTCCTCTTCTTTTGCGGATTGCTGAAAAAAAACAATCATTAATATGACATTTAGAAGAATTAAATAATAAAAGAAATGCACAAGTTCATTCACCTCTAATGTTTGTATTGTGGCTTTTGAAGCAGCCTTTATCCAATCGCCTCCACAAACAAGAATCTCAACCATGTCTTTCTTAAGTGAGCTACGATAATCATCTAATACCCAACCTCCGTCACTAAAGGCTGATTCGGAAGCTACGGTTGTTATTGGGATGCAAAGCACATCACGTGCCAACTTGCTTAAAATAGGAAACTTGCTGCAATTTTGACTCCACCATTTCAAAACATCAAATGAAACATCCTCTTCTATCACATATCTCGGTTCTTCTAAATACACTTTAAGATTTGATTTAGATGAATTTTCAACATCCATAGATTTCAAAAATGCGTAAAAATCATCATCTCTCCTTGCCCGGACAGCAGGAGCAGCGGTTGTTATGCTAATAACAGCAGCTCTACTAGTCTTAGCCCTATGATTTTTCGAATACTTATCATACAAGGATTTCAAAGTTTTGGTCACTTCTTCAATTCGACTACCCACTTCTTTAGCTGAGTACATTCTCTTAAAAGTAAAATTCACCGACATCAATTTAAATCTAGGATCTAGTATGGAATCAATTGACATAACAACCTCAATCTCACCCCAATATTTCTCAAACTTTTCCCACATGGGTATACTCATATTTTTCAAAAAAACATCATCCGACAAATAAGCCTCACTTATCACGTTTTTGACCTTATAAACTTCCACGAGAAATAAATTTGTTGTTGGGTACATTGTTCCCGAGAAAATGTTGGTGGCATCCAAGAAAACTTCAAGTAATTTACACACCTTTAAGGCTCTTGCCCACTCCCCATCTGTGGGCTGCCATTCAAAGTTAGGGTCCCGTAATGAATAATTACTAAAGGCAGATTTATAGTGAAGAGCTAATTCGAGCATCCGGTGAGTTGAGTTCCATCTAGTTTTCACATCAGTGCATAATGATCGATTCGTTTGGATACCTAAACGCATTGCTATTTCACCAAATTTTAAAAGGCGAGCTAGAGACTTTCTAAGATACTTAACGACTTCTTTAATTTTCCAAATACATGATTCAATCTTACTAAGACCGTCTTGCACAACCAAATTCAGAATATGAGCACAACACCTCACATGAAAAAATATCCCCTCAAAATATAACTTGCCCCTCTCTTGCAAATCAGATTTCAAAAGTGACGTTGCCCTATCGTTATTGGATGCATTATCTAGTGTAATTGCCCCGATTTTATCTTGAATATCCCATTTTACAAAAATCTCTAAGATACCATCTGTTATTCCCTCACCGCTATGGGGTGGTGCAAGCTCATTGAAACCAATAATACGCTTTTATAATTTCCAATCAGAATCAATATAGTGTGCTGTCAAGCACATATACCCTATGGTTTGGTTTGAAGTCCAACAATCACTTGTGAGTGAGATCCTATCAACTCCCTTGAATATTTTTCTTATCTTATCTTTTTCTGTTTTAAATACTTTTATGCAATCATTTTTTTATCGTTGTTCTACTCACTCTTTGATAAAAAGGATTGTTGTATTTCATTAAGATATTGAACCAGGTATACTCAACAAATGCAAAGGGCAACTAATGAGCTATGATCATTTTTGCTATTATTTCCCTACACTTCATTTGATCGTAACCTCTAGTTGTGTTCAGTTCATTTACATTACCGCTCTCACATAACTCAAATCTGATAAGACCTTGAGTCTTCCCTTTTGACCTTTTAAAGTACGGGCAACCCTAAAGGTGGCGTTGTAAAGTTGATGTTGGACCACCTATTACCGCCTTATACTTTTTCTCACAATAGTTGCACTGGTTCATTATCACCATCTGTCCCTTTTTGTCCTCTATCTCCAACTGAGTAAAATGTTGCCAAACCCCAGAGGTTTTACGTTTATCTTTGAAGGTAACAGCAAGTCCGATACTAGGATCATCATCTACAGCCGCTGCCTCATCTACAGCTGTTGCTGCCTCTACTGCCTCATCTAAGTCAATGCTGGTTGCTTCATCTTCAACTTCAATTATCTTGTCTAATTCATCAGATTCTACTGGGGAAGACATTATACCTAAATAAATAAAATAACCAAACTACCAGATTAAAATATTGTGCATGTAATTGAGATAAATTAAACTAGTAGAATAAAAATAGGAGAAAAACAAAGAACTATATGACATCGAAAATTAATTCTCGTGTTTATCAACATAAGTCCATAATTCCTGGGATCAGATTACAAAAGAAGAAATCTGATTCTGTTTGCTATATTTTAATTGACAAGAAGGATAATACAATATTTTTTGGATGAATCTCTTTATAAGATGCATACTTTACTACTGCTTTCTTTGCATTTATGCCAGTATACAAGAGAACCTGGCTTTGCTTTTGTATCAGCCATCGTATAGATTTTTTTTTCTGTGAATTCATATCTGTGTTCTGCTTTTTTTTAATAAGTTCCATAATTATGAGACCTTTCACAGAACAAAACTTGTACGGCACGAACAAAACTTGTATTGCAGTAGATAAGTATTCTGATTGCAACCTTATTTGCATCTCTATTGTATTCCAAGAATAATGTTTTGTTAAAGATAATAAAAGGTTTTATTAATGGCATCGAATTTACCAACTCATTATCTGAGAGTACATATTGGTAAGATACTGGTGAGGGTTGACAGCTCTCACCGGGAACCCCTTGCTGGTACAATTCATGAAATACATAAAAAAAATATTTAGAAACCGAAAACAGTTTTTGCAAACTGGAAACACAGATTGTTTACAAAGTAACAAACTGGAAACATTTATCGGGTTTCGGCAAACATCAGATAAAGCAATAATCGGAGAAATAGTAAATGAGAAAAATCAGTGTAGTCTCAGAAAGATCAGTGTAGTACCAGTAAAACAGAAAGATCAGTGTAGTTGCCTAGTTGAAGACTTGGAGAAGCATAGTCGGAACTCGGAAGTCTACGATTTGGTGGCGAGTGGCGAGAGCGAGTGGAATCGCTGGACTAGTGGCGAGTGGCGAGAGTGGAATCGCTGGAGTTCTGGACTAGATCTAGAACAATCGCGAGTTCAGAGAGGAAAGAATAGTAGACTTAGAGGAGAAAGAGAGAAAGAGAGAAAGAGAGCGGCATATTCGTGAAATAAATTTTAGGGTTAAGACTCTGGCTGAGCGTCGCTGCGTCGGAAATAATTTTTTATATATCGATGATATCTAAGCGAGCTGATGAGCGAGTTGGCGTGAACTCGGAATCAATTCGTTTTTCAGTCGAGCTGGATCAGCTCGAGCCGGATTAGCTCGAGTCAGATTAACTCGAATCTGAGCTGAGCCCGAGTTGAGCTACGAGCCCGAGCTATTTTGTGCAGCCCTACTATTGATACCGTAAATGACATTAATTTTATTATTTATATTAAATGTGTAATTATAATGATAATAATTTTATTATAAAATTTATTTTATATAGTATTTTTATTTAACTTATATAAATTATTATTTAAATTAGTGATATTTAGATTGAATAAGAAAAATATTGTAAACAAAACGTGTCTTCAAAATGTTAACATTAATGAAAAAAATTGTACCGACGACGGTATCAGTGATGTCGTGGTACCTCAGTCTCCTAAATATTTTTTAAGAAGTATTCACCAAATAATTATGCTTAAATAATAAAAAAGAAAGGATGAAGGCCGAAAAGTAATATATTTTTCATTTTTCTTGCTAAATGAGAGTGACTGAGCGTGGCTACGATGATACAGAGTTCTAATTCTCGCCTAGGTGTTTCATACTGGTCGTCAGTTTTTTTTAATGAAATTAAAAATGTACCTGTTATCTGTTTATATAATTTTAATTTTGTAACCTACGAAGATATTCAGTTTTATAACATTTTTGCATACTATTTTTAATGAAGTATTTGACTTTTATGAATTTCCCTATCGAATCATCGAAAGCTCCAAACGTAACTTGGTCGAGAGAGACCGGACATAAGAGGCATTTCTTCTTCTATTTTTCTTTTTGAAAAAAATAACACGACATCTTACGAGGATATGATTGGATAGGATTTAATTGGGGGCACATACACAGACAAGATATATATATTTTTTTTAAAGGCAGAGACAAAATATCTCAGTAAAGCAAAAGCCATGAATGATTATGCTTGCTCAGTTGCTCCCAATCCAATCTATCAAAAAGGATGAGTCACTTTTCGAGATACTGCTCAATGATCTTCTAAAATATAAGGTATATTAATTTACTCATCGACATGACACCACCCTTATTTATTAAAAAAGGAGTATTTGATAACAATTGTTTTTGAAAATGTTAACGAGTTATCAGAAAAAAAATCGACGTTAAAAAATGAATTTTTAGATACGTTATCTGATATTTTAGAGAGTTTTACAATTTGTAAATCTTAATATCGTTTGATAATGTACTTAGGACATTTAATTTCAAAATTGTCACAATGGCACCTTTCAAAATTCTCTAGGCGAGGGTTTCAAATGAGTCGAACTAAATCGAACTCGACCTGAGATTAAGCTCTATGCGAGCTTAATAATTCTTTTATTTTTATACTAATTAGAGATAAACAACTAATATTTTATTAATTTCATAATAAATTATTAATTATTGATTTAATTTAATAATAAATAAAATATATTTATATATATTATTGACCAATAGTCCAAAATATATACAGATAATAGTAATACATAATGAGCCATTCAAATTGAACCCCAATAGATCTATTGGAAAAAAATAATCAAACCTACAAAAAATCCAATAAAGTGAGCCGATCTTGATCTAAAATCCTGAGTTTTTTCTTGCAACCTTACTCTAAACTATTATGAAAATTTTTACATTTTAAATGATATGCAAATGCCTCAATAAATGTATTTTATCGTCTCCGAAAATTTTAATTTATGATGCTAATTAAATTTTTCATATAAAAAACTTATGAGATACATAAGTTCTCTATTTTTATAGATTTTTGTTTATTTATTTTCTTTTTTAAAGTCAACTCTAGAAATAATAATAAAGTATTAAATATTCATACATCATTTAAATTTTTTAAAATTAAATACTTAGAAAACTCTAAAATATTTTTTATCCATAAAATTTTTATATGAAAATTTGTTGAAAATTAAAAAATGAAATTTGAAGACGATAAAATATATTTCTTGAGGTGTTTGTATATCGACAGAAATGCGAATATTTCATAATAGACTATTATATATGTAAAATTAGGCTATGATGATATATATAGTTTGGATTGCTCCGTGTTACACATGAATTTGTTCATTTTCATAGTCAAATAGTTAATTCGAATCATTTAATACAAATTTACTTCTAAAACCATAATTTATATATTTTTTAAAGCATTTTAACCATTCTTTTAGACAGTACAAAATAACTTAATTTAATCACCGTCCTTTTTTATCCAAGTTTATCGAAATAAATGTATCGGGGTACGGATGAATTCTTAAAATATGCTTTTGAACATGGTGAAATAATCCAATTTGAAGGAATAAATGGAATATAAATTGGGCCGGATGTTTCAGAGAAAAAAAATCAATTACTAAACTCATCCAACTCCGACCCCAATCAACAGACAATCCTAACATGACTGATTGACTGAACTTACATCTCAATTGATTTGGGTACAACAAGGCAAACAGGTAAATTAATAAAATCTGAGCTAATGTAAATCCAAATCCGGCGCATCCCAATAAATATTTCCAAATTTAAAACTATTTGCTACGACTCGTCCAATTATATCACCCTCTAATAACCCAAACAAAAGAAATTATTCTGAGGACGCCGCAAATTTTCTGCACTCCGAGCCTTCACATTTTCAAAGCCTAAGCGGAGGTTAAAATTGTGTAAAAATATACACAGTTCCTTTTCTTTCTTTTACTATCTCGATGTAAAGTCAAAAGTGCCATTTACAGTGAAATTGCAAATAAAATTTCGCCTCAGCTTGACTGTGTTGAGCTGCTCCCCAGCCCATGGGACAGCGAGGGACAGCTTTCAATCCATGCTTGGATTCGGTCTACCATAAATATGTATAGATCATAGGAAAAAAGTTGTAATGTTCGATTAACAAAAAAAGCGTACATGCAAAAACGAGTATGATTAGGATCTGATGAGTTTTTTTTTTGTTTTATTTGTTGGTTATATTTGATAAGAAATGACCATAAAATAATCAAATTTTCATTTTTAATAAAGCACTGTACTAATTATTATTAATGTAATTTATTTCACATGTTACACAATGCGAATAATTAATAAATTAAATAGTAACATATTTTTTTCTCATTATTTGACTTAATTAAAGGTATACCCAGAAGAGCAATATCGGTATTCGGTATATCAGCTTTAGTTTCAGATAAATAAACTATACACCGGGTCCACAGAAAACTCTGAGAGACAGGCCATGACCCTTGCCATGTAGGCTCGGATCGCGTTAGCTTCAGTATATCTGTGCTGAAGGCCAGCTGGTGACAGTCTGTCATCAACTCCCTCTCTCTCCTCTCTCTCTCTTCCGTTTCCCCTTCTCTTCTCTCTAGCCTCCCGACCCGGCTGCTCCTCTCTCCTCTCTCCTCTCTCATTCCCTCTCTGTAAGAATCTAGGGTTTCGGGCTTTCGGCCCTCTCGGAGCGACCATCAATCGATTGGTGGATCCGAGATTGTTTTGAGCCCTGGAGTGATTCGTTCTTCATGCTGATTTCGCCCCTTCTAGATTGCCCATGTGGGTTCGCCTGATACGTCTTCTCTAGGTACTTCTTCTCTTGATTTTCTCAGCGAAACGTTTCTTTATTTCTCTTTCCTTGTTCTGTTTGATTGTTTAGGCAACCGGGTTCGAATGTGAGTTGTTAGTTTTACTTATCTTCGTAGTTTAAAGTATAGATAACGTGGTTGGTGAATGGCTTGATTGTTTTCTTAAAAACCTGATGAATTCGGTGGGACGGTGCTGATTCGAATTCGCAAACTTATCGGAAGCCCTTCTACCTTGTGAAAATTGTGGTGTTAAAATCCTTTAGTGGGTGTTCATGTGTCGATTTGGTGAACCACTTAAACACACCGATCTTCAGGCAATTTTCATCTCCATTTGATGCCAAATGAAATCATCCCTTGATCTCAGAGATACCATAATTTTCTGACAGTTTCAGAATTTCTAGTCAGGGTTTCTCATGTTGGTTTCACTATGTAGATGTTCTTACAGTATCTTTTGCATTTGAAGGATTTTTCATTTTTTCCGTTTGACTGTTTGAGCTTTTTAGCTTATGGTAGCCATGTGGTTGAATGATTGAGGGATGTTATTGGTCTAATTTTGGAATGTTTGCTGACTGGCTGTATTGTACAAGAATAATGGTATAATTATTCGGTCATGTATTGTTTCCCGTCAACTACTTGATTTGATCTCATATAGGGTATGAGAGGTGGAAGTACCAAAACAACTTGTGTTCTTGTCGGTAGCAATTAAATTTCAGTGCTAATTTTGTTATATTGCTGGTTTCTATGATCCGTCTCATCATCGACCTGTTTTATTTGAGCTTTTTTTCCTTCTTCTATTCTGAAGAGTGAAGAGGCCAATTTTACCTTCTTCATCATCCGTGTTTTACTGCAATTGAATGCTTTAATAGTCTTTGTAGTAGATTTGCATGTAATTTTTTTTATCAAATAAATTTTAGATAACTATTATCTGGTAACTAACGGATTTTTTTTTGTGTGTGTTTTCTCGTGAAGTAGTGATAATTTAACCTCAAAAAATTACAAGTGGCTCTCAGCCTGGTGGCGGGAGAAATTGTGTGGGCCACTGTGTGGATCGATGCTAGAGGAGAGCATGCGTGGGACCCGCTTATCGGCTGATGCCCGACCACATAACCAACACCTCTGCCGCCGATGCATTCAGTTGGGCATCTCTCTCTTTTTTCTTTCTCTTCATCCTCCTCTGTATAGTCTCTCTGTTCAAATGCCTTCACCTCCATTTCAAGATCCAACGGCTCAGATCCTCCCATCTCTCCTATTTTAATGGACCCTGGGTCACTCGCATTTTACTAACCCTAGTTTCAGTGCTTCTATCTATTGGGGAGGTGCTCAGAACAAGTCTGGTGAAAAGGAAACTCTTCACTGACCTAGATGCACAGAAAAATGTTTGCAAAGGGTATCTAGTATTCAATCTAGGATTTGCTGAGCCATCCATTCTATTCGGATTTGTATTTCTTCTGCGTGCCTCACTACAACAGCATGACTTGGGGGCACTTAGTCCGAGATGGAATCTAAAGACCATATGTTATATGTTACTTCTCTCTATACCTGCTTTGTTTACGCAGTCAGCCCTGGTTTTCTTGGTGCCAAAATTAACTGACTATAATGGCACTCAAAAACTGCCGAAATTTTTTACAAGGACCTCTCTATTTGTTGGAGGAACCAAAGAATACCTATGCATGTATCCGTTGCTTGTTACTATTTCACTAGCAGCAATTGAATTGATATTGATATGCAACTTGGGTTGGAAAGGGTGTGTTGTATTCAAAGAAGCTGTAAACAAGCGGTTGAAAAACCGGGTGGCATGTATTGGCTTCTGGGTTCCTTCCCTCTCACTGGTACGTCTTCTTCTCCTGGGATTTTCAGTTATGCCCCACCCAGAGAGCTTCTTGGTGCAGTTAATGACCTTCTCAGCCTTTTTAACAAGCCTATGCGGCATAGCAATTGGGATTTTGATCTTGGTCTTTTACCCGGTGAATGATGCACTACTCCTGGAATGGGAACTGGGGCAGAATGGTAGAACAATCTCCGTTGAGTTGCCTTTTGATGACTATTATTCTGATGGAACTTCTCTTATTGGGAACCGAAGCTACTTGGATTTAGAGAGGAACTCTGAGACAAGTACAAAGCAGGGTTCCATATCATTTCGCACCATGGTCGGGTCAGAGGGGGTGGCAGAGGCTACACCTGGTTACTTCCAGGCTAGCCTCCTTCATGGTGGGTCACCATCCAGTTCATCACCCTCATCTGTTTCAAGGCCCATGTTACCGCTCAGAGAAGTGCCAAGTTGCTGAAGTCGAGAGGCGGTCAGGATGAAGACAAGTTAAAAATGGAAATCAAGAAGTCTTTTATTTATGCTTTTTTTTGTTTTTGTTTTAAATTTTGACTTTTTTCTTGGGAGCGAATTAAGTAATGTTAACAGTTTTGTGGTAATGAGAAAGGTTTTGCTGTAAAGGTTTTCTTTTTAACAATCAGTAGCTCTAGCAATGAAGCATCATTAGAATTCCCTCGTGAAATGACATATTTTCTTGCGCCCTTTTTATTTACATGTTTCTAGGTCACATGTACGTTAATCTAGACATCTCTGTTTGATAACAAAGAAAAGACACGCTATTGTCTTCAATTTGCAAGATGTGATTGTTTTATTTTATTCAGGGAAAGAAACATATTAAAAGAGAGTCTCTTATGGGGTCATCACGAAAATGCATAAATTTTATGTGAAGGCGATCCACATCAATTGTATTGATGACTGAATGATGCAAGGCCAGAATTGTGGTGCCATTAGACAGGCGACAGTCAGACAAGTTAGACCATGTTTGGGTAGTGTGGTAGTTTGAAAAATTTAATACTATTTAATAGGAACCCAAAATGAATGATAAGAACAGGAATGCAGAATTCCTGGCATTGGAAATATGAAATAAAGGAGAGAGGATATCATAAGACGAATTAGGAAAGTATGGCAATTTTTTTTAATAATACAGTTGAGTAGGGGAAAAAAGGGCAAAAAAAAAAAAGATAATTTATTACAAATGGACTTCGCCTGTTGTTGGAGAATGGAGAAGAAGATGAAGCAATTTAAGGAGAAGCCTATTCAAACTTCAAAGCAGATTTTTTTATATATAATAATTATAAAAATAATATAATTAATAATAAGAGTGATAAAAATAAAATTTTAAATCTACGAATGACAAATACCACTGCCAGTGGGGCGGAGCAAACGCGCTCACGTCAGTGACGTTTTTGTGTAAACGCATCATTGTCAGTGGTATCTTTACTGAAACGCGCCACTGTCAGTGGTGTCTTTACTGAAACACGCCACGGTCAGTGACGTCTTTGTGTAAACGCGCCACTAACAGTGGCATTTACCTAAAAATGGGTTTTTTATCACTATAAATACACGCGCAGGAGATATCTGCGCGATTGCTATTTGTAGGAGACAAACGCGTCACTCCCAGTGGCGCGTTTCAGTAAAGATGCCACTGGAGCACTGTCATTCATAGATTTAAAATTTTGTTTTTATCAATCTTATTATTAATAATATAATTATTATAATTATTATATATAAAAAAATCTGCTTCAAAGGAGTTGGCAGGCTAATGGCTGGATTTTATATTCTCCATGTGAACAAACGCTGATAGCTCCTTTCAATGATTTCGGTTGGATGCCAGTATATGACAGCTATACATACTCCGAGCATGTTGGTGTTATGATGTATAGATATATTTTGTGGGTGTTTTTCTTTGCATTTTCTATTTTTGCAGGATACTAACTTGACGTTGCCGGACTATTTGACTTATTTTAGAAGATAATGTCCAACTGTCCAAGCAATAATCATGCATAGCGTTCCCACAATTCATTTTCTAACCCAAATCACTGAATTTTTTTTTACAATTAAAGCTTTAATTATTCCGACATATATTTTTTTCATATACTTTTTTAATCAAGAAAATAGCGGGTAGTCCATGTATTATTCGTCAACATGTTATTTTTTTCTGTTTAATAAGAGAGAAAAATCTTGACTTTAGTGTGGCGCTTTTTTAAATACAATAAAATTTGGAACAAGCATTCAAAGCCACAATTTATACGCTATAATTGCTTTGTCAAGCATATCAGCGATCTTTTATTTTAATTATTTATTTCATTGAATGTGCCAACAATAGTAAAGTACTTTGTGGTCCTCCGTATGCATTGGGAAGAATTTTATGCTCCTACAACTCTGATGTAACTTTTGACGAACTTTTGACATGCTTCGACATTTTGAAAACGAACACGAACACGAACACTTTAGTATTAATCCTTCAAAAATATATTAATTATTGCGTGCCGGTGCCTACACAAATCGTTTTTTTTTTTTTTTTTTTTTTTTTTTGTGAATGTAAACCATAATATCAATATGTGATCACAACCTTTTTCTGGTTCCTCTCACACAATCTTAGAATTATTTCTCTTAGGAAATTGTTTTTCGACCAAAAATGTTTGAATGCTCTTTTTTGCGTTTAAAAAAACGGAAAAGAAAAAATTAAGGATGCCATCTTTTTTATTAGTTCGCAGGGGCTGGTAGAATGGAAAACAGAGAGCGCAGTGCAAAGATGTATTGTGTATATTTGTGGAAAAAATAGATAATGCAGTAGTACGAGCTTAAAACCAAGAATACAGTAGCCATGTATCTAAAATTACAATTATTGCCTGCCACTTATGCATGCATTTATACATTTCGGGAGTGTTTGGCACTCAATGGAATAGCAAAAAGTTGGAATAGAATAGCTATTCCGGCGAATTAATTTGCCAAACGAATTTTAGACTAAGTAGAAGAGTGCGAATAGTGCTAATCCGGTATACCAACTTATAGATGGAATACCGGATTAGCTCTATCGTCGAATAGCGATTATTGTTTGATTATATTATATTATATTATTATATTATAATTATGATTAAGATTTAGTATTATTATATTATTATATTATATTTATGATTATAATTTATTATTATATTAATATTATGATTATTATTTATTATTATTATTATCATTATATTATTATTATTAAATTATTATTATCATTATTGTTATTATATTATCGTTACCATTAGTATTATTATATTTATTATTATTATTATTATTATAAATATAATTTTAATATTATATTATTATATTATGAATATAAATATAATTATTTTATTATTATATTATTATGATCAAGATTATTTATTTTTATATTATTATATTATGATGATTATGATTATGATTATTATTACTTATTATTATTTTATTCTATTGTATTATATTATTATATATTGATTATAGTGATGATTAATTTATGATTATAATTATAATTATTTTAAATTATTTTTATGATTATGATTATATTTTTATGATTATATTATTATGATTATGATTATGGTTATATTATTATGATTATGACTATAATTATTATTATCATGATTATGATTATGATTATTATATTATGATTATATTATTAAAATTATGATTACTTATTATTATTATATTATTATAATTATGATTGTAATTATAATTTTTTATTATTTTATTACTATATTAAATTATGTTTATATTTTTATTATATTACTATTATAATATTATTATTTATTATGATTATTTTTATTACTTTATTATTATTTTATTATGTTGTATTATATTATTATATGTTGATTATAGTTATGATTAGTTTATTATTATATTATAATTATAATTATTTTTATGATTATGATTATATTTTTATTATTATATTATAATGATTATGATTATAACTATAACTATTATTATCATGATTATGATTATGATTATATTATTAAAATTATGATTACTTATTATTATTATTATTATTGTATTATTATAATTATGATTGTAATTATAATTTTTATTATTATATTACTATATTATGATTATGTTTATATTTTTATTATATTACTATTATAATATTATTATTTATTATGATTTTATTATGTTGTATTATATTATTATATGCTTGATTACATTTATGATTAATTTATTATTACATTATTATAATTATAATTATTTATAATTATTGTTATGATTATGATTAAATTTTTATTATTATATTATTATGATTATGATTATGGTTATATTATTATGATTATGACTATAATTATTATTATCATTATTATGATTATGATTATATTATTAAAATTATGATTACTTATTATTATTATTATATTATTATAATTATGATTGTAATTATAATTTATTATTATTATATTACTATATTATGATTATGTTTATATTTTTATTATATTACTATTATAATATTATTATTTATTATGATTATTTTTTATTACTTTATTATTATTATTATTATCTTTCTATTATGATTATTATTTTACTATTATTATTATTATTATCATCATCATTATTAGTATCATAATTATTCATATTTTAACTATTCTGAGTAACAACTGCCAAACGATATTTTCACTCTTCCGAATAGTCAAGAATACCACTCTTCCAAAAAAAATATTATTCTATCACTCTTCCAAAATTACCACTCTTCCAAATCTATTCCTTAATTTGCCAAACGAACCCTTCATGCAACGGAAAAATAGAAAACTCTTCCAACTTCATATGTTGTTATTAACAAATCAATGTTGGTGAGACTTTCTTTTCGCTGATTCGAAAGAATATAGAAATATATAGCTCCTGTTTAGAAATACATGATGATTGTATCTGTATGCATGTATGTATGGCCCAAGACCTGCCTGTGGCCTGTGGGCCCGGAATAAGCTGCATGCTGCATTTTCCATAGCAAGTTGAAAGTTGAAACCATATGGTTTATGGGTCTGATGGGAAACTGAATATATCAGTTTCCTGCAACAGATAAATTAGAAATGTCAACGCAGCCCCTGAACTTGGCATTCTGGAATGGATGGAGTGACAACTGAAATTGCTAAGCGAAGGTTGAACAATATGGGCCTTACTCCATTATATTTATATACCCAGTCCCAATGGTAATAGTGAATTTCGGATCCTGTTTAGTGATTTGGATCGAAACCGATAACAAAAGCCTACTTTGAATATCACTTTTCGTGCAAAGAAAAAGAAAGGCGGGATTCTGTCATTCTATTTCTGACCACAGAAGAGAGACGTCCGCCAGCCACGCTCCTGCCTACGTGGCACCTCACACACCAACTCATTCTCCGAGTGTCGCAGCACATTCTAGAACTTAATATTCTTCCCAAATTACCCAGACAACTCACGAGACTTTGGACCGTGTTTTGACGTTTTCTCAATTACCCAGGGGTACTGAAGTACTTTCCTTCTATCACCGTATCACGTATTCATGTTGGAATTGGATAGGGGCAGTATGGCTCCACACGAATTGCACGATTCTTCTAATGGAAACCCTGAAAAAGAAAAGGGAAAAGGGTGTAGTACTGAAAAAGAATATATATATATTTCGAATTAGGGTACGTTGTTTGCAGTACTGAAAAAGAATATATATATATATAGCGAAAAATTTCTAAAAAATATAAAATTGGATTATATTTTTATATGAATATTAGATATATATTATTTCGATTTGAAATTAAAAATAAAACGCATCACACAATGTCTCCGCAAAGCACCAACTCATATATATATCTCATTTCGGAATTATGTTTTTTGTCCATGGTTCTTTTTGGACTATAAAGCCCTTAGGCGAATTTATAATGAACTCGGTCCATGGAGTGTTGAACGTCAATGGACGCCAGAAAAGGGTCCCAAATTTTGATGCACGGGTCATGACATTATTATTCTTGTTAAATCATAACCGTTGATAAATTATCGGACCGCTCATATCAAAAGAACCGCACTGCGGAGCTTTTCACTTCCACGCGAGTGATATGGTTCCCAGCTTGAGCCTCAAAGATTTCTTAAAACAGTCGTCCAATATTGCTTCCTGGTCCAGGTCTAGCCAAGAACTTACGATCATAGTGACAAGTTTGTGATTCGAAAACGTTCGACGAGATCAAAAATTTGATATTCGGATATAATAAATGTATAATTTGAGAATAGTTAGTTTTATATAATAATAATAAAATATATATTATAATAATAAAATATTAAAAATATATAATTTCATATAAAATAATATATAATGTATTTTTTATGAATAATTCACGAATAAAATATTTTTTTACCAAAAAAACGTACTGTATATTAAACTGACGAATTATTCATGAAACATTCGGTTATGGATGAAAAATAAATTATTCAAGAATTATTTGTGAATAATTCACGAATCTTGTCACTGACCAATCATGGTACCCAATTGACATAAGTTGAAAAATTGAGAATCGTATTTGTATACGGGGCTGTCAATGAGATATTTTTAGTTGTTTATCTAATTTGTATCTTATCAGATAAGATAAATATGAATAATATATTATTTTTATTAAATTATTATAAATAAGAAAAAATATTTTTAACTTATCGGTATAAATAAAAACTATTTTTTATCTATTATCTATTTTATTATTAATTATATTATAATATATTTCATTATTAATTATATTATTATTTTTTCATTATCAATTATTAATTATATTATAATATTTTTCATTTTAAAAGCCACTGGCTGTTTATTCGATCCGTAAAATCTGATAAGGTGGGTATTAATAAAATTTTATTTTCCTTATAACTATAGCATAGATAAGAAAAAAAATCATTAATTTATTGAACATTTAATAAGAGAGATTTTCGTTATCTTACGACAGCTTTATTCGTCTACCATTTCCTTGCATTATAGTTTCTTACTCGCTCCTTCGCAAGCTTTTATAGAAGTAGAACACATTGTGGCGTTCGCTGCTTTGGAGGGGGGAGAGAGAACACGAATAGAGTGCGTGGAGGAAGCCATTTTGATCGAAGCTTGACCCCGATCTTGTGCTACACCTCAGATCTCGTCAATGGCGTCATTCGCGGAAGCCCCTCCTGGAAACTCCAAGGCCGGGGAGAAGATCTTCAAGACCAAGTGCGCTCAGTGCCACACCGTTGAGAAAGGAGCTGGCCACAAACAAGGTTGCCTCTCTTTCTCTCTATCTCTAATTCAATATTTCAATACGTACAAATTCATAAGCAATAATCTAAGTTAATGAAACAAAAAGATCTTGATCTTGTCACACCGTTCCGGGTAATTTTTCTTGATCTGGTTGGTATTGATCGGTACCTTTGTGGTTAGCTTGGAACTGGTATAGTCATCTGAAGAAACTCCCGTTGTCCAAATTGTGAGAATTCAGTTGCCAATTTATTTTTATCCGTTAGATTTGTTTTTTCACGGT
Source organism: Schoenoplectus tabernaemontani (assembly GCA_037127355.1). Classification (NCBI taxonomy): domain Eukaryota; kingdom Viridiplantae; phylum Streptophyta; class Magnoliopsida; order Poales; family Cyperaceae; genus Schoenoplectus; species Schoenoplectus tabernaemontani. Next base: position 6,145,854 of record CM073751.1, on the reverse strand, counting down.
TTTAAGGCTATGCTGAGGACTGAATAATACAAGGGGAGGGAAAGGATGGGAGAAAGGTTGCTCCATTATAATAAAGAGGAAGGGGATCTGTTTGGGTGACAAAGATTTCAACTCTACTTTTCAAAAATTATTTTTTCTTAATTCCTATAAGGAAGTTTGAAGGAGATGAACAATTTCAAACATAAAATGACCAAAAGCTTTGCCCCTCTTGGAATCTGCTATTCTGCTCCCGAATTTGGAAGACAAAGAAAAGGAAGAGAAATTAGGAGAGATATCAGTTTGTTATCCTCAGTGTTGGTCTAATGATTCTTGAAGAAACAAATAGAATGATTCTTCTCATGTGCGGATACACTTCCTTTTGATTATTTTTTTTCATAGTTCAAATTGCAATAACAAAAATTGAGATCTAGATATTGATTTAACTCCTTTTACTGTTTTTTTTGTTTGGTCTCATAGAGTTACTTTTTTAATTTTTTAGCGAAAATTATCTTAATCATACACTAATTGTTTTTTTCTACACAGATAATCATAGTTGTCATTACTCTTTTCAATAATGAATATATTATTAAGAACATATGACATAGTTAGAAATTAGAACACGTGTGTTTGTGAGAGAGAGAGAGATAGAGAGGGGGAGAGAGAGATTAGCCATACTTGGCAGCTCCTGCCAAGATTTTTTGAAAAAAGAAGAAGAGAGAAGCATTAGCCTGATGGACTATGGTGGTCATTGGTTGCTGTTGAAGTTTCAAGATTTTATGTTGCAGTGAAATTACAAGAAATTTCAAGTTTGGTGACATAGAAATTCGTTTTAAATAATGCTTTGTTTTGTGAACAGGTCCAAATCTGAATGGTCTTTTTGGGAGGCAATCTGGTACCACACCGGGCTACTCCTACTCTGCTGCAAACAAAAACATGGCTGTTATTTGGGAGGAGAATACTCTCTATGACTACCTTCTGAACCCCAAAAAGGTTTCATTTTTTTTTTATCTGTTTTGACGTTAGGTGTGAAAATGGTTTTGTAGAACCCACACCAAACCTGATTTAATCCTGCAAAAAAAAAATGTAGATTCAGATGATATTCACATAACACATTGACTCTGTGATGTATTGATATATTAAAAAATACTTAAATACTCATGCAACTTGGGAATATCAGGAGCAATCATGGACTAGTTTTGAATCATATACATTAGTGTTTTTTTTAGAAGCAGTCATTGTGATAAAAAATCATTGCAGGAGTTTAATAACCAACTATATTTCTTAACAAATTTTATTGGTAGCTATATTGTTAGACTAACTAATTATTAATTCATATCTAGAAAAAGAAAAATATGCATACAAATGTGATTAGGTTGATCACTGTCATTTGTGCTGTGGGGGTAGTAAGTTTTCATTTTTGATGCTTTGTGTTCGGTTTGACATCTGTTCATTTGTTTTAAATAACAATAAAACCAGCTTGCAGAAAATTGGAAGCAAATTTTCTTAAATTATTGGAGATGTTTTAAGACACTAAAAATTGATGTCTAGATCTGATTACATCCATGCTCTCTTTTGCAGTACATTCCTGGAACAAAGATGGTGTTCCCTGGTCTGAAGAAGCCACAAGAGCGTGCTGACCTGATTGCCTATCTCAAGGAATCTACCGCTTGATTGCAGAGGCTTCATCCAATCTTTCTTTTATATTCTGTTTAATATTTTGTTATGCAAGATAACAAATTTCTTTTGAGTTTATAACACAAATAAACAGGAGTTTTGCTTACAGCAGAGCTGTGAACAGTTGAGACAGTCTCATTCTTTATTTTTACAAAGGTTCTGAAAAAGGTTTTTGCAGTATGGCAGATGTTATTTATTGTTTTAATGCTAGTCAAAAATACTTTTTTGTCTGAATATATGGTAGTTGATAGTTTGATGTGCTGATATATACGTTCCATTCACATATGATGGTGATCGGTCTGTGCTTCATATTACTACGATTGTAGCCTGTCCATAAGATTAGTGCCACAATTTAATATTCTTTTTGTGCGAATGTTTGGATCTATGTACTTTGATGGATGGTTTGCTTTGTGAAACTGAATGGCATAAGTTGTCAACACTCCATATGTGCTTTTACTAGAACTAAAAAATGAAATGATGGAGATCTGTGTGCGTAAAGAGTTCTATAGCTTGTAGTTTTACACCGTTCTGGAATCTTGAAATTAAATGCTGGCGAGACGACAACAGAACAACCAGGTAAACTATCATGCACATTTTGAATTGGAAAAGTGTTAACTAAAGTCGTCCAGCACTCGCACTGAAGTCGCAGATTTGTGGAGTTTGCTAGCTCAGATAACCGCAAATTAATCAACAGCCTTGTTCGAGTTCCCGTTGAATGTTGACCAATTCTGATCCTTGATTAAAAAATTTTAAACACAGGATACAAGTTAAATTTAATAGTTTAAGCATATTTTATTTTACAAAGCCATGTGCTTGTAAATGTGTAATGTGAGATGGACACATGTCACGTCTTATTCTATGATTCGCCGGGCATCTTACACGTACAAGATGTGATCAAAAGAGAGACGCAAAGCCAATGAGGACCAGTAAAATGAAACGTTGAAAAGAAGCCTAAGACAATGTTTGGTTCAAGCTAGTAATTTTTTTTTGATTGAAAATATGAGTGTTACATTTTATAAAGACTCTTCATATGAATTTCAAACTCACAACCACCATATATAAAGTGTTACATTTTATCACTAAATCAAAAACTAATTCTCTTCACGCTAGTAAAATAATACGCTAACACTGAACGCAACATTAGATGACACACATAACCTAACACAATACAACAACTACAAAAGCAACATTATCCAAATTGATGATTTTCATAACAAAATAGAAGTTCCGGAAATAAAATGAACTGTCAACCAAAAAATTCAATATAACTACTTCAAAGTCTAAGGCCACAATCTGGCACATGCGCACTATCAAAGAGACAAGTAATCAACCCTGCCACTGACTGCCAGCTACTGGGGCTCCACTGGCCTGAGCTGTGGGCCAGCTGCAGCAGGTTGCACTGTTCCCTGATCAAAACCCCCCTGACCTGCTGGTTGTTCTTGCACAAACCCAGCCTGAGCAGCCGGCATCATTTGCCCGTAGCTTGCTTGACCAGCACCAGCACTGTACCCAGTTGATGGATCAGCCACCCCAGCTTGGTATCCATAATTCATGGCACCTTGCGCACCCATTGGTTGATTATATGCAGGTGCCACTTGACTATAACCTGCTGCAACTTGACCAGGCTGCTGAGGATATTGTTGGGGGTACTGTTGACTGTATGCATCAGTCCCAGCTGGTTGGCTGTATCCCTGCCCATACTGACCCATTGCATATGGATTCTGCTGCTGAGCCGTTACACCAGCTGCATAGGTACCACCTGGCACTTGCCCCTGTGGGTACATCGCATTGTAAGTTTGCTGCTGATAACCAGGTTGAGTTGCTTGTTGCCCATAGAACTGTTGCGGTGGTGGTGTCTGGTAGGACTGCTGAGGTGGCAGAGCATTCTGCTGATACGGGTTAGAAGCCCCATAACCATGAGATGGCGGTTGTTGTTGACCGTACTGAGGCCCACCAGTGGCACCATACTGTGGCGGCTGTTGGTAAGGAGTTCTTTGGTCCCAAGAGGAGCCCGTTCCAGCTCCACGCCCACTTGACCGAGCTGGAGGGTACTTGCCGTAGTTTTGACGAGGGTTTTGAGGGAACTGCTGAGTGTAGTTCTTACCTCTCTGGTTGGGGTACTTGTTAAATCCTGGGGACTGTGATTGATGGTGTTGGCGAGGCTGTCCCCACTGCTTCTGTGAACCTTGTCCATAGGAACCAGGTCCTCGTGAACCATAGTTCTGACGAGGTCCTGGACCCCCACGACTCTGCGGATATGACCTTCCAGTCTGCTCAAAATAATAGAACTGTCAGTGATACCGAGTAAAGCAATGAAGGAAAAAACGTTATTAATGAATGATTAAGTTGATAAGTAGAGTACAACACATAATGGGCAACAACGAACAGTGAAAAGGAATTAATTAACAGCAAGCTACAAAAACTAACAAATTAGCACAAGAAATATCCTAAACATGAAAGGAAAATTATTGTAAGGAAACATAGCTTCCAGCATTCAAGTTACATTGTTCCAACTTGTAACAGATAACACAATCAACTAAAAGAAAGAACCACTGTTAGCACTAAGCAGGATAACTGGCTTAAGCCAAAAAACTTACCGGCACCAATGCACTTTACACAAGGGTTAAGCAGATGTGCAAGTCAGTAATTTTCACCCCGAAACTATTGAAGAACGATGTTTAATTAAAATATCTGGTCCTCAGTTTGTCATTTCTAAGGAAAAGAAAGAACAAGAGCAGTGTGCAAATCAGTTCGAATTTATTCAGATACATACCCACAAGATTCCAATTTTTATTACAAGTTTACTTATCCACACAAAGCAAAGCAAGATTAGCCAGTGCCATTGTTATGAAGTGCCTAAAATCTATCAATTTGGTCAAAACTAATATGAGACAAGAAGTGGATAAGTAGGAAGACTTCAGCAGTGGTATGCTAAACTAACATTAGAATTTTGTAGAAAGCAAAAAAAAAGAAAAAGGAATTAGGCATAACCGTATGTTACTCCCATGTGAGAATAGAACTATGCGGTTAACCTTCAGCTCTTGAAGCAGCCCTACCCAAACCAACTAAAAGATGGCACGATACACAGCCTCATTTTCACCTTTTTTTGGTAGATAAAAAACGTGATGGCACTTCATCTGCATTTACGAAATCCAACCAATTCCAAATGCGGAACTTTGAGCATTGTTAAAACCATGACATTAACTTGAATCCTTTTGGTTCATGCTGCTAAGTCTTTGTCATTGTACTCATCAAGATAATAATAGATATTCCAGTACATCTGACATTCTATTCATATAAGATTACAATCTGATTCATGGTTATTTCATATAAGGAATTGCACAATGATGTCTTGATCAGCCAAAGAAATGTCAGCAGTAAGATAATAACAAAACTAATGTTTCACAAATTCGAGCGCTACATTGACGCAAATGGGTTGTGACTTAGCACTGTAACATCATATTGGAGGAACCAAGCAGTTAATTAACATACACTTCGTTGATAAGAGTTACGATACCAGAGATAGCATCTCAAACGGATCTAATGTAAATTCCAGAACAATTGCCTCAACATAGAAGGATAAGAATCCGAAATTCTTCAAATTTCAATATTTATTTTCAGGTAACACCACAAATATCTGTTGTTAAATAACATAGCTTCAGCATGTCTTGGCTAATGATTATGTTAATTCTGAGAGGACAACACTAGAATAACATTTTTAAAAATATTTGTGTTTTCCAGATTATCCAATGGAACAGCATAACAAAATGACACTAAAGCTAATACCAACTAAACTCAAGATATCTAATTAAATAATTTCAGATATCCCACCAGAATATAATTTCATTTCCAGAATCTATCAGATGACTCTTTTCCATGAAAAAAGTATGCTTTGAGCATATTCCAATTTGCACATATCTCTCCACCCAAAATAACAGTTATGAGAAATAAGTACCTGATTTATAACATCTCTTATCATATATTTGGCTGCCTCAACTTGTTGCTTATTCCCACTGAGTCGCACTGTTCTTTCCTTCACATCTTCTCCCTCAGAAGATTCTATCGGTATTAGCTTCAAATAAAGAAAAAATAGCACTGGATGAATGACAAAGCAAACTCTTTGAACAATGTTTTAAAAAATATATGCTGTTAATAACATAATCAAATCATTAAATTATACCAGAATGTGAGCACCAGAGCGCGCTTGAAGGTCCTTAATCATCTGACCTCCTTTCCAATGATTGATCCAACCTGCAATGTTTTCCTTTCTAAACTGCCACTTGCCACCAAATAAGAAAATGACCAAAAACTAAAAGGATCATCGTTGACTGACCTTATCATTCGGAACTTGAATTTCAATTTCGCTGGTACTAGATTGTGAAGTATTGAATCCCCTACTATATAGAGGTGGTGGGCGCCCAGCATCAGCCTTAATTAAAAAAATCAACAAGGCAAGTTACTATTGTTTATCAGACAATGAAGTATGTATGAGAGGAAATTTCATCAGTAATTATATGCTTCAAATTCCCCACTTGATGACACAGACCAATTGTAACAAATTGAGCACCAAATTAAGTCAATATATCTATCTGTCGCCACAAAAGATTTAGCCTCAATGTACCAACACTTGGGCAATTGAACTCCAAAAGCCAAGGAAAAAAACAAAAAATAATTATTCTAGTCATCTCAACACCAAGCTGATACTCCAATTATGAAAACACAAGGAAAAATTGGACCAAAACATACTCTGTACAGGAAACCATCTCACAACTCTTAAAAAACATGTAAAGTAAGATATAAAAAATATAACTACAACCTCAGCTAGAACTTCTCTAATAAGTTGTTCGGCCTTGTCAATACTTTCAGCTGAGCCCAAAAGTTCAACAGCACGAGTGGTGGCATCAGGTGCAGTATCAGAATCTTTGACAATTTGTATTCTAGCCCCAGACAACTTTTGCATATTCCTTATAGTGTCCCCAGCTTTCCCAATTAACACACCAACCTAAAATATTTTGGAAAGGAAATATTATAAAATTGTCACTACAATGTCTTGTACAGATTTCAATGACACGGCGAGTATATCTGTATATGTATATATATAACTAAATTTCTGGTATTTTAAGAAACAGGCATGCAACAAGAAGGCGTCCTTTCTTTTTTTTTTTTTTTTTGGTCAATGCATGGTCTGAAGTTATTTTTCTTTTGAATGCATGTCAAGTAGGAAAAAGGAAAGAACACCATGCCTAATCAATACGGGAGAGATACCATAAAAGGGGATTGTACAATGGTTATATTGTTAACTATCAGTACCAAACAAATATAAGCGGGAAAAACATTTGGCTTTGCCTACTAAAAGAAGGTGTTGCTTCATTTATATTTGCAAATCTATTATGCATTTTAATTTCTTCCAAACATATGGAACAAGTACCTCCTGGAGCAAGTAGGCGTTGGGGGGCTTCAATAAATGTATAAGTTTCAGAAACCCAATGTTATATGCTAAAACTTAACCAGCAATATAAAAGACAGTACCCTGTGATTAGGAACTTCAATTTTACGGCTGGTATCCGACAAACCATCTTCATTTTCCATTTTTTCAGTGGTAAAATCATCTTTCTGCACATCCCCTTCTGCTGTTTGTTCTGCCTTATTATTTATATCATGCTCCACATTCTCCGGCCTGGGAGGTTCCTCTTCAAGTGCTTCTCCTTTAATAGATACAGGGGAAAAAAAGATGAAGATGACAATGCAAGATCACAATTACAAGATTGCACGCTAACAACAATTAGTAATTGATCGTATTGTCTTGTTTTGTATTTTCCCCTGAATTTGTGTATGTTTCATTTTTTTTTTGTTACTGATATTGTTCACACAATACCTGAAAAGTCAGAATAGTAGCAAGAAACAAATAAAAACAGATTAAATGAAAGATATACCAGAATTTTCAGCTTCCTCAGTCTCAGTTTTATGTCGCTTCGCATCACTTCCTTCTCTGTCTTCTCCCCTTTCTTTTCCATCCTCTCCATTACCAGCTCCCTCCAGTTGCCTTTCCATTTCCTCTTGCACCTCGAGCTTCCTCTTCAAATCTTGGTTCCCCTCGCCAGCCTCCTCGCCAACAGCTGTTTCTTCCCTTTCGAGGTCAGCCTCCTCTTCCTCTTGTGTTTCCTTTACTTCTTTCTCCACATCTTCCTCCGTGAAGTTTGGCGCTGCCTCCGCCTCCGACTCCGACGGTGGTACGGATTCTTGCGCGTGGTTATCCGCTGGAGAGATCTCCGGAGGGGCGATAGCTACGTCTGATTCGGCCATGGCGAAGGCGAACCGGCCTGGAGGTTAGGGTTTGCTGAGATTTTTCTCTTTATTTATTTTTTTCGCTTTGCCTTTATTACTTTGGCAAGCAAAGAAACGAAGAGGCTAGGCCTAGGGTTTCGATCGGAAGATATTTGTGAGATTGGCGAGGTTCAAGGCCGAAGAAAGAGCTATGGGACAGATTTTCTTTATAGAGGGGTTTTGGCCCGTTTCCGATTCGTGGGATGGTCACGGCGTCTTTACTTCTGGAATGTAACCGTTAATTTTCTGTTAGAATAAATAGTAATCGTTAATTTTCAGCCTTTTCAGAGGCAGTGAGGGAAGGGGACTAAGGCACCTCTCATAATTATCGAAAATGCATAGAAAAAAAGTGAGTGATGCAACAAAAATATGGTTAAAATTAGTTGTGTTATTATTATTACCAGCTCCCTACACTTAGTGTGATCACTTCAGCCTCGTCAAGAGCCAACATATACTGACTTGCTGTTACCGTGTTACATAAGAACTGAGAAGAGATTTTCAATTTTACTCTTCCTTGACTAGAGTTAATGCGAGCTTTAATGAGAACTCAAACAAATTATATTAACAGTTGAATGGAAAATTTATTCTCCAATTGGAAGAGTGTCATGATAATAACTGCAACCTACTGGTACCCAATTTCTGTCTTCACTGATGATGATTGCTGGTTTCTGTACCGACCTAGCTAGTACAATTTGGCAACAAGTCAATGGCTGTTAACTGAATCAGATCATACCTATTGGCTATTTCAGATGCTTAGTAGCATTAAAGCTAACACTTTACATATCTTTTTTTTTTTCTATGAGAGTTTATTTTTTATGTCTTTTAGAGGCCCTCACAATTGAAGGCTTGTGCTGGCCGTCTGAATGAAGCCTTTTCTGTGGTAAAACATGTTCCTTTGCTTAGGGCCTCTTTTCCACCTGGCGCACTGGCCCTGTGGACTGTTTTAGGCATGTACTCATAGATAATCTATGTAGGTACGTGCTTTCAAATATAAAGGAATCAACGTTGTATCTCCATATATTCATGTTTTTCTCTATAGTGGCGGATTTAAAGGGGGTTGATGGGGTCCGTTCTCTCCCTTCAATTTCACAGAAGTTATACGTCGAGGTTAAAATTTATTATGTATTTTTGTTTTATATGGTATATCGGCTTCTTCTAACTTATCATTTTTAATTCTCTAACGACGTAAATCCACATTTTGACTCTCTTTATGCTAAAATCCTGACTTCGCCCTGTTTCTCTGGAGTCTGGATGGATAATTACACGCTAGGATATTAATTAGACTCTATCTCTTTGTTTAAATAAAGCCCAACTGAAATGTAGAAGCATGATGAAATGCTATGTAAATATTACAATAACTTCTTTTGTTGTTGGCTATCAAGAGCGTTATTTTGTCCCGATACCTGACACCACTCTGGTCATTAGGCTGAAATGGATGATATCCAGACTCAAGTAAACATGGATAGATCATGGTTTCAAATATATGTATTCAATTAAATTATGAATACGGTACTAGATTAATATTTTAACTTCCTTTTGAACTACTATACAATGCTATACCAATATATCTACGACGAATAGCAAAAAGTAGGAATAAAATAGCTATTTCGACGAATTAATTTGTCAAACGAATTTTAGATTAAGTAGAAGAGTGCTAATCCGGTATACCAAGTTATAGGTGGTATACCGGATTAGCTCTCGTCAGAATAGCGATTATTGTTTGATTATGTTATATTGTATTATTATATTATTATTGTAATTATGATTGTGATTTATTATATTATTATTATTATTATTATTATTATTATTATTATATTATAATAATAATTATTATTATTATATTAACATCACAGTTAGTATTCTTATTATATGATTAATTTTATTATTATTATTTATTATTATATTATAATAATTATGATTTTAGTATTATATTATTATATTATGATTATAAATATGATTATATTATCATGATTATGATTATTTATGATTATTATATTATTATAATTATGATTATGATTATAATTTTATTATTATATTATTATATTATGATTATGGTTATATTATTATTATTATATTATTTTGATTATAACTATGATTATTATTACTTATTATTATTTTTTATTATATTATTATGATTATAGCAATGATTATATTATAACTATATTATTATGATTATAATTATTTATTATTATTATATTATGATTATGATTATAATTTTTTATTATATTATTATAATATTATGATTACGACTATGATTATTATTATCGTGATTATGATTGTTATTTTATTATTTGATTATATTATATTATATTATTAAATTATGATTATATTATTAGAATTATGATTATTTATTATTATTATATTATTATGATTATGATTATGATTATAATTATAATTTTTTATTATTATATTATTATATTATGATTATGATTATGAATTATGATCATTATTTTATTATTATTATTATTATATTATCATTATTATTATTACTATTATTATTATTATTTTACTATTATTATCATCATCATCATCATTGTTAGTATCATAATTATCCATATTTTAACTATTCTAATTAACAACTCTCAAACGATATTTTCGCTCTTTCGAATAGTAAAAAATACCACCATTCTACCGCTCTTCTAAAAATACACTATTTTATCACTCTTCCAAAATTACCACTCTTCCAAAGCTATTTCTTGATTCACCAAACAAACCCGTAGCGTATAGCCTGTATGATGATAATTGGAATTTGTATGCAAGCTCTAATGTGAACATGAAGTTAAAATGCGTGATGATTTTAGATTTGTTATTGAACACGTATAATTTGATGTTGAACGTCTTCCATATAATCAGAGCACAAATCCAGAAGATGAGTCTAACACTCATAATTTGTACGAGTACAAATTAATGGAACGAGCAATAATTTGTACGAATACAAAAAGAAGATCTCAGCTTCTCAATGTTGATTGCTAAAAGTCATAATTTATTATAAATATCGTAATTATAAGTACAAAAAGAACATCTCAGTAAAACATTATATAATTTTCCATTCTCCTACAAGAAGCTGGATGATTTTAAAAAAGTTTAATTGTTAAGCATTATAGTAATACTATAGAAAACATTATTATAAAGATTTATTTTATGGTGCTTCACGAAGTATAGTTGGGGCAATGTTTTAAACTTAAAATATCTAATTTTAAATTAAATATGACAAATATGAACCCTCTTCAATTTAATTTTCATATGAAAATGTATTAACAAATCAAATTTTACATCTAGTAAAGCATTATAATAATCATGATTATAAATAAAACATGCATAACTCATTGTATAAAGTGTGTGTTACGTAGATTATAGAAGAAATATCATAAATTTCGCTCTTTTATATTCCTGCACTCAGATAATTATTATATCAACTCAAAAAGGAAGGTCGTACGTTTTATACTTCTTATATTTCTCGAGATGCAGGAGGAAGGTCATAAAGTCATGTATTTCCTATACATCTCGATAAGGAAGATCATACGCTTTATATTTCATATATTTTTCGAGATGTAGAAAAAGTGACAAGTCAAGTATTTACTATATTCCTATATCTACATGTTATAACTTGAAAAAAAAGGTCATAAGTTTTATATATACTTTTCAAGATATATAATGAAGGTCATAAGTTCTATATCATTATACCTACATGTTACAATTCTAAAAGAAATGTTAATCATATACTCCTACAAGATATTCATATTAAAAGATGAATGTTCAATATCATATATTCTTTCAACTTATAACACGAAAATCGTAGGCGAGAAGTTAAAAATTATATACACCTACAGTTGGTTGTGTTTAACTCGAAAATGAATGTTGAAAAAAAACTATATATTTCAAGATCGGAGGAGGAAAGCTGAAAAATTCTATTTTCCTACTGTTGATTGGGTTTAACTCGAAAATAAAGGTTAAAAAAACCTATACTTTTTGAGATAAGTTGAAAATTCTATACTTCTCGAATAAAAAGGGAGAACTCGATCAAAATCTATTTCGAATATTTTAAGAAAAAAAAAGAAAGTATCTCGAAAATTTTTGTGTGCTCTCCTTATTACTACTAGGTCCCCCCCAATCCACGGCGGGGTTACTCTTTTTTGAAGCCGATATCTATTGTGTTGTAAAGTGCTAACTCAAATAGTCAAGTTGGTAAAAAACAACAAAACTAATAATCGAATTCCTTCTCAGATAATGAATTAATGGATCATACATTACTAATAATTTTCAGTACAAAAATTGCAAAAAAAAGAAAAGAAAAACCATTACGGCTAAAATAAATTGGATAAAATAAAGTGACATAAGTTGGATAAAATAAATAAAAAATAATATATGACTGGATATTGATGCTTAACATTTTCGAACTCCTGTACCGATTTGGTACAACAAACAATATACAGTTAAATACAGAAACCGCAAGCTAAACCAAAAATGATTTAATTAAGAAACAACCTTAGCGAAACCAAAACCTTGTCATTATGGTATGCAATATTAGTACGATATCCAATTACATTACTCTTTTGCTATTATTATCATGTAAGCTTCCAAAATCACAAAATAAATTCTAAAATCAAAACAACATTTGTGTATTGTAATAATTTATACAACTGATTTTAGATACAATAATTATACAAATAATACAAATCAAAACATAACAAAGAAGAGATCATCCAACTGAGTAATAAGTGTTAGTCTTTTCTGGCACCATGGCTAACCAGGATAGCATAAATGTCAGATTTTAGCCTAGTAATGATCAATAATAATGCACAAAAGATTAAAAATAAAAAAAAATGAAAGCTTACAGAAAACCATGAGTTATTATTGAGCCTAGCAATGAAATAGATTTCATAAGGCAGGCGATAAGGTCTCAAGAACATCACTAACAAACTCAAAGCAAGCTGTCGCACACCGAATTGCACTAACCAGCCTCAACTCATCTTACTACAAAAACATCAACATTTGTCACACCTCCCTGACAAACTAGTTTACAGTAAGCGGTTTATAGACAACAAATTATATTTGAAGTTTTAAACAAAATAAGAGAACCATCATGCACCTATACCGGACTGGACAAGTACAACACTTGTATGGAGATTCCTAATTAGTCACTCAACCACAGATGCACACAGCAAACCAGACCAAGAGCAATAGAACTAAATAGACGCAAAGATAAAAGAGCTTTGGAGCAGGCAAAGGAGTTTGATAATCACCTGGTCTGATAGGTACCCCATCCACACAATTAATAATTAACAAATGATGGTCAACAATCAAAACAAAATATTCAGCACCTTTACTATAGCTGTTGTGGCTGAGATGGAATCCTTTATTCCAAGAACACTTCATACAAGGGAATTACCAAAGTCGGTTGGGATGATGCCAATTGGCACTGAAATAGCTTTATCAATATTGGTCCTCCTAAGCAACTCGTAATTTATGATGCCATCACCTCCAACACATATTATACAACCAGGACACGTCCTGAGGTCAATTGTTGAAGAAAGTGCAAGTGTATGGCTGATTTCAACTCTTTGAATCAGTTCCACTTCAAAATGTGCATGCAGATTTATTTTAAAAATACGACTCAAAGTAACCTGCTAAGAAATTGAAAAAAAAATGAAAATAAAATAAGCTCACTGGAGCAGCAGTGGTCATTTCTTTTGCCGAATATGTCAATGAGGAAGAAAGAAAAACACAGATTCATATAAGAGTAAACAAAATTGTTAAAAAGATCTAACAAATAACTGGACTAAATCATGATGCTTATAAAATGCTTGTTATTATATAATTAACTAATCTAGAAACTGCCCATTTTTCTTGTCTTACTTTATTCACATTGTGTGTTTTAATTTTATTAAAGTTTTATTTTAAAAAAACTATAACTTGAAATCACCTATTTTTTTGTTGGTTGTTTGTTACCTTGTCTTGTGCCATATTTCTATCACCTATGAGGTTATGACTCTCTACAATTTTTTGTCGTTGTCTGATTCCTCACTGTTTGGATCTGAAATGGATAGGTCCTAGCCTAACCAAAGAATCATTATTCCATTTTCTTCTTAGATAGATCTAATAGCTTAAAGTCAAGACATCAAAATTGCAAGATTCTAGAAGTTAAATGATAATGAGATAAAAGTATAAATTTTACTATCTTAAAAGACATCCAAGGACTGAATAATTCAGTTTATTTTGGATTTTTTTTTAAGAAGTGAAATTCCAAGATTACTCTTTGCCGCTCATTATCAAATGATCAGATTGAAAATTCCAACCAATAAACGATCGTGATTGAACTAAGGCCGATACCTGCTCTTCTCCGGTTCATTTCCCATTTTGTCGCTTGTTTAGACTAGAGGTTTGCTTATACCCGCCGGGTATAACTCGTACCCGCCTACCCGTACCCGCCTACCCGGGTATAGGCGAGTACACGGGTACGGGCATGAGATGGGTCGGTCAGCATTTTTTCGGAAAAAATCTGTCGTATCTGTACCCGCCGGATAAAACTCGTGTACCCCCGTCTACCCGCCACCCGTACCCGTCTACCCGTACCCGCCTACCCGTACACGTCTACACGTCAACCGTCTCTTCTGAAAGTTACTTTAGTTCGACGAACATGATTCTCTCCGATAAACGTAGTAAGTTGGGTGCACGTGTTTTTGAGAGACTTGTGTGTTTGAAAGATTGGATTGATGCTGAGGAGCACAATCAATATCGAGATCAACCACAATCATCCGAAGTCGAGTGATGAAATATTTTCGCCCGTAGCTATGTTTAAGTTAATTTGATGCTCTTAGTAATTGACGCATTTCATGATTATGAAATATGACAAATTGATGTCAAAACCGCCTTCCTAAATGGAAATTTAGAAGAGGACATATATAAGATACAACCCACAGGTTTTGAGAATCCAAAAAATACTGGGAAGGTATGCAAACTTCTCAGATCCATTTATGGATTGAAGCAAGCATCACGGAGTTGGAATCTTCGATTTGACGAAGAAGTCAAAAAGTTTGACTTCGTCAGATGCGAAGAAGAATCTGTGTATACAGGAAAAATAGTGGGAGTGTCATCGCTTTTCTAATCCTCTATGTAGACGATATATTCTTAATGGGAAATGATATTCCCTTGTTGTAATTAGTTAAATTTTCATTAAAGAAAGTGTTATCAATGAATTATTTGGGCGAGATTATCTATATATTAGGTATAAAGATCTATAAAGATAGATCTAAGAGACTTATTAGATTAAGACAAAGCACGTATATTGATAAAGTGCTGAATTGGTTCAGCATACAAAATTCTAAGAAAAAATTTCGGTCAATGAATCATGTTTCACAGCTTAGCAAAACTCAGTGTCCATTTGACAACTGATGAGCAAAGCATAATGAGTAGAGTGTTATATGCTTCGGCTATTGACTTTATCATGTACTCTATGTTGTGCACTCATCCTGATATCTTGTACGTTTTGAGTGTGATGAGTAGATATCAGGCTAATTCAAGCATGAAGTTTTGAAATGCTGCAAAGAATATCCATAAGTACTTGAGAAAACTAAGGATATTTTTCTCATCTACAGTGGTGACTCGCAACTCATGGTAAGTGATTACACAGACATTATCAACTCATATGAGAAATCGTAAATAAAGGTGACGTAAAGATTTATAAAATTGACACTGTCGGCAACACAGCTGATCCACTAACAAAACCTATACCTCAAGCCAAGCACCAGTTGCACACATTTTCTATGGGTTTAAGACACATTGGAGATTGGTTATGAGATTTTCTTTAGATCTGAGGGATTTATAGAATAAAAGATTTGTATAAGGCATGATCAATATGATTGACTCCAAGCTTAAGTGGGAGATTGTTAGTTTATAATAATCTTGAAGTCAATAATACGATAAATTTATTATATAAAGCTTTGTTCATGAATTGGATATTTAAATGATATTTTGTTTCCTTGAGTATTATTGAATTTATGAATCATTCCGAGTTCATGACTGGAATTGCAAAACTTCATAATATAGAATATACACTTAAAAGTCACTAACTAAGATAATTAGCATGAACACTAATTAATCGCTATCAGGTTAGTATGTAGATTAAATGATAGTCAAGTTTCACAGACCATAGACAAAAGTTATCATTTTAATCACATAGATAGATGTTCAAGGAACATCGTATTTGACAGACCTTGAATGAAAAATTAAATGAAATTGTGTTTGTGTCATTAATGCTTTCATTTAGTGTTAACTTCTAAAATATGAGGTATTCATCTTTCCTACATAAGATATATATATGTGTGATTTCTATCAAATGTTGTCCCTAAAAGGTGGCTATAAAGGTAGCTCTTCGGTATACATAACTTATACGGAGGAAGAGATGGTTTGTCAAAAGTACTATTGTCCCTCGTAACTCTATACAAGTTATAGCATCACTGGGTCCCTTGATAGAGTAAGATTATCTAGCTAATTATATTTGATAATTTACTCGGGATCAAGAAAATATTAAGTTTGCAAGGATAACACATATCTATCTTGAAACGATCTGATAGTATAATTACAAGAGTAATTATATTTAATAATTTACTCAGGTAATAATCTTGATCAAGAAAATTGATTAAATTTTCACAAGGATGACACATATCTACCTTGAAATTGATCTCGATATTAATTCATGAGACAAAATAGAATTAAACACAAGTAAATAATTTATCGTTAGATCAAGTTTTATGATATTGTATATAGACCCCTAATAAACAACATCATCAAAGTATGAGGTATTCATCTTGTAATTGGATAGTCATAGTGCATTACATAACTTATGCGGAGGAAGAGATGGTTTGCCAAAAGTACTATCGTATTTCTATGAGTTATAGCTCATATGATTATAGAGGTTAAAATAGTTTTAACTCTATTTACAACATAACACGGATCTGTTCGCCGGATGCCTCACTATGATCACACCAACATAACACGATCATGTCGTATATAGGAGTTGATCGGAGAATCTTATTGATTAATTATAAATTATTTATAATTAATAATAATATGGTTATAATTAATTATATATAATATAATGAAATTATATTTATCATAACGTGTTGACACGATAGATTTTAAATATTAATTATGGATTTGAATTATGGGCCAAAGCCCATGACAAATTGGATGAACTTTAAGTGTATTTTGGAAGCAAAAAGTTAAATTTTTATATCGTGTTGGACACGTCGTATAAATTTATCGAAACAACAACCGAGACAAATATAATTGTACATGATAATTATATATATATTTGATTTGGATTTTAAATGTTAATTATGAATTTAAATTTTGGGTTGAAAGCCCATTAATAATTAAAGCCTTAATTAATAATTAAAACCCCAAAATCAAAAAAGGCCCAAAAAATCTCAAAATCAAAAAAGGCCCAAAATAGCCCAATGACAAACTTATAAATTTGACCAACTTTATATTCTTGCAAAATAAGTAATGGTATTTTGATAATTTTGGCCAACTTTATATTCTTATAAAATAAGTAATGACATTTTGGTAATTTGGCCAAACTTTAATGGCATTTTGGTAATTTTGTAAACTTTTTGAAAGGATATAAATAGAAGGGTGGGATGAGAGAAAAAAATATAAAATTCAGTTATATATTCTTTCTTTCTTGGTATACGGTTGTTTCAGAATTCACGGGATCGGTGAATAGTGTTTTTGCGAAAATTATGGTATTTCTACACATTTGTAAAACAGAATAACTGTGAGTCGTGAATAGTAGTATTTCATATTTTTCTCGGTGAATAGTATTTTTGCTGAGAAACCGCGGTTTACGATATTTTTGGAAAAAGAAATAAGTCGCTCTTTGGTGAGTCCTGATGGATAATCTACATAAGTATCACACGTGTGATACTCCAAGACAAGCCGATTTTCATTCCAATTAAAATTTAAAAATGAGGTATAAAATCTTATATTAATCTATTTAATTATTAAGTAGATTAATATTTTAGAAATCATTCATGGAGTAGATCTATACAAGTTTAAAGAGGTGTATATCTCTCGATAATCATCCAACATACCGCTTTAATCATTCACTTAAGTTAGAAGTAAAATAACATTTTACTGTCTTTTGATAAAGGATTAAAATGTGTGTATCTCTCGATAATCATCCGACATACTTTAATCCCTAACTTAAGTAGAAGTAATTTTTTTATTTTACGGTCTTTCCGCAGCTTAATCCTTAACGGGATTTGATTGGACCAAAACCCAACAGTTACTCTACAGCCTTGGCTTTGGATTGAACCTCATAGACTATGTTGAAAGTCTGAACGATCAACACATCTTGGATTGGGCTATGAAGTCCATGAAGGAATCGAGCCACCCTTTAATCCTCAGTCTCGTGAAGTTAATATCGAGCTTCGAGTTGATAGAACTCGAGTGTATACTCGTCAATACTTCTCGAACCTTGTGTGAGGACTCAAACTATCAAAATAGTGTATGTCTATAATTGAATGGTAGGAACTCTCGGTTCATCTCACGCTTGAGTTCATCCCAGTCTATGAGTGGTGGTAGGTTATCGAGGTATCTGCGGTACTTGTAGTTTTGTCACCATATTACGATTCTTTCTCAAAATCTAATAGTAACCAAAGGCACACGCTTCTTGAGCAAAATTTCCTTTAAGTCAAAAATCTCTTCGACAATATGTGTCCAGTCGAAAAACTCTTGGGTTTGAGACTTCCCGAAAAGTCAAGAATCTCTACTCGAAGTCTTCCATCCCAGTTTCGGCCTCGAATAAGAGGGTTTTTTCTGAATTTTTTTTTTGTTGTCTCGATTTCGATTGTCATTATAGTTAAGGTGGTCAAATAGGGTCGTGATTAGTTTTGTGTGTCAATCTGTTGCTTGTTAGTTGTTGTCATCCATGCGTTGGAATAATAATTCTTGTGATTTTTGCATTTGTTCGATAAGGACAACAATGTTAGGATCTGCCATTTTGTGGAAGGATAATGGGGATATGTCGAGATATGATATATGGTGTTTAACGATTGTCGAACTTGCTTTGATACCACTTAATGCAAGGTCGGGTCTCAAATCACAACTCTGCGAGGACGGACCGCAATAACTGGTTTAGCGGAAAAGAAATAAAGAAAATGGAACTGCTAAATAGCAAAGAGAGAATTCGAACTGAATTCTATTTCATTCATAAAAATCATCTCCTTATTACAATGACCAATTATCCTTTATATAGGCTAAGAAAAGTAAAAAAAATATACAGTAACAAAATAATAAAGAATTAAAGTCGATCACAAGTCGGTGAGGCCCAACATCGACTTTGGGCCAGAGTCTGAATCGGACTCGAGCAGGATATCTAACTGGTATGCGTCACAGCCTCGTTACATTCTTATTGCACCGCCAAGAGTTTCCTAATACCATAGCTAGAGAGAATGAAGAGTAGGAATGTTGGAGGAGACATCGGCCCGGAGTAGAATCAAATTTCAGGTTCTTTCTTTGTAGTTCAAGTTAGATTTAGAAGTTATAATCGAACTGAACTGATTTATGAGAATAAAAATGTCTTAGAATTTTATCTCAAGGTAAAACTACAAAATAAGTTTGCTAATTCAAAATTAATTTGAATAACTTTCCCTTAAAAGAGGGGAGAAATACTAATTCCTCAGCCATTTGAGCTTCTTGATCGTTGGATATGTGGATATGCGGTAAGGATTCGTTTGCCATTTTTTATCTCTTCGTGATTCATTTTTTTGTCAACCTATACATTGGATTTCTGTGGAGATCGATTATTTCTGATGCGCGCATCTCATCAAAGCATTATCTTCTTATTTCCCTCCCCGTATTCACTCTCTCTTCATTCGGGTTTCTCAAACTTTATCTACGCTTCCTCCGTCATTGTGAAACCTCCATCCTGTGCCGTTGTTGTTTTTCTCCGTGTCGTAATTTCTTACTTTTTGTGATCATTCTCCACACTTATTCTCTCCTTCTTCTTCAGTCAACAACTAAGGGGCGACCAATGACTAGAAAGGAAAGAAGCTTAAGCCTTGCTTCTGTCGATATCACTTCGTCGTGCTCCTCTACGGTCATGCAGATCTATCATTGGCATCATCCCATTACACCTCTTTTTGTTCCCCTTTTTAGTCCGTCAAGGTAAATCTGATACGAGTTGATGTACTCTAAGATCACAGAAAAGTGAAGAGAAGCAACATATGAAGGATGATTCAGATAATATGTGTTCTCTACCTATGTTGCGAAAGTATAGATAAAGATAAGTTCGTACACATTTGCATGTAGGATAAATTATTAAAAAAATAATTTATATTATTTTTTAATATAATTATCTCATATATTTTTTCTATGCTAGTTGATCTTAATTGTGTGAGTAAATTACTATGATTTATAAGTTATAATAAGTATTCCATAAGTTTCAATTATAATATTTGAATTGTATTTAGTAGAGTACTTCTTTGAATGATAGGATGAGACAATATAAGATTTTAATAAGTTATTTTTTACTTTTAATATATTTTATTTCTAGTTAAGAAGTTTGATAAGAGATTTTATATTTTTTAATTTATTTATTTTGAAATGACTCAGGTTGGAATTGGTTGCATAATTATATTTTAATTTTATACTAGTAAAATAGAGATATATTGTACAAAGGGAATGAGTTCCGATATATTTTATATAAATGATGATAAACTAAGTAGTATATTTAGTATTATTTCTTAACATATGTTACCGTTTTAATAGATAAATATAGGATAAGAATAAATCTAATTTTAATGAATAAATATAGAATATAAGTAAAAATAATTTCAAATGAGTATAATACCTCCATCCAACCTGTATCCATGAACACCCTTTTTGGCTATTTCCTAGTTCCTATCTATCGCAAGTGATTTTTCTTTTTTGTTATTTATTTATGCCGTGTCGAGTTTTGTCTATGGCTAAAGAGATAGTTATAATTAACTCCCCCACCATGTTTTTTTTACAATATCATTTTGTCACCTATTATTCGCTTCACATTATTTTATTTAATTTATCCTTCAAATATATCTTATATCATATCATAACATTTGTATTTTTTTTTCAATTTTAGACTAATATGTTCAACTAAAACTTATTTTCAGCTGCATTTTTTTTTCCTGTTAGACCATCTTTGAAGCTGACTGCAATATCTTTATCATATTTATTCATCAGTTACTTAAATATCTCTCATACAAATTCGAGACAACAAATAAAATTACATGATTGATTGATTAAGTAGGTCAAATATATGATAATAGATTACTGATATTTGTTAATATTACCTGATCGAGTAGAAGTAAACTTTACTCAATGTTATTTTTTTTTCACATAATTAAATATAAATTAGTTTACCATAAATTTTCCAAGTACCTTAATTTATTTTTAAGGTATAATAAAAGTATACACTGCTGTTCCCTCATTTAATTTGGTATGTGTTACACACAATTAATATTTATAACCATTTCAAAGACTTAAACATTTGTCTTTAGTAAGACATGTAATCAAATGCCATTTTTCTCACCCTCAATTGTCAGTGGTTACTTTCGGATGGACTTAAAAAACTATCTAAAAACATGTTTAATCAAAACGACCCTCAACACTCGATTAATTTATAATTTTAGAATTAATTAAGATCAATTTGACTCAATGCCTTTAACAAATAGCCATAAATGGGTCATATAAAAATCTGCACAAGAATAAATGATTTCATGAGGTAAATCACAAACTAAGAAATCCATGATTCATGCACAAACATCTTGAGAGATTGTCATTGATACCACCAATCCGGATCAATCACAGGCTCCTCTCAGAGGCTCTCAAGGCCATGATAATGTCAGTGCTCTTTCCTGAAAAATATAGAATGTGATCATAAATCAGTTCAGTTCAATTATAACTTCTATATCTAATTTGAACTATAAAGAAAGAATGCGAAATTTGATTCTACTTGGGCTGATGTCTCCTACGACTTTCTCACTCTTCGCTCTCTCTAGCCATGATATTAGAAAACTCTTGACATTGCGATAGGAGTGTAATGAGTCTGACTCAGAAATGAAAACGAAAGATGAAAAATGAAATAGAAATATATATTTTTTTTGTTTCTGGCGGAGGAAAACGACAAACGAGCAAGGCAACGAGTTTCCTATCTGTCACGAGCGATTTTTTTTTATTTATGTCATGCCGAGGTTGCACCTGATTGAAAAGACAATTAAAATCACCACTCCTAATCTCCTACCATGAGTTGTTTATTACTATTTTCTATTTTTATTACAATTTTGT
Organism: Schoenoplectus tabernaemontani; assembly: GCA_037127355.1. Classification (NCBI taxonomy): domain Eukaryota; kingdom Viridiplantae; phylum Streptophyta; class Magnoliopsida; order Poales; family Cyperaceae; genus Schoenoplectus; species Schoenoplectus tabernaemontani. The sequence continues at coordinate 6,123,549 of CM073751.1, read as the reverse complement.
CTCGTCACCTTGTTATTCGCTTCACATTATTTTATTTTATTTTATTTTTCGTTGAAATTTATTTTATATCATATCATAATATGACATGTTCTTTCAATTTAGACTAATATGCAAAGGCGGAACCAGAGTTTCGACTGGAGGACACGAGTTTTGATAATTATTTGATAAAAAATTGTACAACAGTCGACATATATTTAAACATTTTGATCCACAGTTTTGATAATTATATGGGCATAAATAACCTATCAACCTGCAACTATTTTTGAAAATTCATTTTTTTCCAATTTTCTAAATCATGAAGGCAACCCTCCATAACCCAAAGTCAGAATGTGTGGCTCTCACATTTTAGTTTTTTAGGACTTTCCTTTTCAATAATAGTGATAATACTGGGGCAAATTCTAGGAGGCATTATATATTTTTAATAATATAAAAAAATTAAATATATTTAATAAAATTTCATATTAAAATAATTTAGACATAATATTTTTAAATTATAAGTAATAATTATAATTATAATAATAATAAATAATATAATCAGACACATAATAATTTATAAATGATCATATAAAAAAGTTGGATCATTTTAAGAGTTAAGTTTCACCTTAAATATTATTTTAAATGAGAATAGAGAAATTATTTTATGTAAACTTTTGGATTGAAGAAAATGATAAGATTTAAATAAAATTAATGATGAAAAAAATGATGATGTAACATATTTAAACAGTTTTGAAGTTTAATTTTATTTATGTATTAAGAAATTTTCTCTTTTTAATTTCTCAATTTTTGAGTGATGCATCACTAATTTTTTTTATTTTTAGTAGGGTTGTAAATGAGCGAGCTAGGTTGAGGTCATGCTCGGTTCATTAGCTTAATGAGTCTAAACGAGCTGGCTCGTTAACTGTTTTTGAGCCAAAAGCTTTGGCTTGAGATTGACTCATTAAGTTAACGAACTAACCAAGCTAACTTGTTAAGTTTCATTAAGACTTATTTAATAATTAATAATATTTTTATGATATTTTATGTCAAAATTTATAAAAAGATAATAAAAATAATTAATGATAATATATTTCATATAAATTTGATATAACAATTTAAGTACATTTCATATTATAAATTACTTACTATACTAAAAATTCATAATAAAAATAATAAAAATAATAAATATTAATAATTTACAAAAAAAAATCAAACTCATCTCATTAATGACTGGGTCCATTAATGAATAAATCAATAATAAATCGATGCGAGAGAGCTAGGCATAAAGCCTTTCCGGCCCTAATTTTTAGGTTCGGAGACGGCCGTTACAGAATGAAACTAATTTATCATTACCCAGTGCACTCCCCTCGTGCTTGAAGCTCTTCTTCCCCAAGTATCGCCTCTTTATTCTTGGTTACTTCACTCCGTTTTTTCTCCTGTATTTTGCCGCCGCGGCGCCGCCTGGTAGGGTTTGTCGCGAGTAGGTGCGGAGAACACCTTTTCATCTATCGCCGCGCAGAAAAGGTAAAGCCTCTGCCCGCTGTGTCTGTCAATCTATATTGCGGTTGCGGGTCTGAAACCCGTTATCGCGACACTGACTGTACCGCGCGATTCGTATCGTGAATCGCACGACACCAATTTCACTGCGATTTCAAGTCATATTTCACCGTCGATACTCGATACAGGCTGATAAATTCAGTGGGAATTTGTAGGTTTGCAGTGAAAGGAAAGCAAATGGATGCTGATTTGGCAGAGGACTGTTGCTTTTCCTGCAAAGACGGGGGAGAGCTTCGTGTCTGCGACTTCAAGTCAGTATTCTCTTTTCTTTTTATTTCCCTCTATATTTCTTAAAATTGTCTTTATTGAGTCTTATTTTCCATGTTAACTTGTTGGTTCACCGGCTTACAATGTATTGAAAACCTGCATTGCAAAAATTTTGTGTTCTTAATAATGTGTCCAATGACTCCACTAGAAGGTTTACATTAAAAACCCAATGACCAATATTTATATTTTACTCTAATTTCAGGAACTGTAGAAAGGCATACCATTATAAGTGCCTACAGAAAGATGAATCCTTCATGGAGGATGAAGACAACACTTGGGAATGCCGTGCGTAATTGTGTTATTTTTTTCAAGGGCATTTGCAAAGTTTGTCTTTTTGACTTTGCTAGGGAAATTTGCCCTTTAAAAGAGAGATAAATATGATAAATACATAAGTATTCCTTAAAAACATGAAGAACATTTCTAGAACCTTTTTGCCTATTTTTAGAAGTTGCCAAACTGTTCCTCCTTTCTTGCTCATTTGTTAAGTGAGAAAGAAGGGGCTTTCTGTGAAATTCAGGATGAAAGGTCAGTAGGAAAATTTTGGACACATTTAATATTTTTTATTTTGAAAATGAGAAGTTCAATTTCAAACTATAACAATGTTTTACTTTCCACTTTGCCAACAGCTTGGCATTCATGTTTTATTTGCAACAAGGAGGCGGTTTTCCAGTGCTATGGTTGCCCCAATAGTTCTGTTTGCCGAGCTTGTGTCAAAGAAGCTGAATTCTCACCAGTCAAAAATAGTAACAAAGGTTTTTGCAGAATGTGTCTCAGACTTGTCTTTCTTATTGAAGAAAATAAAGATTACAATTCTGATGGGGTAACTTCTTTTTTATGTTTTGTAGCTTATAGAATTAAACAAGATATTGGTGTGTATTTTCTGGCAGTGTCCTCTTGTTGTTTTTTAACCCAGTGAAATTGAATGCATGATCAGTCAATTACCATTCAAGGTAGAGTTTTTTTTTTGTACCATGGCACTTCGGTCTTAGACACTAAATGTTGAGATTCTTTGTTTGTTTGTTTTTCCTTGTTTTCTTGATCCTATAATGTTTATTTTTGTTTATTGATGCTTAGCTTCTATTGGGAGCTGACATATATGATGAATGTTTGTACATGATATTGTACTCATTTTGTGGAGATACCATAATCATGGACCCTTAATCAAAAGAAATGCCATCCTTGGAAGTTGGAACCCATTACATGCCCACATGGTTCACGACATCCATTGCTAATCTCATTGTTGTTTATGCTCAGGAAAAAGTGGATTTTGATGACCCTAGAAACACGGAGCACCTTTTCAGGGACTACTGGTACATCATCAAGGACAGTGAGTCTTTCTCTCTCTCTGACCTCAAAGCAGCCAAAAGAAGATTCAAACAAACAGGCGATGGAAATAAAAGCATTTCTGAAGATTATGAGCCTGAGCCCGATTCGAGTACATCTTTTTTGCCAGAAGAGGAATCTCGGAAGAGAAAATGTAAACCAAAATCAAAAGTGAACTCCTTGTCCAACAGGAAATGCAGATCGAAGATGAGGAACTTTATTAAGTGGGGCTCAGAGGAGCTAATTGGTTTTCTGGTCTCCATTGGTAGGAATGTCGATGTCTCCTTGTCCCAAGGGGATGTTGAGAGGGTGGTGAAGGACTATGTTGTGAAAAATGACCTGTATGAACCAGGGAAAAAGAAGAAATTTGTGTTGTGTGATGAGAAGCTCAGGGCTCTCTTTGGCAAAAGGAGAGTCAAATTCTGTAGGATTTACAAATTGCTGGAAGAACATTTTCCGGGAAGTCAAGGAGATATGATTTTACTTCCTGACAGTGATGATGAGGAGCAACGAGAAGAGTCTGCAGCAATGAAGAAGAGGAAGTTCAATGTGGGAGGACCTTCTGACATGCAGGATGCTGGCTCAGTCTGGTATTTTGTGTGTGTGTGTGTGTGTGTGTGTGTTTCTTTTGATTTGCCGGTTAGTACTATACCTGTAGTTTCGGACTGGTTCTTAGCCTATCAGGTCAGTTATTACTAGTTTACTACTATAATACTGTGGTAGTTAGCTGGATCTGTACTGATCTGGTAGGATATTCATGTTAATTTGTTTGTAGTGTATTTCACTGGTCAGGTGTGACTCTAAACAGGCTTGTTGAGACCTTACTATGTGTGTCAGTCAGGATATGGACATATTTGGTTGATTCATACTGCTGCCAGAATTGTTGTATCTGTTATACCTCTAGTTAGTAGTTACCATGCCACTATGGATCGATGCTGTGAAATTCAAGGTCTGACTGGATGAAAAATTGATGTGAATTCCAGGGAAAGAATGGTGGAGGACAAGAAAAGGTGTACAGCAGCTCTTGTCAGAGAAAATATTAAGTTAATATACCTGCGGCAGGATTTAGTTCTACAATTTTTAAAAAATCTCGACACATTTGAACAAAAGATCATGGGCTGCTTTGTGAGGGTCAAACATCACCCGAAGGAATTCTATGGAATTCCACCTAATATTTATCAGATTGGCCAAGTGACTGGTAAATATAATTTTTGAATTATAAAAACTTTTGATGGCATTATGAGGCATGCAAGCTTGAATCATTTAGAGATCGCTTCTACACAATTAAAGAATAAGTAAAAATAAAAAGAAAAAAGAAAAATGCTCAACCACAATATATGTTTAGTTGTTGATAATGATGTGCATGATATTTAACAGGAAGAGACTAGACACAATGAAAAAAGTAAAGAAGACTTTCGTGAATGGATGTGCATTGTGGTTGTGCCACTTTATTGTGAGAGCTGGCACAACATTGAACATAAGACTTTAGTGATTTTTTTCAGGCCAACCAATAATTGTGGTGTGAGCTATTTGCAAGTCCTTTCCTTTTCTATACATAAACACTTATCCTCCAGAAGTTTGACATTTCGATGTATAATAATAACTTCATGGATAACCGGCCGCTTCTTATAATGATATCAGGAGTGAAAAAAGACATAGCGATGTACCAGGTTGGAGGCATGAGCACTGATATTGTAATAAGTATCTCCAATTATCATAAGGATATCAAATTATCGTCACTGTCTGATGATGATTTTAGAGATGTAATTATCTCTCTATCCATTTTTTATTTTAGATATTATCTTGTTCCAACTTAGAAGGAATTTTTGAATGCTTTGTTTACCTCCTTGTATTGCACTGGGCATGCTTTGTTATGTTTCTAATCACTTGCAAATCCTTGGTTTTGTTGATGGCAAACAAAACAAAATTGAGGGTTCCTTTTGTTGATCTTGTTGTACTTATGTCATCTTTATTGATATAATTTACATGTAAAGTGAAATTTACTACAATTTTTCTTTTTTAGACTCCGTGCTGACATGGCAAACTTGCAATTGCCACCTTTGTTTACAGGAAGATGTAGAAGATCTTCGGAAGTTGGTCCAAGAGGGTCGCTACAAAATGCCTACTGTGGTAAGCTTTTTTTTATGGATTTAATGTGATAATATTGTTTATCTATTTATGAGATTTTATATTTGAAGAAAAATATGTTGGTGAAGCAAGTTTCTTTCTAGAATTTTAATTTTCTAATCCTTGATGAAATCTGGAAATTTTCTTCGTCATCTTCCCATTCAAAATTTAAGTTCTATTTTTAGATCTTATATACTGTCTAAATCTTGAAGTTGCTTAAAACTCTTTTGCTCATCATCTTTCCATTCTAGAATTTATGTTCATTTTTGGAGACCATATTTTGCCTAAACCCTAAAATAATCCAAAAATTGTTGCTTAATCTGTCCAAAGTTGATTATCTGCAATTTGGAATCCTAAAATTTCATTGTTTTAAAATATTATTTTTCTCAGCCACTTTTGGCCTTAAAAGTGAAAAGGTGAGTTGTTTTAAAATGCTTTTCATCTGGTATTGATTCCACAATCCTTTGGCATCCTTTTTTTTATCAAAGTATTGTCTCTAATCATTATTTGAATATTGAATTCTTTGATTATTATTATAATGTTTCCATCTTTTCTGCTAGGGTGAACTGGCTGAAAAGCTCAAATGTGTACATGAAGACATCACATGCCATGTAAGAACAAACAATCTCTGGTTGTAATTTGATTTTAGCCTTCCAGATGTAATATTAGAATCTAGACTATGTCTTGGATCATAGTATGTGATTAATAGGCTACTAGAAGCATATATTTTGTACTAAACAGCCATTTGTTTCTGCTTTTGATTTTTCTCCCAATACCCCACCCCCCGTCTCTATTACTTATTCAGTGGATAGAAAAGGAACTAAGGAGGCTAACAAAACTGAAGCAACTAGCTAATGAGAAAGGGTGGCGTAAAGAATATCCTTTTACTTCCTGATTTGTGATAAGCAATACTGTTTACTAGTTGCTGTTTTATGATATAATATAGTTGAAAAGATCCAATCAAGAAAATTCAGCACCTTATTTTTGCAACTTAGCCATGAATAGCTTCAAATTCTGCAGTAACTCCAAAATGTGAAACTGCAGGCCTAGCACATCTGTGATGGGTCTCGCCTCTCTATGGAGGGACAGATTCAATTCCTGCAAAGGCATTAGAAAAGCAACGACTTCTGGGGTTAATGGAAACCCTCATATATAAAGAAAACTTCTACAAATGCAGTCATATCTTGACCGAGTACCAATCCAGCATCAATACATCTTTAACTTTGTATGTAGAACCTTGAAGCATATAACTATGAAATTTAAAATCCTTGACTATTTTGTTGTGCTTTACGATGTTCGAGTATATAAACAAAATTGACTCGTTGCGCAAACCAGAAGAACAGGAGCGACTTAAGAAAGTAATGCCGCTTATACTTGCTGATTCTGAAGAAGAGAAAGAAGAGAAGAAAGAGGAAGAGAAAGGAGTTGCAACTATCACCTCCTCGTCAAATTCATTTTCCCAAAGTGAAGGCTAGTTTTTTATGGTCTTTATATTTCGCTTATTCTTTTTTCTCCAGTTTGAGATCGGTATTATAACTTACTTTGTCCTTGAATTCGGTTATGTTCTTGGAATAAGGTATAAAAATTCAGGCCCTTTCCGGCGTGTACCAGTCTGCTTTACCTTTTTTTTTTATGTTCTTTTGTTCTCAGTTGCATCTTTATAAATGAATTCTTAGTCAAATACAGTAATAACAAACAGAATAAATTGATATTTTAAAATTTATTTGATGAATTGAAAGTTTAGATGCAGGCCCATTCAGCAACTGTCTGCCAGCTTTATCTTTTTTGTTTTTCTAAAATTGTGTTTTTCATAATGAATATCTACTTTAAAATGCACAGACAGAAAGAACAAATAGAAATTTAGGAGAAAAAAAAAATCAAATTTTATGTTGATTAATGTTGCATTAGGAATGGTTTGTGACAGGCTGGTACAACACCTGATTGGTATGGGATCTCTAGGGGTGTAGAAAAAACCCGTCAACCCGTTCAACCGACCTGATCCAGCTCGTTTTTTACTGGGTTGAGATGTTATCGGGTTGGGTACGGATTGTGATTTTGACTAACCCGTTATATTGGGTTGGGTTATGGATTTGCTTTTAGAAACCCGCTAACCCGGATCTCAAATGTAATCCTGGATGTATGTTATCTTGTACAATTTTTCAGAAGTTATAATTTCCATCCCACTTTTTAATGTTCTATTGGAAATGTTTTTCCGATCTCATGCTTTCCGATTGGGTTTCATTTCTAGTCTACCCCAATTTATTTGGGATTAAAGGTTTTGTTGTTATTGTATTGGAAATGTTTTTCCATTACATGTTTGCCTAAATCAAATTTTTTTGCAGTAGATGCCAAAGCTGAAGGCAGTAATCAAAAGCCTGCAGTAGCAGGTAATTGCTTGGTCCCATTTGATTATATTTTTTTCTCCCTCTTATGTCTAGAGACTTTATTATATATCATGATAGTATTTGGCCCGTACTGTATTAATTTGGGTTTGTATGACCATGTCTAGTTGCGTTAACAGCCATGGTTAGCTGCAATATTTTTTAGAATGTTGTGTTATTATGAAGTTATTTTGTAACATGCAATTTGTGGAGGTTCCTAGGTAAATGCCCAAAATTTCGTATGTGGTATCATCTCATAATTCACTTGTGCTTTTCTTTCTAAGAATTAGTTTTAAACTGAAATTTATCGAACCTATGATTTCCTTAGCTATTTTGGAAAGAGGAAAAGACCTGTACCATACAATAGCATATTGTATTATTTTGTTAATTTAATAACTTGAAAATATGGACATGTTATTTGCTCTAAAAGTTGTATGTTGTTCCAGGAGGTGAAAATGGAAGAAATGGAGATTATTTTTCTAGGAAAGCTGAAACAAATGGTACATTTTCTTGGCAGTACAATTGTCTGGTGTAGTTTGGTTTTAGTGAACAACCTTTTTTCAATGGTGATGGAAAATGGTACATTTTCTCACTTTAACATTTGCTTCTTGTTTTGGTTAGCTGGTATAGTTTTTTTTTTAGTGAACAACCTTTTTTCAAGGGTGATGGAAAATGGTACATTTTTCTCATTTTAACCGTTGCTTCTTGTTTTGGTTAGCTGGTATAGTTTGGTTTTAGTGAACAACCTTTTTTCAAGGGTGGTGGAAAATGTGCTCTTTTTATGTGCCCAGTTCCTATGATTACCATGTCTTTTTAGTAATAACTCAATGCTTAAATTAAAAATGAATATTGTTAATCTTGAGAGTAATGCCTTTCTATCAGGAGTAACAGACTTTGATGCTTGTTTTGTAGAAATATAAGCGGTGAAAAGATAAACCCATAAAATTTATCACAGCTGACTTTTTTTTTTTTGGTTTCATGACATTGTGTAAAACAAACAACTCTTTAGTACTTCTTATGTTAATTCTAATTCAGTGCTCCTGAGGTAGAACAAGAGCAATCATTCACTTTTTTTGCTTCATTTGGGATTTCAAATATTAGCACTGGTCATGACTGTCATGATGAGGCTGTTTTATTGGCCATAGCCTAAAGTACATGGTCATGATGGGGAATGAATGGGCACCGTGTTCCTCTTCATTTTCTCACAATTACTAGTTTTCTACTTGGGTTGGTTTTCTTTGCCAGCAAAAGTAGAATTAGTGCAAGGTTGCAGGTTTGAAATCCATGCGGGGAATTGTTTGTTGCTATATATAGTTGGGTATCTTGACCCCCATCTTAATCTGGAAAAAAACAATAAAAAAGAAAGCCCTCGAAAGACTCTTTTATATTATACTCCCCAAGTATAATATTAGCATAGTAAAACTCAAATTGTAGTTAGAATTTCACAATTAATCCCTAGAAGATGTCTTTTATTGTTTCCCCTTATATATAGCATAATAATAGTGTATTTGCAGGTGAGCAATCTGTTTATGAATTTTGCAATGTAGAAGAAAAGGAAGCTCTCACAGGTTTTAGTACTTGCCTAACATAAAGCTTACTGTTATTATGATCTCTTATTTATGATTTCAATAGGTAATTCTGTGTGCCCTTTTGTGTGGTATGTGCTGATATTGTTGGTTTTGACAGTGCAAAAAGGAGAGTTGTTATCGTGGTCAAACTGCCTTTTCTGTTCTATTTTGGCATTTAACAAGATATGAACTTAAAATTAGAGAATGATGCTTGTCATTAATTTGGAATGATTATTTAATTAGATATGAACTTAAATTAGAGATTATTTAAAAGTATTTTGCAACAAGTGTTCTAAGGGATTTTCTTTTCTTTTTGATCTTTTTAATATTTTACTTGTGTGCCATTTTGAATAGTCAAGTCTCATATATGATTAATTCTAATGTGAAAACTTGGCAAGCTTTCAGAGCTTAGAAACCTTTTTCACTACTGAAAGTTAATTTTCATAATTAACAGGCAACAATGCTAGTGAAGTACCCGCAGAAGATTTAGACTCTAAAGAAAAAACAGGTCTGATTTAAGATTTCTTTGTGTTTTCTTTTTTATTTTGACATTATTTTTTTTTTATCAAAAGTCGTTTTTTTCAATTATAGAGAACTTGTTAGGTATTTATTATTATCAGGTTAATGATTAATCTAAAATGTAGGAAAAGGGTCTGGACCCCCATGACTATTTAATTGCTTCTATATATAAATCCAGTGCTTCGTGTATTGAGGGCCTCTAAATGAATATGATAAAATAGGCACAAAACCAACATAAAAAATAACAGAACTTTTTTAAGGTGGGCAGCCACCTCCTCTTTCTTTCTGTTTTCCCTACCCCAACCAAGAATCACAAGCACACCTTCTCTCCTCTTCTCCCCCCTCTCCTTCAGCTTATTATCTCCTGTCCAGTTTCTCCACCGCCAGACAAGTTCCCTGGCAGGTAATCCTGTTATATTTTCTTGACTCTTCTTGAAGTTCTCTTGCCTTCTCTCTTTTTTTTTTCAATTCCCTCTCATCTCATGGTTTTCTTCCTCCAACCAGACCTCTTCCCCAGGTGTATGCTTGATCTATGATTTCTCTTGTATCACGTCTTTTCTTGTCTTCCTCTTTTCCCCTTCACCACTTCTTTTGTACCTCATCGGATAAATTATCCCCTCTTCTCTCTTCATCTGTCCCTTACTGTGTTTCCCAGCTGGAAAGATAGGCCTGTAATAGTATTATTTGCCTTCCTCTTTGTCCCTTTTTCATTGGCTGGGACCTATGCTGAGCCATTAGTCAAAATTTGGCAGGTCAGTTTGATGTGCATTCAAAGTCCAGATGTCAGGTTTCTGAGCATTACTTCTAATCAAATAATATTTGTATATTTGTGTTTTGCACATTTAATGTGGCTGGTCATTTCCTCTTAACCAAAGCTGGTCATTTCCTCTTAACCAAAAAGCATTTCTTTGGCCACATTTACTGTGGCATGTTGAGGGGAACACTTGAAACTCTTATCTCATCTATGCAAGGAGCGGCCAATGTTACACATGCCACAAGCTTCAAGTCTTCTTGAAAAACACACTTATCTTTGTCCATATTATTCAATTATTTTTTCTTCAGTCATAGTCTTACAAGTTACCAGTCTATATAGCTAGTGGGATATATTGTCAATAAGTGACGGCTCAGATTCGGCTACAGGAGATTTGCTGCCTGTGATTGATCCCTTCCAACATTGACAATAAGCACCATGACTGACCCTTTACAACAGTCTATATAGCTAGTGGGATATATTGTCAATAAGCACCATGATATTTGTTTTTGTCATAGTGTTGGTGTTCCTGACCATGTTAATATTAATTCTGGTTCTCCTTTTCTTTTTCCTTTACCTTCTCTCTTATTTAAATTGTTTATTTTTGAGTCCAAAATAGCCTGCTATTGTTCCATTGAGCTCTGATGGCCACCATGAAGGATAATTTTGTAGCAGTGAGCAAGCCTTATTTAGAAGTCAACTTTTCATGACACTTAATTTAGTCATTTACAAACTAGTATGATCAGTAAACTTAGATCAACTTTTACCCCCCCCCCCCTCACTCCCCAATACACACCTAAAAAAACTATCTTTCAATTATATTTATATTTTTGTTATTCTTTTAATTTTGTGATGGCACAACAATACAATTATGGCTGAACTGTAACAAAAAACCTACTAGTTAGTTTGTGATGGCACAACAATACAATAAATATTTTTTCTTTTTAATTTTAGATTCCAACATAAATCAAATAAATCTGACTAGCAAGGATTTTATCATAAATTTAATTTGTACTTCCTTTTTTATTTGGTATATTAACTAGGACACAATTGGTGCAAACTTGAAAAATTATCACACTATGCATTAAGAACTTGAATTTTGTTAAGAGTACTTAAGATATTATTACTACTTCAGATCATGTTTGAAATATATATTCATAAAGAAACTAGTAAGATAGCTTCTGTGATAACCACTGCTATCCAATATAGCTTTTCTTTTCTTGGGACCTTGCTGCAATGGATCACAGTCTGCTATTTTAAACTTTGACTCATTTTATGGATTTTTTTTTTTTTTTGAAATCTCAATATACCTCAGGCATCTTGTTTTATTTGGGTATTTAAAAGTATGCCCGTTCTTTTTTGTAGAAAATATTATGGCTGTAGCCTACGGAAATGAACCGAGGGAAGAACATGCAGGTTTGTCATATTTTCCATATTTAAGAGACTATAAACATTCCTTTATTACATATACAATCAGTTGCCTGATCCGTTAGAAATACGCAGCGGTGATCTAAGCATAAATTTCTCATGCTAGCAGGGTGAGAATTTTTTTAAAAGAAAAAATTAAGGAAAACACTAGTACTTGATCTTTTTTCTGAGACTCAGTTCAGTTGGTATCTGGTCAGAGCACTTTAACTGTTGGTTCACTCGAGTGGTATTGCACAACTGAAAAAAAAAAGACTTTCAGATGTTGTTGCAAAATTAGAAATATTGGGTCTTATTTGCATTTGTTCTAAAACATGAATATTTGTGCAATATTGATCACATGTTCACACTTTCACCTTGCAGAGGTCAAGGCGCTGGAGTTGTTAAAATCTGACTCTAGCAACAAAAGTAATGCAAGAGAACCAAACTACTATTTTGACATACCAACTCAGCATACTGTCCAGCCAAACAAAGATATGAAACCCAATGGTGGTGCTCCAGAGCAAGTCATCGAGATATCTGACTCGGACTCCGAGGATTCTGGGTCTTCACGGTTGCCTGGTGAAGATGAAATGGTCTGGTACTACATGGACCCACAGGAACAACAGCAGGGCCCCTTCTCTATGTCCATGCTGCGTGCATGGCAACACAAAGGCTTCTTTGATAACAGATTTAAAGTCTGGCGCAAGGGGCAGTCCATACAAGATGGCGTCTTGCTGTGTGATATTACCCTGAGAGGCAAGGGGTGCGGGGCAAGGAGGTAGGGTGGTAATGGCAAGGATGTGGTGTTGTGTGGATCAGCAATTATATGTGCTACACTATTTTGGGCCGTTTACCTTTTTTAGTAGATGTTGATGGTTAGAGTACATAGCATTTTTGTAATTGTAAATTGGTCTCTCTGCAAAACTTGCTAATTGGTAATTTAGGATATAGTAGATAGCTAATCTAATTATAATGGTACTTATGAATCCGGTTGAGCATGTTTCTGTTTGCTGCAAACTCGTGCACAAATTAGAACTGTTGTTCACTGTCTGTTAATTTTAACACCAATGATTTTAAAAAATAATACAACTTTTTCTATTTGATAAGTCTGATGATTTCATTCCTACAAGAACGAGGAGGACCGTAATGGGAGAATTTATCTCGATCCCTAACAATTACTGTTTTCTTGAGATTAAATGTTTTCGGACCTCGCAGGAATAGTACGAGGACCATTCTATGTTTGAACTGTGTAAAGAGACCATTCTATGTTTGAACTGTGTAAAGAATAGGGTAAGAATAAAGAATTTAAAAATAGTAAATAAGAATAATGAAAAAATAATGATTTCTAAGTTAATGTGAGGATATTGAAAAGATAGTGTTATTTTAAATGATAGAAATATTATTTGGATTGTTTATTAGGAATAGTAAATTTTTCGAATGGTATAAATATGAAAACAATAACTATTTTAATCCTCACTTGTAACAACACAAAGTAATTATTTGGAACAATTATTTTATATTTGAATTATTATTTTATTCTAATTCCTGAATTATTCTGTTGCATTATCATTATTGTTATTATATTATCGTTACCATTAGTATTATTATATTATTTATTATTATTATAAATATAATTTTAATATTATATTATTATATTATGAATATAAATATAATTATTTTATTATTATATTATTATGATCAAGATTATTTATTATTATATTATTATATTATGATGATTATGATTATGATTATTATTACTTATTATTATTTTATTATGTTATATTATATTATTATATGTTGATTATAGTGATGATTAATTTATTATTATATTATTATAATTATAATTATTTATAATTTTTTTTATGATTATGATTATATTTTTATTATATTATTATTATTATGATTATGGTCATATTATTATGATTATGACTATAATTATTATTATCATGATTATGATTATGATTATTATATTATGATAATATTATTAAAATTATGATTACTTATTATTATTATATTATTATAATTATGATTGTAATTATATTTTTTATTATTATATTACTATATTATGATTATGTTTATATTTTTATTATATTACTATTATAATATTATTATTTATTATGATTATTTTTTATTTCTTTATTATTATTTTATTATGTTATATTATATTATTATATGTTGATTATAGTTATGATTAATTTATTATTTTATTATTATAATTATAATTATTTTTATGATTATGATTATATTTTTATTATTATATTATTATAATTATGATTATGGTTATATTATTATGATTATGACTATAATTATTATTATCATGATTATGATTATGATTATGATTATTATATTATGATTATATTATTAAAATTATGATTACTTATTATTATAATTATGATTGTAATTAGAATTTTTTATTATTATATTACTATATTATGATTATGTTTATATTTTTATTATATTACTATTATAATATTATTATTTATTATGATTATTTTTTATTACTTTATTATTATTTTATTATATTTGTCAAACCGTGAAATTTAATTAAGAATAATAATAATTAAGATAATGATCAAACATTCTGACACAAATTGATTGATAAATTTAAAGGAATTTAATTAATAAACGAATAAGAATAAATTTAATATTGAAACAAATAATAAAATTTAGAAAAATGTTAATTACGCGAAATATAAGAAAAATACTTATAATAATAATGAAAGTAAAAATAATAATAATGCATTTATGAAATACATGTCTAATGATACCTGAAGTTAAGAGGAAATTAAGGAATACAAATCGATTCGATTTATCAAAATTTAATAACCAACTTATTATTCAAATAAACAAATAAATTGAATAAAAATTAATAATCTTAGGGTTAATCACTAATAACAATATATATATATATATATATATATATATATAGTGGAGATAGCGTGAGCTTAAGCTCACGGAGGCCTTCCGTGAGCTTAACTCAAAAAACATATTAAATCATCTCGAAATTTTAATTTATCATTCTCATTAAATTCTTTATATGAAAATCTCATTAAATTCTCTTTAAATTCTTTATATGAAAATCAGTTCTAAAAATAATAATAATATATTCAATACTTGAACATCATTTTAAAAAATTAAAAACGGTGACTTAAAAAGCTCAAAACGCTCCAAATTTTTGCATCCCATGAGATTTTCATATAAAGAATTTAATGAGAATGATAAATTAAAATTTCGAGATGATTTAATATGTTTTTTGAGTTAAGCTCACGGAAGGCCTCCGTAAGCTTAAGCTCACGCTATCTCCACTATATATATATATATATATACTAATGCAAGCGCTAATCGTGGCCTCTCGTGTGGCCACTTAAAGAGACCCAATGGGTCATACGAAACTGCCCTTAACTCACCTCGTGCAAAAATACAAATCAGAGGTCACAGTAAATCCCATCAAAATTTTCTCTCTCTCCCTTTCATTTCCTTCTTTTCTGTCTTTTCGGTATTTTTTTTCTGTCTCTCTCTCTCCCTCGGCCCTTTCTTCTCCCTTCTTCTCCGCTGGCGACAGACCATCCCCCTCACTTCATTGCTCTCTCTCCTTACTCGATCCTATCTCCCTCTCTTTTCTTCCCCCTCTTCACCGAAACCCCAAATCCCCGTCTCCTCTTTCCCCGAACCGAACATCTCTCTCAACCTCATACTGAATAAATCCCCCTCACCCAACAACTCTCCGCCCCTTTCACGTCGCCTTTCCTTTTTCCTCTCTCTGATTGGGCGATTGGCTCCTCCCCACTGAGATTGAAGTGGAGAGTAGATCCCCTCTCGCTCTCCCTGGCACCGCCAAGGCAAATCCAATAGGAGCACGACTGAGGGCCCTTGTCGGCCTCATGCACACCCCGCTTGGCCGCCGCCAGAGGCGACGCCCCGTCGTGCCTTCCTCGGACCAGAACCGACAACACATTCCTTCCTCTCGCAAGACCTAGCACCCTGCCCTACCACCCACTCGGCGCCATCACTTGATCAGAGCCGAGCTCGGTCAACACACCATCATGGGCGACGCTGAGCCTGTCTCCACCTTACACCCGTCCCTGCTGAACCGACCAGCACAACACTTCAACTGGCGTTGGAACCCTTTACTTTTCTGGTAATATCCTTCCCTCTTATTCCGTAGCCGCGTGGGTGGGCCGTGGGCCGAGCTCGTGCCTTGAAGTCCGTTGAGTTTTGCCTCTGCTGGCCTTGTGTTGTTGTTGTCTTGTCTTGCTCAAACTGCTTGTCTTGTGCATTGATTCATCGTGTGCTCTTGGTACACTGGTACCACTCGGTACCAGTGAAGCGAGACTGAGCCTCGTGCCCTCTGTTGCTTGCCTTGTGGGTCATTCTATCTGGGTTTTTGTTTGCTATGTCCGTTCTTACCCTTGCTATTGTTGTGCTTTGGTACAATGATACCAATTGGTACCATTGATGCAAGGCCCGTGCCATTTGGCTGGTTGTGATTGTTGTTGGCTGTTGTTTCTGTTAGTATGAAAATTGTTGCCCTAGAAGTTGTCCGATTCTGGTAGGATTCTGGAATGTTGTCATGTTGGTATTTTCGTCTATGATGGTTCCCTATGTGCTAGATCGGCTGCTATCTTGTTCTTATTACAAGACTTGCTTAGTATATGCCCTTGTTTGTCCCTGAATCGGCTGCCATCTTGCTCTATTTCGGTTGTTGGGTTGATTTGGAAATATTAGAAATAACATGGGGGTCAAATTTCAACAATTGTAGTAATAACTATTTTGAGGGTTATATGCGCAAAGATTAACTCATAACCAATAATTTGAGCTAAGACATACCGTGGAAATACATGGAATGGAATATAAAAGAAATGGGTCCATAAATACTAAGTAAGATTAAGAAATAAATAAACTCGTTGGGCCAATAAATAAATCATAAATAAATTTGAATTTAATTAGTGTTAATAACAATAGGATAAGGCACAATGTTAAAAGTCCCAAAATAATAAAATATGACTAATTAATTGGAAGCCGCCCCGAAAGGTTTGGCGGTATCCATGGACTAATACGTAAACTTTAAGAATCGGGAAATGATTATATTCCCTGACTGCCCCCGATTTGGGATATCGGTGCATTGGCACCAACGATTTGGTAGTCAGCGTATGATCCCGAACATTAAAACACCAACACAGTAATAAAACGATAATAATTTTTTTAAATTAGTTTACTTCTTTTTATTTTTAATTTTTCTTTTAAGTTTTCCTTTTTAATTTATTTTAAACTATTTTTCTAATTTATGAAAATATAAGGTTAAATATATATATATATATATATATAATAATAATAATAATAATAAAAGCAAAATTGATAAGAATAATAATTAGGATATAATGAATATATATTAGTATATATATATATGTTATATATATATATATTAATCCATTTCTCTATTTTTAGATTTAAAAGAATATTAGAAATAAAGAACATATATAATAAAATAATATATATTAATTAAATCTTTTGTTTTTAAATAAACAAAAGAATATTAGAATTTAGTATTATATATATAAGATATAATATATATTAATCAAATTCTCTACTTTTAAAATAAATAAAAGAATATTAAAATATAATATTATCTATGTATAATATATATTAATTAATTCCTCTATTTTTAATATAAATAAAATATTATATATATATAATATATATTAATCAATTTCTCTATTTTAATAATTGAATAACATTAATTAATATATATAAATACCCATTAATAAATTTCTCTATTTAATAATAGAATAATATTAATAAATATATAAATACATAAATATATATTAATCAATTTCTCTATTTTTAATAAGAACAATATTAATTATATAATATTATATATTAATCAATTTCTCTATTTTTAATTAATTAATTATCCTAATTATAATTAAATTAATTAAGGGATAACATTCAGTTAACTTATTTAATTTAAATAAATTAAATTAGTTACGTTAATCAAAATAAATATAATCTCAAAACACTAACGCAGTTTAATTAAAACAAACACGTTAAATTAAATTAAGTTTCATTTAATTAAGTTTTCTAAATTTCTTTTACTTCTATTAATATAATCTCTAAATTATAAAAATAATACTAGTATAACTAAAATAAAACATAATTAAATAATATATTATAAATAATTAAGAGTTATAAAATAATAACTTAAATTATAATAATAATTTAGATTTTTAAATTATATATAAATCAATTTCTCTATTCCTAAATAATTAATCATCCTTATTATAAATCTAATTTAATTAAGTGATAATAACTAGTTAGCTAAATTAATCAAAATAAAATTTAAATCAATTATATTAAATCAAAATAAATATAATCATAAAATACGAACTTAAATAATGATGATTTCAATTGAGAGTCCGGTATACCCTGACCTAACCCGACCCAACGCGAATAGGATACTCGCCAATTTAATTTATCTTGACTTTATAGGTTCTCGAAAATATCTTGACGACCCGACAATCAAGTACACTCAGGATGAGACGGTTGACGAGATCGTGGGCCCCACCGGAGATCGAGCAATCAGACGCTATCAGCCTTGCCAAATATTCAGGTACGGATTGCACTGAGATTTACGATTTCTTAGGATATGACTTAAATTATATTTTTTTTTCTTTTGATATTGAAACTTGTTCATATCATCCGCATTTCATTTTATATGCATTTCATATTGATCATTAATTAGATTAATATTTAAGTTAATTAGTTGTAGGAT
Organism: Schoenoplectus tabernaemontani; assembly: GCA_037127355.1. Taxonomy (NCBI): domain Eukaryota; kingdom Viridiplantae; phylum Streptophyta; class Magnoliopsida; order Poales; family Cyperaceae; genus Schoenoplectus; species Schoenoplectus tabernaemontani. The sequence goes on along the minus strand of CM073751.1, from coordinate 6,104,904 downwards.
AGATTATCCTATATAGATGTAAGTAGTATTTAATAATTTAATATAATTAGTTACATGATAGATTATCTAGGATAGATTATCTTAGATAGAATAATTAGTATTTAATAATTTAATATAATTAGTTATATGATAGATTGTCCTAGATAGACTAATTAGTATTTAATAAATTTAATATAATTAGTTACATGATAGATTATCTAGGATAGATTAACTTAGATAGAGTAATTAATATTTAATAATTTATATTAGTATTAATTAAGTACCTCAAAATTTTATTATGTATATAATGTGATTTTTATTAACTGGATTGTTATATTGATCAAAATAAGCTTAACCGAGTTATAACTAAATTGAATTAAGATTTGAATTTGCATATTATCTGTTTTCTATAAATTGTATGTTGTTATGAAACTCAAGGAAAATTTTAAGTTAAAAATGAATATCCAAATTTGGGGTTTGGGAAGAGTGTCAGTACCGACTCGATTTTATAATAAAATACACTTTAAATTTATTGTTGAGGAGCTATTCCGTGGTTACAGTGATTATTTTATCACTTTATATTTAGCAGTGACTATTTTGTCACTTTATATTTGTTCGTGATTGATTCACTTCATTTCATATTATTTTCTCGGATAGTCTCCTTAAATTTGAATTATATATTGATAAAAATCGAGTCGTTATTCATTTCATTATAGTAAGGGACTGAGCGGGATAAATTAGGGATGATTTTGATAGTGAATGACGCTCTCTTCTATGAGCGGGCTCTCTTCTATGAGCACCGGTTGAGGTCGGTTCTTTTCGAAAAGAATTTATCCCGCAAAGTCATTCGTGTGATATGAGAGTTTGAACCCGTACCTATTATATTATAATATTTCAGAATGATTCATTTTGGGTTTATCCTTGATTTTAAAATATTCATGACATTCAAGTAGTGCATGTTTATAAATCTCTTTCGGGTTCTTTTTATACTATACTCAGAACAAAATTAATTCAATTTAATTATTTAAACTCAAATTTTATGTATTTATATGTTTCGTAATATTTATTATAAAAATAAATTTTTAATGGTTTTAAGTCTAAGCCTAGAGATTTATAACATCTCGGTCTCTGGACCTAAAACCGCACTGAGTGATTTATCACTCACGTTTCCACGGTGGTTGTGGGGTCCAGGTTTTACAGGAGCGGGATCGAGTTTTTGATGAGAGTGCTAGATGCAGTCCTGCGTGGTGACAGAGATGCTTCGTCGCTTCCGCATGTGAGCAGGGTAGTGGATTAGGATCTATCGGGTTTCGAGTTTTATTTCCTTCTTTTGAGTTTTTTCTTTGAGAGATTTTGCTGCCCATTCCGATGGAGCTAGCCCCGCCGGTGTCGGGCGTTGTATTTCTCTTTGTTCATTCTGGACTGTATAGTCATGTATATTATATTATTATTGTTTTATTTATTCTGTGATTTTCTTATTTTATTCATTTAGCCTTTCGTACGCACGTCTCGTCGTGCGTACGTGGCGGGATTTAGCACCCCTAACCCGTTTTATTATTTCTGGGGTGTGACAATATTATTATATGTTGATTATATTTATGATTAATTTATTATTATATTATTATAATTATTTTTATGATTATAATTATATTTTTATTATTATATTATTATAATTATGATTGTAATTATAAATTTTTATTATTATATTACTATATTATGATTATGTTTATATTTGTATTATATTACTATTATAATATTATTATTTATTATGATTATTTTTTATTACTTTATTATTATTATTATCTTACTATTATGATTATTATTTTACTATTATTATTATTCAAACATACCAATAAATGAGGTTCGTCAAAACAATTTTCTATATAATTATTAAACACAAGAAAAGTCTGGCAATTTTATTTGACTTGGACAAAAAAGTGTTTATATTGATTAAATTTAGACATACGTAATAATTTCTTATTCTTTTATATTTTTAAATTTTAATTAAGATTATAATCTATATAGAAGACAAAAAAAAATAGGGATGCAAATAGATCAGATACAGACGGATAATGGTTTTATCGTATCCATATCCGTTATAATTTTATGGATATAGATTTGAATATGGATATTCTCGGATACGATACGATCATATATGCGACATATATTGGACAAATATGAATATAAATACGGATATATTTTGGATATTAAATAAAAATATTATATGTATCATTGAAAAATAATTACATTTTTTATATAATCATTAATTATAAAAATTAAATATTAATTATAGAAGTTAAATACTAATTATAATTATATTAGTAGTTCAAATATATCAATGAATTATAAAAAAATAATACATTAGCATAAATTATATATAAAATTAGTTATATATGTAATGTATGTAAAAAAAATCTAATTAAAAAATATACAATGGGATTTTTCGAATAATGTCGGATCAGGTACCTTTAAATAATGTTGGATATGGACAAATAATAACTAAACGGATGGATATGGATAGATAATAGTCAAATCGTATCATTATCCGTTAAAATTTTTAGGATATGGATACAAATACGGATATATTCTGATAGGATACTAATACGGATCGGATATTTTTTATTATTTTTCGGATCGATCATAAATAAAATCAGATATTTTACTATCTATTTGCAATCCTAAAAAAAAAAGAAAAAAATTGGTTAAATGCTACTTCAAATTTGAGAATTTTGGAAAATATGACTCCAAGTTTTAATTTTGTTAAATTTCAAACTCAATTAGTTTTTATTTTGCCACTCCAAACAATATAATTTTAATATAAAAATATTATAATTTAATAAATACCTAAGATGCCCTCACTCCATCTCTTTCACTTGGGATTTTCGGACAAAAGAGAACTTAATTTCCACAAAATTAAGATTGCAATTTACTCTCATCTTACCACTAATCTACGACAAAGAAAATCATGCTAATTTCTCCTTTTCTGACAAGTAACAATTGTCCATCTTTTCAAATTCCAACGGGAAGAGATACATTCAAAAGTTAAAACCTAAACTAGGCACTTGCTTGTACTTCCAACATAATTCTCTGTGCAGTTTGTTAAAAATACTGTAACGCTGTAAGTTTGACAGTTGTCAAGTGCTCAAATACTATTTTGCAACAACTTCTAAATAAATATATCATATATGGGCTACATTATCCTGAGATAGTTGCCACTTGCCAAGGACATGATCTGGTACTGGCACTAGGTGGAGAAGGTAAACAGTGTCTTCTTTATTTTCTTTTTTCTCTTTTAATACAATTTTAAAGGGGAAAAAGACAGGAATCTCTGGACTTCTTCTAATTCTATTCATAGGAAAAACATAATAATTCTTGTTGTTTCGATACGGTTGCATGCGACCTTGTCAGTATAAGAAAACTAATCTTTTGATCGAACACGGCCAGGCGCTCGAAGTGAACCCACCAACTCCATTTACTAAACTGCTCTCGTCTTTCTGTGATTTCAATCAGCGCACGACAAGTACTTGGAGTGTGGTTTCAGAGGAACAGATGCCGGTGTGTGAGAGAGATGAATGAGTGAGGGCATTTTAATATTTGTTAATTATCATATTTTTATATTAGAATTATATTGTATTTATATTGAAGTGGCAAAATTAAAAACTAATTTAGTTTGGGTTGGTATTTAACAAAATTAAAACTTTAAAATGATACTTTTTAAAGAGAAGGATGGTTGACAATGGGTTATTTTGACAACCTTAACAATGGACCACTAAATAAATATAAAAATAAATCTTAAAAATGAAAAAAAAATTATAAATGTTCTTCTATTTTTAGATTGATGATTATTCAAATTTTATGCAATTTCATTATCGTTTGATAGTCCATCAAAGACTATCAAATTTTCATGCAATTTACAACGGTTTCAATTTAACGGTCTTTGATGGACTATCAAACGATAATGAAATTATATTAAAAATTAAATGATCATCAATCTAAAAATAGAAGAACATATTTATAAACTTTTTCATTTATTTATTTAGAGTTTCATTATCAAAGTTGTCAAAATAATCCATTGTCAATGGATCCCCACTCTTTTCTAAAATTTTCAACTTTAAAGTGAGATTTAACTAATTTTACCTTAAAAAAATGCATTCCGTATCGTCCTCGAACCGATCTGATGCTTTTCCTCGTCCGTCCGTTAAGTTCTCGACTTCTTTTACTATTTATCCTAAGCCATTGATTGAACCGGCCGTGAAGTCTACGGCTACGAGCCGTTTGGCGCAAAAAAAAATTGTAAATAATAATATCTACAAATTGATAAACCAAAACCTCAGTCTCTAGTCTCTACGGGAGTGTTTGGCACTCAATGAAATAGCAAAAAATTGAAATAGAATAGCTATTCCGACGAATTAATTTGCCAAACGAATTTTAGACTAAGTAGAAGAGTGCAGAATAGTGCTAATCCGATATACCAACTTATATGTGGAATATTAATTAGCTCTCGTCGAATAGCGATTATTGTTTGATTATATTACATTATATTATTATATTATGATTAAGATTAAGATTTAGTATTATTATATTATTATATTATATTTATGATTATAATTTATTATTATATTAATATTATGATTATTATTTATTATTATTACAAATATAGTTTTAATATTATATTATTATATTATGAATATAAATATAATTATTTTATTATTATATTATTATGAACAAGATTATTTATTATTATATTATTATATTATGATGATTATGATTATGATTATTATTACTTATTATTTTATTATGTTGTATTATATTGTTATATGTTGATTATAGTGATGATTAATTTATTATTATATTATTATGATTATGATTATGGTTATATTATTATGATTATGACTATAATTATTATTATCATGATTATTATTATGATTATATTATTAAAATTATGATTACTTATTATTATTATATTATTATAATTATGATTGTAATTATAATTTTTTATTATTATATTACTATATTATGATTATGTTTATATTTTTATTATATTACTATTATAATATTATTATTAATTATGATGATTTTTTATTACTTTATTACTATTTAATTATGTTGTATTATATTATTATATGTTGATTATAGTTATGATTAATTTATTATTATATTATTATAATTATAAGTATTTATAATTATTTTTATGAGTATGATTATATTTTTATTATTATATTATTATGATTATGATTATGTTTATATTATTATGATTATGACTATAATTATTATTATCATGATTATGATTATGATTATATTATTAAAATTATGATTACTTATTATTATTATTATTATATTATAATTATGATTGTAATTATAATTTATTATTATTATATTACTATATTATGATTATGTTTATATTCTTATTATATTACTATTATAATATTATTATTTATTATGATTATTTTTTATTACTTTATTATTATTTTATTATGTTGTATTATATTATTATATGTTGATTATATTTATGATTAATTTAGTATTATATTATTATAATTATTATTATTTCTAATTATTTTTATGATTATGATTATGTTTTTATTATTATATTATTATGATTATGATTATGGTTATATTATTATGATTATGACTATAATTATTATTATCATGATTATGATTATGATTATGATTATTATATTATGATTATATTATTAAAATTATGATTACTTATTATTATTATTAAATTATAATTATGATTGTAATTATAATTTATTATTATTATATTACTATATTATGATTATGTTTATATTCTTATTATATTACTATTATAATATTATTATTTATTATGATTATTTTTTATTACTTTATTATTATTTTATTATGTTGTATTATATTATTATATGTTGATTATATTTATGATTAATTTATTATTATATTATTATAATTATTATTATTTATAATTATTTTTATGATTATGATTATGTTTTTATTATTATATTATTATGATTATGATTATGGTTATATTATTATGATTATGACTATAATTATTATTATCATGATTATGATTATTATATTATAATTATATTATTAAAATTATGATTACTTATTAATTATTATTATATTATTATAATTATGATTGTAATTATATATTTTTATTATTATATTACTATATTATGATTATGTTTATATTTTTATTATATTACTATTATAATATTATTATTTATTATGATAATTTTTATTACTTTATTATTATTATTATCTTACTATTATGATTATTATTTTACTATTATTATTATTATCATCATCATTATTAGTATCATAATTATTCATATTTTAACTATTATGAGTAACAACTGTCAAATGATATTTTCACTCTTCCGAATAGTCAAAAACACCACTCTTTTACTACTCTTCCAAAAAAAATTATTATTCCATCACTCTTCTAAACTTCTAAACCTCTTGTAAACTATTCCTTGATTTGCCAAACGGACCTACGACTCTACCGCTCACATCTCGTCCGCCGCCTCCGCTAATCGCCATGGCGACCCCTATTCCTCTACCATCCATTCCCCATCCACCAACCCTTCCCCATTCCAAACTTCCCTCCTCCATCAAAACCAAACCAATTCGAAAAACGCGACTATTCGAGGAGTATAAAAACCAAGTCATTCGCTTGGCCGAGCGGGGCCAGCTGGACTCAGCCGTGAAAACCCTCAAGGACATGCCATTCACGCCCGATCTGATATCCTTCTCTGTTCTCCTTCGGACGTGCATTCGCGAGAAAGACTTATTCCACGGTCGAGCCGTGCACCAGCTTTTGCTCTCCTCCGGGCTTGAACTTGACACTGCCATTTGTAATTCTCTCATCACTATGTACTCTAAAGGAGGCGACTACAACACTGCGTATTTTATATTCACCAAATTAGGTATGATTTCTAGTGTTGTTATATTCCTTGCTTTTAGAATAGCTGTAGTTGGTATTATGTGTGAGAAAAAAAATTGTACCTTCTATTTTGATAGAAGCACGACAAAATGGTCACCAAAATGTTGCTTAAAATATGGTATATTCAATTCAATAACTGCATATTGACCGATAGGTAGATATACTAGACTAGTTATGCTGGTATGTTTGCATATTTTATTTGCAATGGATACATGAAAATAATCGTTTTCAAAGACCGATTTGTTATTATATTTAATTCAGGTGCCAACTGTAATCCGGTATCATGGTCTGCTATTATCAGCTCAGCTGTTGAAAATAGAAGGCAGCAAGATGCACTTAAACTGTTCTGCAAAATGCTTGATTCAGGCCTGGCACCCGAGGCCTACAGCTTTTGTGCAGTTATAAAGGCATGTTCAAGCCATGAGTTTTTCTGGTTAGGTTGGGTCATTTTGGCATTTGTAATAAAGATTGGGTCATTGAGGGATGGGGCTGTGGTTTCTTCTTTAATAGATATGTTTGCCGAGAATAATGATTTGACATCTTCACACAAGGTGTTTGATGGATCATCTGATAAGAATTTGCTTCTATGGACTCAGTTAATTACTCGCTAATTCGCTATGGCCAAAAGGGGTTTGCAAAAGAGGCGGTTGAATTGTTTGTAGAACTGTTGCTTCATAGTGAGTTTCAGCCTGATCGGTTTACATTAAGCAGTGTCCTATCAGCATGCACTGAGTTAGAATCTATTAAAGTGGGGAGGCAGTTGCATTCATGCGCCATTAAAAACAACATAGTTGATTCATCTGTTGTTGGCGCTCTAGTTGACATGTATGCAAAATGTGATAATGGGAATTCAATAAAGGATGCTAGTAAGGTGCTTGACGCAGTGCCTGTTCAAAGTGTCATATCATGGACAGCTCTTATATCAGGTTATGTGCAAAAAGGTGGAAACAAGGAAGCTCTGGACTTATTTATTGAGATGATTTTAGAGGGAAGTGTGAAGCCAAATAATTTAACTTATGCAACCATTCTAAAAGCTTGTGCAAATATGTTGGATCTGGCTTTGGGTCGGCAAATCCATGCCCGTCTTATAAAATCAGGCCTCTCTTCTGTTGATTTTGTTGGCAATGCCTTGATCAGCATGTACTCAAACTCTGGTTCTATGGAAGAGGCGCGCAAGGCTTTTGATCAACTTCATTACCAAAATATGGTATCTTGCAATGTGATAATAAATGACAATGTGACAAATGCTAATGTAGAAGAAGGCGCTCAGAATGCCCATCTGGTCAAAAGCATGGTAACAGGTGTAAATGCATTTACATTTGCTAGCCTGTTAAGTGGGGCTTCCCGTGTTGGTTTACTGAGTAAAGGTCAGAAATTGCATGCTCAATTGCTTAAAGCAGGGTATGGGTCTCATTTGCCCATTTGCAACTCCCTTATTTCAATGTACTCAAGATGCGGGTATATAGATGATGCATGTAAGGTGTTTGACGAAATGTCCTGTCTAAACCTTGTATCTTGGACTTCCATGATTACAGGCTATGCAAAACATGGTTATGCTGTGAGAGCACTTGAGTTGTTTGAAGAAATGGTTTCTACTGGTGTGAGACCAAATGACACTACATACACAGCTGTGCTGATGGCTTGTAGCCATGCAGGTCTTGTACACCACGGAAAAGAACATTTTAGTTCCATGCAAAGTGTCTTTAAAATTACACCCAGAATGGAGCATTATGCATGCATGGTTGATTTACTAAGTCGATCAGGCAATCTTGATGAGGCAGTAAATTTTATTTATTCAATGCCTATCAAGGCTGATGTGTTGGTTTGGAGAACACTACTTGGCGCATGCAAGGTTCATGGAAATGTTGAGCTCGGTGAAATTGCTGCTAAAAACATATTGGAAATTGAGCCACAAGACTCGGCTGCACATGTTTTACTTTCAAATATATATGCAAAGGCTGGGAAATGGGATGGGGTTGCTAAAATTAGGCTAGCAATGAAGGAAAGTAATGTGAACAAAGAGGCTGGGATAAGTTGGCTAGAGATAGAAAATGTTATACATGAGTTCTGTGTTGGTGACACATATCACCCTCGTGTGAAAGAGGTGTATGCAAAGTTAGATGATCTGATCAGAGAAATTAAGCAAATTGGTTATGTTCCTGATATAAGTTGCGTGTTGCACGATATAGCAGATGAACTGAAGGAGCAGTTTTTGCTTCAACACAGTGAGAAAATAGCTGTTGCATTCGGGCTCATAGCAGTTTCGGGTTCAAAACCAATAAGGGTGTTTAAGAACTTGCGAGTGTGTGCAGATTGTCATAATGCGATCAAGTTTATTTCAAAAGCTACAAGACGGGACATAATCCTGAGGGACACTAATAGATTTCATAGATTTAGTAACGGCTGTTGTTCCTGTGACGAGTACTGGTGAAATTACACTTGTGGTGTTAAATTGTTATTGCTTTCTCACTTTTTTGTGTAATAGCCAATTTTATTTTGCTAAGACTCTTGTAAGTTGTAATTCCAAATTGAGGAGTAATGAAATGGATCTCAGAATTCACTTTACTATAACAAATAGCCGAATATGTTATTTTATGTTTTACATTGTTGATATAAAATTAAAAATTTGCGCAAGAGTTTTTGAAGAGATCACTTTCTACTGTGTAGTACATACATATTGGTATGATGTTCTCTTGTTTAATCATATATTTATAAAATACACCCTTGTATCTTTCTTAGTGTGGGCCATAAACACGCATTGTTTGATTTCTATTCGGTTCAACGAGCTTCTTTACTCCCATATATTCATACAGCCCATCTACAACGTTCTGAAAACAAATAAAAAGAATTCAGTATAAAAAATGAATCAATTGTTAATGACATAGCTGTGGACTATTACAAATGGGAAGTAATTATCTCGGTAATTATGCAACCCTGCTAATCGTGAATTCGCATCCCAAAAAGTACTGTATGCGTTAAATAACTACTGAAAGTGGAATATTTTACAAATTGCCCTATGAAAAATTTAAACAAACTCCCCTCCCATCTAAATTTTCTAACAATACGCCCATGTGAGTCCCATTAGCTTGGTCATTCATTACCTTTCCCATCCCTTCTATTTTCCGTCCTCCCATTTACTACTAACTTCAATTTTATAATTTCAAATTTTAGTTTTTGATTTTCGTAATTAAAATATTTATAATATTAAAAGTTTCAAATTTAATAAATCGGGCTAAAAATATTTTAAAATAATGCTTATGAGAAATATTCTATATAGATCTCTGTTATGTGATATTTAGAAAAAATAAGTTATCGATATCTATGCTTTTTATGAACAAGTTCTAAAATTTCATACAGTTAAATTTAGAATTTTAAATTATATATTTTCTATGCTTAATTTAGAGGCTGATATATATTTTTATAATCAAAGCAACACATTTTGACAGCTTAAATTGAAAATCAAATTATTACAAGATATTCAATATTTGAAATCATACAAATTTAATATTTGATGCTTGAAGTATTTGAAGAGTCATCTTTGAGATATTTTATTTTTTAAATAAAATATACTTCATATATATTATTTAAAATATTTACTCTAAATTTTCAATTATGAAACTTTTAATATTACAGATATTTTTATTACGAAAACTACAATTTGAAAAATCTTGAAATGAAATTGGATGTGAGGGGAAGAAAATGGAAGGGAAAATAAGGGTATAATCAATCTAATAGGACCTACAAGGGTATTTAGTTGAAAATTTTAGACAGAAGGGTAGTTCGTTGAAAATTGGCTGTAAGGAGGGCAATTTGTGAAATCTCCCAAAAGAAAATATTTAAAGCATCAACTAAACTAAACAAGATAGAGTCTAGCTAATCACCAACACCGTCTAAAACACAAAACAGTTCAAGTGCCAATAACTATTAGGATTAAACTAATCATCAAGTCATCACTGCAGGATCCCTCAGCTGCAATCTGAACCCCAGTATTGCCTGCCTCCGCCTGAGCACTGCCACTAGAAGTTGCATGACCATGTCGGCTGTGTTCCATCCACTTCCAAATCCACAATAAACATGTGCTCCAGATAAGAAGACTCGCTGTCAGTTAATATGTTAAAAGCTGACAACAATTAGTGTGTGTTGCACGGATACAACAAAGTATGAATCGTTCAAAAAATAATTAAGAAATAAAGAAATAAAATGAAAAATAATAATAAATAACATCACACAATAATTGCATATAAGTGGTCGGATATGGATTTATAGTGTGTAAAAGTTCTAGATTCAATAAATTGTTTAAGGCAAATATCAACAACGCAGAAAGGCGCCCCTTAAGTTTTTACAATAAACAGAGCAGAATAGGCTAGGAGCCTTTAAATAGGCAAAAAAGGAGAACAATAACATTAATTGAACAATTTTCTAGTACAAGCTTCCTTTTTAGGTTCAAGCGTTCACACATCTCATCATTTTCAAAAAAATTGCAATACTTTACAAAATCTATCAAAAGAGAAAAATATTGACTGCTGACATCATAATTCTATACAAACTCCAGTTAAAAAATATTGACTGCTGACATCATAATGCTATACAAACTCCATTCTTTTTTTTCTTTTTACAAGGGATATAACTCGAGGAACAAATTGCCTGAATGCACTAGGTTATATTTCTAGAAGCATCAAGAAGATGTTATGAATTAATAGGGAAAGAGACTCATAACTACACTAAGCTTCTTTAAATGAAAAATATCATTCAAAATGATGATAATATAGCATTGAAGATCAACCCCTCCTTTGTCGCTGATTTCTGAAGTAGCTTAAGAGAGCTTGTGCCTACATTTATAATTTAAAAATTACATCAAAATAATATTTTGAATTACAACTCAATTACTCAAGGACAAAATGTGATTGCATACCATTTTTTTAGGGTTTGATTGCATACAGTTCTTAGCAGAGGACTTTCTCGGGTCCCAATACCACAAACCAGTCAGGTATGGGCAGTAATTGAGCATCCTACTCAGATACAATGCTTTCATCTTCAAGCCAGATAGGTGCTTTCAGTCAAGTACAGTTATGACTTGTGCTATGTACAAGTCTAATAACAGCCCTGAGCTGTGTTAAGATGAATCAGTCCGGTATGGTAATTTTATATGGAAGAACGGGTACAGTATAACAACCATGGTTCTGAAAATCACTGGTTCGAGTAGGATCAGCCAATTCAAACCGGAATCAGACGACGAGTCGATTTTTCCTGACTTAATGTGCCTTTTTGATTTTACGTCAGAAAATAGTTTTTTTTTTCCAACAAAATTGGACCGAGCCTGTAACAAGTAGGAGTTTTAGAAGAAAGATGAAACAACTGCCGAAACAAACTCGAATTCTTTTACTTTTTACGGCCAATTTTGTCAATTTGGGTTAAAAAGATGTTTCTTCAGATTGGAAAGAAACAAAACAAAGGTTCCCTGGAGAAGAAAGACAATAAATATATATTTTCTTATATAGACTTGGTCTACTGGCACAGGAGACAGTGAACCGGAGCAACAAAAAAGATTCTTTTGGGCTTAAGATTCAAAAAGCCAGCACCGGGGCCGCATAATATACATTTACGGCTACTTACATTGTTTGACTTCTGAAATTAAAAATATATGATATAACTAATTTTAATAAAACAAACTTTAGCAACTCCATATCATTATTTACACTTGGCATGAAGATTTTTATTACTTTCTTACACTCCATATTATTTTTCAGATCTCCACTCCTTATTAAGCACGTAAGTATCCTGATCTTGCAACGGTCCAAATTTTTTGTTGAACTTTTAGAGCTAATATCAGTCATCAGATTGAATTATTTGTCAAATAATGTTACTATCTCTATGACACAAATTTATAATTTCCTCTTAATTTTGATTGTTGAACAGAATGCTACATAATTTAAAAGTATAATTGCTCTAATTTGTTTTTTTTTTCTTAGATTGCCATCAATTATGAATTCAACTTTCCTTAAATTTTGAATGTCAACTTTCTCAATTCTGCATTTATTTTACACTATTTATGTATTCATGATTGAAATTTACATTAATTACTAAATTATCTTCATTTTTATTTCCTTTATTTCTCATCATTTCCATAAAGATCGGCTGTTTTAGTGCAGGACTCGCCACACCCACCGCAACCCTCCTCCTTTATCCTGGCTTGGGACAGGCTGTGCAGAAACTAGTCCACACAGGCAGAGTTTCCTTTATTTCTCATGAAAATATAATTTTTTATATTTTTTAAAAGACATCACCGTAGCAATGCACGGGCAAGATACTAGTATTTAATAAAATATATCTGGTTCAGAAATGTCTATTTTATATTTTTCTGATATCTTTTTTATAATTTACAATTTGATAATATGATAAGACATTTCATCATAATATTGTTTAAAGAAAACTTATTTTCTCATGTTTGCCTATTTTTTATACATTAAATAAGTGCTTGTAATGAAAAAAAATTCGAGCTTCTGATCCGATTCACCTTATTAATACCTGAGTCGCCGATTCGATTCGAACAGGAACATACTGATTCTGAACTTCAGAACCATGAGAGCAACCAATACAGTCTTAATACAACAGAATAGCAGGTAGGAATAGGATATAACCCAGTCATGACCAGTACGAAACTAGTACAAATGCCAAAAATAAAAAGAATCAACAACACGTACCTTCTCCTTTGCACGTGGTGTACCAGACTGAGAAAGTGCAACCAGAGGTGGTACAGCTCCTTCCTGTAGCACCTGGCTACAGAATCGGTTACTGTTCGTACAGAGATGCAATAGAGCTGCTGCTGCGTTCTCCTTCCCTCTTAATGAGCCCAACTCCACCACCTCGACCAACAGCGGTATGCCATCATTCTGGCCTATAGCATTGCGTCCCTCTGGTATCGTCGCCAGGTTGGCAAGCACAGCCACTGCCTTGTCAACCATACCAGCTGCAGGATCCATCAAATCCACCAAGTGCTTCACAGCACCAGCTTGCACTATTCTTGTCTTATTCTCATGAAAGATCGAGAGATTAAACAAAGCGGTGGCTGCATCTTTTCTGCCTCGTGGTGTACCATTTCCCAGAAGTTCAACCAAGGGTGCAATTGCACCGGAACGGCCAATTCGTACCTTGTTTTCTTCAATAACAGAAAGACTAAATAAAGTTGCAGCTGAGTTCTCTTTTGCTTCAGAGCTCCCAGTTTGTAGCACATGAATTAAGGGATCAATTGCCTCAGCATTGGCAATAGCAATTTTATTATTATCATTGATTGACAGGTTAAGGAGTGCAGTCACGGCATGTTCTTGGGTCCTTGAGTCATTTGAATGAAGCAGACCAACAAGAGGAGCTATCACACCACAGCTGGCAATCACAATTCGGTTCTCCATGTTGTGCTTAGCAAGGAAGCGCAGCTCCATTGCAGCAGCACGTTGAATCTCCGTTGAGTCGGATTTCAAGTCCTCAATTAGTTTGCGCACCTCGTTCTCAAGCTCAACAAGGTCAGGTCGTGACTCAGCCGAGGGGGATGGTACAATGCGCGGTACCAGTCTGTCAGATGGACGAGGCCACATGATGTGGCCTCTAGTAGAAGCTGTTGTAGTACCGGCTGCCATACTGCTCCCTTGTTCTGTTTGTACTGGAGGGGTTGCAGTTTGAGTTGCTCTTTCTTGGCTTGCTTCCGACGAGGCATCACTATCAGTTGAGACTCGTGAAACTGAATTAACCCCACTACCTTGTTCCAGATTGGCTGCATTGCTGCTTGAACTTTGAACAGTAGGACCATTGTCTTCATGGGTTGATATGGATAACCCTGATGAAATGGATTCTGTTCCTTTTACAGGTAATATCTTGCTGTTATTGTTATTCTCACTCTTGGGGGAGTTCAGCTTAGGGTTTGAATCAAAAGAAGGGGACATAAGGATCTGAGGGAAATTCTGTGTCAAAAGCTTATTTGGGTCTGCCAATTCGATGTCATTTGATTCACACCAATTTGCGATCAGTTGTTTCACAGTGTAATTAGGAATCAAATTGGTGTGAGCAAGAGTGCTACGGGTCTTGGGACAGACTGTATACCCCAAATCGAGCCATTTTCTAATGAAGACCCGTTCATAGGTCTGACCTGAGGAGACTATAACTGGGTCCGACATGAGGTTTAAAGAGAGGGGGCAACAGAAGTCAGCTGGAATAGGTACACCACTTATGCTATGGGGTTGTGTTGACTTGATTAGTGTTTCATGCATTTGCTCAATAAGAGAAATTACTGGGGCAATTTGGTCAAAGTCTGATGTTGACTTGAGTTTCTCTAGGGCAACAGCCTCCATGAAGAGTTCAAGATTAGTTGAGAGATTCAGAGAGGCGGAAATTGCTGCCAGAGCTTCAGGTTGTGGATTTGCTTTTGATTCAACTTGTTTTGATGCTTCTTTGATGGAACTTGTGATATGGTTGCACTTCACTTTCTCTAGCTTCTGTGGGCAACCAACATAAGAAAAACATTTGTGTGAGGAAAGGTAAAATTTATAGGTAAATTTCAAGCATGCCTCTTCTGCACATGCTTGCAGCAAAGTACACCAGGCACAAAGCATGATTAAATAGAAAATTACCTTGATTATGCTATTTGTCGGAATAAATAAAGGAGCAATTGCATCTTACAAGTACAGTTTGTAGCAGAGCTAGTTTATTTAATGTGCAAAACTTTCCTTGCCGTGCATGAGTGTGTGATTGTGTGTCTTGTTTATTTAGCATTTAACAAGAAACCAAGCTCTAGAGTCTAGATGTTATTTTCAGACAAATCTTCAGTACAGTAATAACCTACATACAATGAGATCTGCAATAGAATCATAAAGTTTATGTTTCATCTGGTGAAACAACAAATTACCTCAATTGAAAGAAAAGTATTGCTGGTATCAGAGGATGGAAATAATGATGCCATTGCTTGGCACAACTTGACTGAAAATGTGTGAATTTTTTCTACTAGGGGTTCAATTTGGAAAGCCTGCAATAAATAATAACATCTTTTTAATAAATCAAAAATTGTTATTTGTTGAAATTGTCAAGCCATTCTGGCAATTGCCACAGAAAATTTAAGTTGTTCTGGAAATATTTACGTATGTTTAAAGTTTACGTTTACCAATCTCAATAGAAGGCTTACTGCGTTCAGTCAATCTACAAAATTCAGCATTTTACAAAGACAAACTTACAATTTCTTCCCAAGAAAGGTTAGTCATTTCACCCCGGGGAACAAAATTGGCTGACCAACAATTTTCAGGGTTTTTCTATCCACTAGTGTGGTTGTCCTCCGTTATACCTGGCTTTGGAGAAACCAAAAATAAAGATAAAATTAGAACTTACAAAATATATCTTGCTCATCAGAGAATTCCAGCTGCCAACAAGTTCTCTGGCCTCACTAACTACAGCTTGCACCTTTCCCATCTCTTCATTCAGATTTTCATTAGGAGAAGTGTCTGGGTCAATTTCGTCCAAAACGGGCTTCAAAATAGCCAAAATCTCACTTATTTCTAAGCAATATTTTTGAATAAGCTCAGTTCTTGCATGTTCACTTGAGCAAAAGGATTCCAATTTTAAAATGGAGTCTTGTAGTTTGTGAAGTGCAGATATCTCCATCCTGTTTGGTAAAGCCAAATAAGTTTTTTTTTAATAATTACTTAGATACAAATATACAATGTTATATAATTCTCCAACCTGTTTGGCTTGATAAATGAGTTGGCAGATATTTTAAATTTCTTTTTCCAGCAGTAGATTGATAGATGGTTCACATCCGTAGCCATTACTGCAACTTGCAGTGATGGCAGGGATCATCTAATTAGAATTATAGTGCTCAGACACAATAGAAAAAAAAATCTAACTCCTATTATTTAAGGGTGAAGTTCAGGCCATCCAACTTTGATAAAGATGACTTGCATTTGTTCAAGGCCCTGTATCTGTAGACTAATTGTACCAATTAAGTACATGTATGCTATGGAACGAAGCATCTAAGCTTCAGTTTTACATGAAACTTTGAGAGTGTGCTCCTGAGGAATTGGGGCAGAGGAGATGAATGAGGGGAAGTGAGTGGAGAATAGTAAAATTCACTTTGCCAACATTTTCTTTTATTCTTTTTTTTTATAACAAGGGCTTCCATTAGCCCAGCATACCCTTCTCCCGAGTAAAAATTATAAAAATAAAGAGAGGTTAAGTAAGGTGAATGTGAGAATCCCTCTATTTATTTCTTCAAAAATCAAAACTTGTCCCCTCCCAATTTGGAGGGAGAAACTTAAGTTCCACTTTATTTTCTTTGCTTCTCATTACTTCCATTCCCTTCAGTCCTAACTCAGGATTAAGGGGAAACCAAGTAAGTTTTGCCATTGAAATAAAAAATAAAATCTAAACTTGGATTTGTGCAACTTCGGCCCTTAGTTGAAAACAGAACCTAACTGGCACAAATGTTCAGGGACGGAGCAAACAGGTGGCTTAGCAGGGCCCAGGGCCCCCCAATTACTGTTTGTAAAATATCATACTTAAAATTAGGACATTATACTATAGCATTTGCAAGAATATCCTGTTGTGTGTTGCTACAATGGTTTTTTTGAAAACCTATCTGCTGGCAGCACACAATCCAATTATCAGGCAATTTTCCAAACTCCAAACTGACCAGCTGCATTTTGGATGAAAAAAAAAGCCCAACTCAAAAGAGACTCACCGTCGAGTTATGCTAATTCTTCCTTTTTTCGTTGACTAACTGATTCCTCAATTTTGATTTTCTTTACCGATTCTTCAATGTTGGTTGTGGTTGATGACCAGAATAGAGATTTTGGGGCGTTGGGCTCGAAGTATGTCTCCTTAATTAAAAGGAGAAAGAAAATGGCTTTAGGTCTATCGGGTGTATCCCGCGATTTAGATTGGAACGACTAATGTTTACTTTTTATTCGTTATTTGACCACCAGGTATAAATTGAACAATTGAATAGAGCTGATACCTCATGCCTTGAAGAACCACCAGCACAAAGCTATAACTCCGCGTAAAATCGATAGAAGGTCAATGTGAGAGAAAGTTTCTGGGGAATTGAGAAGAGACTTCGGGTTGATAGTATAAATGAGATCTAATTGGTTTATTATTGATTTTCCAAGGTTTCAAAACCCTAGACGAGGAAGAGAGGGATCCGGTTGGTCAGAGACAGAGACAGACTATTCGTTAGACATGGTGCACCAGCTCAGCAACTGAAGAAAATTAGAAAATAAAAATGAATCAAATGTTGATGTCAGGTCCGTCGTTTTTCTAATAATAAAAATAAAGTTTCACGGCATTCAGAATAATTCCTCGTTTTTTATTATATCACTTATTATGTAAAGTCCTTATACGACTGTGTTAAGAGGGCAGGCAGTGTTAAAGTAAACTAGATGATGTATAAGTGTGTGTGAAAGAGTACAAAAATTATTTTAATTTATAAACTCTCGTTTTTTACACTGAACTCTTCTTCTTGTGTCCTAGACGAGGCCTTATATAGGGAAGGAGGACGCGTGAGAATTATGGTCGGTTCTCATATGATATTAATGGATACTATTGAAAGTAGCATTTGCATGTAATGACAAGTCGGTGAACTTGTTTTATTTTGTTGTATTATTTTAGGTTGTGATCAATGATAACCGTTATTTATAGTAGTGGGCGGTTATCGAAGTCATGGCTAATTATAATCGCTATTCATAGTAATGAGCGGTTATTAGAGTAATCATACTCAAAGAAAGAGCAGCATGACAATCTCGAGCTCGTGGTTGTTTATCTTAAGATGAGTTGGCAGAATAACCTCGAGATCAGGAACATCCGATTCGAGATATACTTACCGAGATACGTAATGAATAAAGGAGGCTTGTTTAGAACCCCATTAGATGTTGTTTTGGACTAAGTGTTTGGGCTTGTAATATCTAGCCCTTCGGGAACACAGCCCTATCATTAGCCCCCGAAACCGAAATGTGTTAGTAACAACACTTTCGGATTAATATGGCATAAATAAACGGAATGTAACTAATAGTGTTAACATAAGCCTATCATTAGCCCCCGAAACTCGAAAAACATTAATATGTAAGTTTGTCGAGTTTAAAAAGAAATCAAACTATTCTGAGTTATTATATATCATATACACTCGAGGTGTCGAAATTGCGAGCAATACCTCTTAATTATAACTTAGGAGGATGTATTTAATGTCTCGATATATAAGTACTTACGTATGAAAATTTTATAAGTACATATATAAGTTTTCATTTATACATTATTATCTCTTTTTTTTTTAAAGCATGTCGAGACAAGTAGAGGATAAATGTTAATGATTATTTGGCGAATTTTTTTTGGGTATACGCATGAATAAGGGATAATAAATGCAGAATATTTGACATTAAATGGTCTGACGGCCGAATGTCAGGGGTGTCAAAAAAGAGATGACGGTTCATCTCGTTAAATTTTGAAAAATTAGATTTAGGGTAACGACACGTGTAAAGCAATATGACACTACCCCAGACCTGCGCGACCCTTTGCCTTCGAGATGCAAATCAGATAAAAAATTTATACGACTATTTACTAAATGACTATGGAACAAATATTCTTACGCCATGTGTCCAAAAAAATAGAATGGTTTGAGATTACGATTTTTTACTATGAATCTTCTTCCTTTAAGAGTCGATCTGAGTGAGGCAAATGGAACTCTTCGCATAATTCTTGCTTTCAAACTCTCAAACTCTCCTCCTTCTTCACTCTTTCAAACTGAGACCTTAGGTTTGTTTATTAGTGATCTTCTCCCCTAGTCGTAATAGTAAGGTCGTAAGAGGTAAGATTTCATTAATATTTTCAAGTTTGTCTTCATTAAACAAGTAAGTATTTCTATTTCATATCGCTCTTTATAATTAATTTATTCATTCTTCTTCTTCTCCATCTTCTGTTTTCTGTTTCTTGAATTCTTGATCATGTCTTTGTTGCATGACTTATCTTGTATTTGTATTTGTTTTCTTATTATGAATAACTGTATTAATGAGTAATCGATGAAACTAAATGTATCATAAAGACTGACAAAATACTAATTTGCATCTGCTTCAAAAAAAATGAATTGTATCAATATAAACACTGGTATTACCTTCGGTATTGTTAGAATTAATTAGAGAAACGATGCACACTGGTTCTTAACTTGCCATGAATCCTTCGTAGGACCTCATAATCTTGTAAGTTGATAAGAGTATTGTAAGTAGTAAGCACCAACAAGAAAGATACTGATGAAGTCAATAGTATTAGAAACAAGTATATAATACTGATATTAGCACCCTTGAAGTTCATAAAAAATGTGTCGAGACTTTCTTAATTGTATAATGGGTGTTAAAAATATCTTGAGACTTTTTTTTATTTTGTAAAGAATCTCGAACAATATCTCGAGACTGTTAATTAATTCGAGTCACTTTATTAATTAGAAAATATAACTACATGGAAGGCTCGTGAAGCGTTGATAAAAAAATATATCACATCTCGAGTTCTAGAACCTCGAGGTCCCATCCCTCGCAGGCGAGAGCTAGGATGGCAGAGATAGGAGACATAGGTCCTTGGCTAGTCAAGTTCGATAAACCAAAGAAAGGAAACCTCGAAACATTAAACATGAATCTAGACCTCGAGAGGGGTAGACACAGATAAAAATTTCCCTACATGTCATAAATAGTCCCAAAGTCGAATTTATGTAATCCTAACTGGGTAGATGGATTTATAGATCATTACTATGTAACCTCGGTGATGGGAATATATCAGTTGTGATCCCTCCCAAGAAAAATGATTGGGCACATGACCACGGTAAAGCCATGTGCATATATTATAAAATACCGAAATGCGGCTTTAGGGTACCACTCACACAATTCGACAAACAACTTCTACGGGACTGGGATATTATACTCGCACAACTTATTGGGACCGTGTGGTGTACTATTATTAGTTTTGAGAAGATGTATGAGGAGCTATCGAGGACTTTGGGTGGTAGGGCCCCGACCTTAGGAGTTTTTAATCATTTTTTTACTTTAGTGGCTAACTTTTACCACTATACTCTGAGAAAAAGACCCAATGGGATAGAGATGTTCGACTCTAAGGACCCTCACATCCAAATGATTGAAACATGGAACTCGGAATGGGTGTACATTCCCGAGCCAGGAGCCTGTAAATATTTGAAATACTTACGAACAAGCTGGAGGAACGTTCGTAGTGGGCAGAAGCCAGTGCTCGATGTTATCGATGATAATAATGATTTTGAGATGATCTCGATCTTGATAGACATTATCTAAGGTTGGACTATGAGATATGGCCTCGTGTTTAATTATTTAATTAAGTATATTAGCTTGTTCTTTCAGTAATGGTACTCTTTTTGTAGGTGTGAAGAAAATAAAGTGGGGTTTTGATGGGAGAAGCGTTGTGGGGTACAATGTGTATCCATCTAGGGAAATCACCTAAAGTAACTCCTCCTCAAGACAAGATAAGGGGGTCTGTTGGGCCAGGACCAAACCCGAAGAGACTATGGGTAGGCTCGCCGATAGACCCTACTCCCACCAAAGAAGCTAGTGCAGGGGGTTATGCGCCTTCCCTTACCCAAGCCCCCCGAATCTCAGCCGAAGAGAAGGGGAAGAAAGTTATCCCCGAGACAGGTGTCATCGAAGTCTCTACATAAGACCCCTCTAGGAAAGAAAATTTAGGGACTATCAAAGAAGTACAAGAGAAGCGGAAGGACGACAAAAGAAAAGGAAAAGAAGAGGGAAAAAAGAGAAAGAAAAAAGGAAAGACAAAGAAAAAAAAGCTGACTGCGCCCAGAAATCCCCCAAAGAACCTTCTCAAGGAGGGGTGCCCCAGAGACTCAACAATCCGGTGCAGAATCGCAACTTGTCGAGTCTTTTCGAGTATCAACGGGGTCCTCGGGATCCACCCCTCCTACCACATGCCTTTCTCTTGTCTTTGCATAGGGTGAGGGTTCCCTCCCCCCTTAAGTGGACATAGGAAACTTAAAGGGGCACACGTCGGGATCTGCTGGAAGGAAGGGTTACCTCCCCAGTTTCTGGATAGTTGCGGAATGTTTCTCCCCGAGAGGTCTATAATGATCAAGGCCAAGACAATACTAGCAGAGCTTGGGCATTATGCTCGAGACGTATCTAGGGCGAACGAGCTGCCCTACATGTTCGTTCTCGCCAAGGACCTCTCTACCAGCCTGAATGACATCATCGGTAATCTTTACGAAGTAGCGACAATACTTGGACACTGCCAAGATGGAGCGGCGATGTCAAAGCCAGGCTCACCATGCCCTCGATAGAGGAAACCGAGCATGCCAAGGCCATCCATGAGACCTCGTATTACAGATGGTGGGTTGCTCACTTTCAATGGGCAATGCGAGGTCTTCAACAAGAACAAGACTGCGTGGTGGCCGAGCTAGCACAATCGAGGGCAGAAACTAAAGCCCTTCAGAAAAACTTGGATCTTACGTGGGTCACAACCGATGATGCCCATGTAGAGGCGGATGATGCACGAAAGAAGACCAAGAAGGCTGAACATGATCTCGAGGCTTCCCGACTCGAGATTGAAAATTTATGGGGATTACTGCGTAGCTTCTCGGGGTGTAGTTCGGTAGGTCCAAAGGATTTCGTTCAATAGATCAGGCCATTCAGACTTATTTTCCTCTATTTTTTTCTTTAACCCCTCAATGATAGTATAATTTATAACTTTAACTAACCCATTAGAGGTTGGGTGGCTTACTGAAGTAAAATTATTTTGTATTCCAAGCTCGGATAGGAATTTGATAGTTCTCTGTGAGGCAAATTGGGTACCATTATCGGAAACTATAGCATGCGATAGTCCGAATCTATAAATGATGTTGCGCCAATAAAATTTTGGATGGCTTTGGACCCATTTCGTAAAGTATTTTGCGCCACCAATATATATTTTCTTTGTCGAACTGTTGTGAGGAAAGCGCCAAGTATGTCGATGCCCCATAAGTCGAAGGGTCATGCGTCGATATCAAGATAATCTCATATGGGGGAATATGAGATATCTTACTGTTGAATTGACACTTTTCACATTTCTGTATTAAAGTTGTTGCATCTTACTTTATGGCCAATAGAATTCATCCCTAAGGATTCTCTTTGCCAATATTTTGGCTCCTTAATGACTCCCACAAATGCCTTCGTGGACCTTGACTAACATCTCTCGAGCTTTCATCCCATTTATCTGGTGGACCAAAGTATTTGGCGATGAAGTCCGCAGTATTTGCGACTTAATAGCTATTCTTAGATGAAAGATATATCAAATTCAAAGAGTTCCAGGGCCCATCCTAGGAGTCGTTCAAAAGCATTATAGTTGCACGGTGCCTTTTTGAGTGCGGACTCCAGTGAGAACTCGAATAGGGTGAGCCTAAAAGTAGGGCCTTAGTTTCTAGCAGCAATATCCAAGGCGTAGGCCGTCTTCTCGATGAGAGAGTATCTAGTTTCGACATCTCGGAGGATATGGGATACAAAATACACTAGCCGTTGTTGGGTTCCTTCTTCGCGTACTAAGGCAGCGCTAACGGCATGTGCAACTACTGCTAAATATAAGAGCAAAGAGTCACCTGCGGCTGGTCAGGTTAAGCATGGGAGATTTGTCAAGTACTGCTTCACTTTCTTGAAAGCTTCTGCACACTCAGTTGTCCATTCGAAACATGTGGTCTTATGCATCGCCTTAAAAAATGGAAGACAAACTTCTCCGGATAGGAATCGATTAAGTACTGCCAACTTTCCTATAAGTGACTGAAGCTCCTTCAGATTTCGTGGTGGTTGCATATCGAGTATGGTTTTGGAACTTGAAGGGTGAATTTCAATGCCTCGAATGGAAACCATGAAACCCAGGAACTTTCCTCCGACAAGACCAAAATAGCTCTTCTTGGGGTTCATTTTCATGTTTACTTTGTTCATTATCGCGAAGGCTTCTTCAAGGTTTGCTAGGTGCCCATCTTCTATCATGCTCTTCACCGGAATATCATCGACATATGCTTCCATATTGCGACCTATCTGTTTCTCGAACACCTTATTTATCATTCTTTAGAAAGTAGAACCAGCATTACGGAGTCCGAAGGGCATCACCTTATAGAAGTATAGCCCTAAATTCATAATGAATACTATTTTATCATCGTCTTCTTCCCATATTTTAATTTAGTTGTATCTCGAGAATGCATCCATAAAAGATAAGAAGGCATGGCCTGATATTGAATCCACCAATTGATCAATTTTCGGTAGCGGGAAAGGATCCATAGGGCATGCACATGTGTCAGTCTCCATTAGATTTCTTTACTAAGATTGTGTTAGAGAGCCAATTCAAGCACTTCAGTTCTCGTATGAACCTTGAGCAACTTAGCGACTTCAAGTTGTACATCTTTTTGCCTTTCGAGTCCCATATTCTTTTTCTTTTGTCGCACAGGTTTAGCATTTAGAATAATGTGTGGTTTATATTTTGAAATTTCTCAAGGAATCCCTGACATATTCAAGGAAACTAAGGAAATACTGCTTTATGTAATCGTAAGAAGTTTACTAACCTTTCCAGAGCAGCACCTTGTATGGCCTTTCCAATGTTCACGATTTTGCCTTCATCAATTTTCACTTGTTCGATTTCATCAGCTGGTTCAATGGTAGAATGGAGAGAAACTAGATTGAGCTTAAACAAAGATTTGGCTAATTAAGTGTATCTTTTTCTTGAGCTTATCTTTCACACTTTGTATATGCCTAGTAAACTCTCTAGAAAGAATGATTTAGGTAGATGGATCTGTTACTTATCAGTGAGAGAGGTGATTATTTTAAAATAGATCTTCTGAAATAGATGAAGAAACTATTTTTGGTATGAACCGTTATAACGATTTAGAAATAATTATAACGACTTAGAAATGATAGCAGTTGGATTTGATTGAGCTGAATCATTATAACAATTTAATCAATCGTTAATGATTTACCAAAATTTTACAATGATTACTGAACCGTTATAACGATTTACTAGGTAGAAGTATTTTTCTTTGTTGTTTAAACTTAATTTATTTTAACCAATTCAACCCAGTTTGAGTCTAACTAAACCTAGACATAATGCAGTTTTGATTTAGCTCTTGTATCCCATCATTAGTCTTGGTTCTTGTGCACTAATTCATTTTATATTTTAATCCCTGCACAAAACTCAAACAAGGTAAATTATAAAATTCAAGGTTATTTTACAAATCGACAAATCAAATAAGGTGTTTAGTACAACAACAATGGATCGTATCCCATCTTGATAAAGGTGTCAAAGTACATGACATCCGTAAAGCTTTCTATGTCGACTAAGATACGCCGGACGCGCTGGGTGTTGATTTTGAGACTTAAGACTAGAGCATTATCATGAGGTTGTGATACTCCAGTGTCATCCTTTTCAGAGAAAGGTATGGATTCTTCTTGGCGAGGTCTCTTTTTATGCATCTCGAGAACTGAATGAGCACTCGCTATTCTGTAATAACTCCATCTTTATTTTATAGTGTCTCATCCGGATGCGATGCCTCCTACAATCACATTAATCGTTGGAGTCAGTTGTCTAGTTGGAGGTAAATTGCGGTTGCTTCTACTTTCTTCTCTGTATGGGCGCCGTTCGTCAAGTCCTTTAGGGTTTTCATAATCTTTCTTTAGGATTTCTCAACGGTACTTTCTATCTTTTCCATTATACCAAGAAGGGTATTTTCTGTAGAACTTTGGTTTTATGTACTGGGTGAGGTCTCCTTGCCTAGTAAATTTTCTCCAGGATGTCTTGGAATTGCAAACAGTCCTCAGTAGAATGTCCCTTAAACCTATGATACTGGCAATAGCTATTTTCATCTCGAATTTCGAACATCTAAATTTCCATATGCTTGGGTAAGTCAAATTTACGACTGATTAGCTTTAGGAGGTCTTGGATAAGTTGGTCAAATTGAGCATAGGAGGTGAAATACGGCCTATACTCAACATCTATGTTTAGCTTGCTGCGCCTATGTCCATCCCCATGTCCTTCATTATAGAGGTCTCGAGGTCGGTTGTCTCGCTTGGTAGGATTGTAGCATTTTCTTGCTCGAGGTGAGGGAGTTCTCAAAACCCTTCGAGGTGGTTCGGTATTGTCTTCTCCTCTCATGTATCCTTCAGTAAAATTTAAGAACTTGTTAAAAATCTTATAGTTCTTCCGATAAGAATCATATTTCAATGTACCAGGGTCTCCGTTTCGTAATCCTCTTTGTAGGGCTATCAAAGCGAGTTCATCGGAGCAATTCTTAATTTTTCTCATGACCCTGGTGAACCTGTAAATTTAAGCTCGAGTCCGCTCGGTAGGACCTTGCTTCATGTCCAGAAGAGATTTCATTGTAACTCGAGGTATCTTTATATGGCTATATCTTTTGAGTCACAGATTTGTGAATTCATCAAAAGATCTAATAGACCATGATGGAAGGGTTTTATACCAATCTCATGCCTCCCCTGTAAGGCATGTGGAAAATACTCTACATGTGATATTGTCAGTGGCTCCCAACAAACTTAACCTTTCATGAAAGCCATGGATAAATGATTCAACTTTTTTTTGGTCATCGCTTCCTTTGAAGGTTTCTAGCGAAGTAGGGATTTTGAAGTCTTATAGGATCAATTGGTACATCTCGGGCGACAAGGGGCCCGAGGCAGGTCTAAAGCGCCTAGGATGTGGTGACTTTTCGTATTTGGTCATCTGGTCTTTCCACTCATTTTTGCACGATTTTCCTCAATTTAGTTTGTTGTGACATAAGCACCTCGATAGACAGGGGAACTATCGCGAGTCCGAGAATACTAGTGTGTCTAAGAGTGTTGAGGGTTTTCGCGATGAATATGACTTGGAGTTGGTTTATTTTTATGGATGTAAGGTTCATCTTTGTTGGTAGATACATGGCGACTGATTGGTGGAACTACTGGTTGTGATTATTCTTTTATTGGAGTAGGGTTATTCTTTTATTGATTGTGACCTATAAGCTCTTGTGCGTGTGTAAAAGCTAGATCCCTTCACTGTACTAGGCGATACCTTATATTGGGGAAGGAAGGCGTGAAAATTATGGTCGGTTCCCACATGATATTAATGGATACTACTAAAAGTAGCATTTGCATGTAATGACAAGTCGGTGAACTTGACTTATTTAGTTATATTATTTTAGGCCGTGATCGATGGTAATCATTATTTATAGTAGTGGGCGGTTATTGATGTCATGGCTGATTATAACCGCTATTCATAGTAATGAGCGGTTATTAGAGTAATCATACTCAAAGAAAGAGCAGCAGGATGATCTCGATCTCATAATTGTTTATCTCGAGATGAGTTGGCGGAATAACCTCGAGGTCAAGAACATCTGACTCGAGGTATGCTTACCAAGATACGTAATGAATAAAGGAGGCTTGCTTAGAGCCCATTAGATGTCATTTTGAGCTAAGTGTTCGGGCTTATAATATCTGAGCCTTCCGGAAAACATCCCTATCAGATCAAAAATTCGAGAAGGGACCAAAAAAATTCGGATCATTTTTTCTTACTTTTTTATATTGTCCATAATTGATCTGATCAATAGATGATTTTTTCCGGTCTAAAGAGGCTTGACCGAAATTTTTTTGGTTCACCCCATTTTTTATTATTTTTATTTTTGTTATATTTTCCAAAACACGTAATTAACTTTATAATTATTTTCTAAAGGTAAAAAATTATTTATGAAAATATATAATTTTTTTGAATATTTATACATGCTGAAATAATGTTGTTCGAACTTTAATCCTTAGATTAGATGGTTTCGGAAACATTTTCTGAAAAATGATTGTTCATTTTCTCACATGTTTCTATTAAAAGTTATGATCATTTAAAGTTTTAATTTCATTTTTAGTTTTTTTTTTATTTCTTTATAATTTTTGTGACTACTTTGTTCATCCAAGTGATAAAAAAAAATTTCATCAGTGACGCACTCATCACCACTGTAAATTATTATGCTTTTCTCAAGATTAATTCTAGCATGTAGATAAATTGAAATGCAACCCACCTTAACGTATATTCAATGTCTAAAATTTAAAATCGCCAATTAATATGTTTATCAATAGAAAAGAATAATCTTATATCAAAATAATTTGTGTGCATCAAACGGAACTTTTGTCTAATATTACTGCACAACAGGTTTTCCGGTATAAAGATATACAGGCGTCATTAGAAATTATTTCTCCATATTAACAAATAGACGGCCACCGTTCATGTGAAAGACATTTTTTTTTTTGAGTGGGATCCATTGACAATGGTTATTTTGATAATTTTGACAATGGACCTCTAAATAAATACAAAAAAAATCTTAAAAATGGAAAAAAAATATTTATAGATGTGTTCTTCTACTTTTAGATTGATGATCATTCAAATTTCATATAATTTTATTATCGTTTGATAGTCCATCAAATACCGTTAATTTGAAACCATTGTAAATTATATGAAAATTTGATGGTCTTTGATGAATTATGAAATGGAATTGATGAAATTTGAATGACCATCAATCTAAAAGTTAGAAGAATACATCTATAAACTTTTTTTTTATTTTAATTTTTTTATATTTATTTAAAAATTCATTATCAAAATTATCAAAATAACCCATTATCAACAGTTCCTTCTTTTTTTTTTATATTTTTTTGATAGACCACTAAATGTCAACATCGGTGTTGTATTTACATATAAAGAAAAATATAATGAATGATGATGTCTCGATTTTAGGGAAGCTCATCGCCTCATCCTGTGCAGCACAGCACTGTATCATAGTAATAACTAATAAATGAAACGATTTGGAAAAGTTTAACAATGTTGTGATTATGGTATAATTTGAAAATAATTTATTTTATATAATATAAATATAATATACATTAAAATGTTATTTTTTTAAGAATTATATAAAATAATATATAATAATCTTTTAAAAATTTATATAATGTGTTTTATTTATAAATTATTTACGAATAAAATACATTATATATTTAAATGGAAGTTATGTTTGTGAAAAACATATTCGGTGAGGGGGTGAAAATGAGTTATTTATGAATCTTGTGACTGTACCACAAATTATATGGATTACAAAGGGATATTTTAATTTGATTTGTACGGATCATGACACATTGTTATACGCTACGCTGCACAATATAGTGGAGCCATAATACATTTTTTTGGGATTGTCCAAACTTTTTCAAAGGGGGGATGAGTTTTGTTGCTCTTCAAAATGAAGATCACGATTCTGCTCTTTAGTATCGAACAATGTTCTTTAATCAAGTGCTACAGACAAGCAATTGATCTCAAACTCATACATACATTGGATGAAATGACTGAGACGGAACAGAATGACCGGAACAGATTGAGACGGTGAGACCGATATCAAGCTCTCGAATATTCATACACGCTTCCAAAGTTTCAATCCTAAAAGTTAATTTTTTTTTTAATAAAATTCTGTTTTTTTTCTTCTTCTTTACTTTACTTGTGTTAATCATTTTAACCACTTGGTCCTTTTCTTAGAGCAGTTGGCAGCGTGCAACTGCCAACTTACAAATCAAACGAATTAAATACATGCCAAATTGCAAACACCCTACTGCCAACACATCTGACTACCACGTTAACAACAATTTGATTAACATAATTTTGTTTATTAATCCCATGTTCAACCCGGCCACGGCCTTGGTACCAGGGACTTCCTTGGACGGCCCTTCTAATTAATCCGGTCCCTCTACCAATTTGATTTTTGTAATTTTTGTCTCTGGAATGTTGTGCAAAACATGAATAATATTTCTTCACACACTATATATTTTCTAATACCCAGTTCACAACTCAAAATTCCTTTATTTGAATTTGGATTGTGTACTTAATGTATACATGTACAACTTTGCAAATTGAAAATAGTAATTTTATCAGGTAGTATAATTTGCTGAGCGTTGTTATGTAGTTTCTAGCTAGAATGCCCAATTAGAGTTTACTAGCTGCTTTTTGATTGCTATGAATTATTATCAATTCTAATTTAATAATCAATAAGTCATTTCATTAGGAAAATAAAAAATATAATTATTATTTCTTTGTGAGATTCATGATTGTTGTACTAAATAATTACTTTTATTTGTCCATTTATAAAACAAAACTTAAAATTTATAATTTATCTTGTTTGAGTATTGTGTAGGGATTTCAATGTAAATGGATGAAGCACAAGAGACCAAGTTTAAGACTGATTCAAAAGCTAAATCAAGAGTTTATTAGGCTTAGATTTTGTTAAATTCAAACTTAGATGAGTATGTTAAGATAAATTGAGTTTAAACCGTAAGAAAATCAGAAAATCGACCAAATAGTTATGTAATGGTTCTGAACAGTTACATAACGGTTCTAACAATTATAACAACTCATAAAAAAATATAACAACTCATATAAAATAGTTACGTAATGGCTCATGAAGAGTTATAGCGACTCATATTGCTTAGCCAGAAACTTAGAAGTTCTCTTTATTTGTAAAATTTCAGAGCACAACATTATGTTATGGTTCATGAGGAGTTATAACAGCTCAATGAAGAGTTATAATAGTTCATTGAGGAGTTATAATGGCTCATAAGGAGCAAAGATTTATGAGGAGTTATAACAACTCATGAGGAATTATAACTGTTTATGAGGAATTATAACGATTTATAAACATTATAACAGTTCAGAATACTTTAATTCATTCTAAGATTCAATGCTAAACATTTATAACATTTCAGAATAATTATGTAATGGTTTAGGCTGAAAGCTAATTTTTTATCCGCTCCACAAGGTGTATATAAAAGGATTACTTTCTCACCCCCATCTATTGATTCTAATTGCAAAATTCTCAATTTCTGAGAGTTCTTTAGCTACATCTAAAGTGAGAGAGATAAGCCAAAGTGATTGAATGTCATTCCTAAGTCAAAATATTATTTTAATCTCAATCTTGCTTCTCTTCATACTTCAAACTTATTCCTTTGACATCAACTCTTCCTGTTTATTATTTGAGTGCGTTGTCAATCTTTATTGTTTTTTAGTGTATTGTCACTCTTTGTTACCGATAAGCTTGACAACTCATTTTTATGTAAGAGATCAAGTTCTATAAGTGTAAAATACTTTATTTTTAATGTATCAGCTCAACTTTAATTGTTGAAAGTTGAGAATTCTGAATACGTATGCGTTGTATGCCAAATTTTATTACATTTTGTGTTCTTATTTGTTCTTTCTTTTATTTCTTCTATTTAATTACTATATTTTTGTGAAAATTGAGTTAAATTGTCTTCCGTTGTTATTAAACTCCAAATAAGTTTTTACATCTTTTAAGGTAAAAATTATTTACTTTTTTGTACTATTTAGCCTCTTAGATTTTCAACTACCAAATCATCAATGACAATTAAAAAAATGAGAAAGATTCCCCTTGGTTTGGTAGTACACTGATTCTTCTTTTTTGTTGGATAAATAATAATCAATCATCTATGAGCGCACTTAGCACTGACTAGTTAATTAACGATGGTTCTATTATATAGTGATTAAAGAATCATCTAATTAGGTGTTGCACAATTGTCAAACACTAGCGGTGTCAATGAGTCGGATCGGGTAGGGTTATATTATTTTATTATTTTTTTGATCCGTTCGAACCCGATCAAATTAAATTCGGGTCAAAAAATCTTGATCCATATCAAATCCGACGGGTCACGGGTCGACCCGACCCGTGTAAAATAATTAAATATTTATTAAATATTTTTATATAATTTTAAGCAATAAAATATTAATTAATTTATAATTAATCTTAATTAGTGTATAATTATTATATATTTAAGCTTTAATTAGTATTAAATCCCAAAATTACTTTAAAAAATATAATTAATCGGGTCGAGGTCGGATTGATCCGAACCTGACCCGACCCGATTCGGTTCAAAAAAATTGAATCCATATCCTAACCCATTTATCTTCGGGTCGTATCAAGTCGGGTCGGATTTGAATCAAATCGGGTTAACCCATCGGATCGGGTCAAAATTGTCACCCCTATCAGACACACAATCAGCCAATCACATCTCTTTTATTTAATCTCAGTTTAGGTCTCAAGTCCCCAACAAAGGGGTTTGTACTTATACAATATATATCTGCCGTTCTTTTAGTGGCGTGTTTATGCATTTTGGGTCCCACAATTTTGGCTAAACGGGAACAATAATATGATTTGATCCAGTAGTGGAACAATATGAACAAAGAAATATGAATGATTCGGTTGGTAAATTTTGTCCAGTTGACACGATTCAATTATTTTCTTCCTTTTTCACTTCCATATATATATATAGAGAATTAGGTAGGCTTTGCAAAATACAAAAGTATTATGTGCTTTACACACTATTTTTAATTTTAAGTCAAAAATGATCGATCCAAACCGCGTCTAATGTTTATCAAAATCTATTAGTAAACCAAATTTTATTTTTTTGAATTTTAAGTTATTTTTGAAATGATCGATCCAAACCGCTCAATCTAATATCCATATCAAAATCTTTTAGTAAACCAAATTTTATATTTTTTTTATAGGGGGAAAATCATCATTTTTGGATGAATCAAACCTTAATCTAATCTCCATTCTCGTAAACCAAATTTTATATTTTTTGTCATTTTTTTTGATCCTCATCATAAAAAATAGTAAATAAATTTTAAAAAATATAAATTTTGGTTTACTAATAGATTTTTATATGAGATTAGATTGAATGTTCGGATCGATTATTTCGACTTGAAATTAAAAATACGCAAAACACACAACGTCTCTATGCTTTGCAAAACACCATAGTCGGACTATATATATATATATATATATATATATATATATATATATATAGTAAAGATACCGTGAGCTTAAACTCACGGAGGCCTTCCGTGAGTTTAACTCAAAAAATATTTCAATTTATCTCCAAATTTTAATTTATCATCCTCATTAAATTCTTTATATGAAAATCTTGTGGGATGCAAAATTTGGAGTGTTTTGAAGTTCGTAAGTCACCGTTTTTAATTTTTAAAAATGATGTTTATTATTATTTTCATAGTTGATTTTCAAAAATTAAAAACTATGACTTAAATTAAAATTTTTGCATCCCATAAGATTTTCATATGAAAAATTTAATGAGAATGATAAATTAAAATTTGAAGATTATTTGATATATTTTTTGAGTTAATCTCATGAAAGACTTTCGTGAACTTAAACTTACGGTATCTTTACTCCCTCCCTCTCTCTCTCTCTCTCTCTCTATATATATATATATATATAGGTGCGTTAATGTGCTTTATAAAGCACAATATATTTTGTACTTCACGCTTATATCTCATGTTTTAAAATTCAAATGGACGATCCAAATGTTAAATATGATCTTCATATCAAAATCTCCTAGGTGATCAAATTTTAAATTTTTTTGAAGCACATTTTTTTGAAGCACATTTTTTTTACTATTTTTTTGAAGGGCTACAAAATTTATTGATCTAACATCTTCTGAACCATTCAATATCAACGATTTTCTATCCCTTTAAATAAATAACAAAAAAAATTCCAAAAAAATATAAAATTTGATCACCAAGGAGATTTTGATATGAAGATCATACTTAACGATTTGAATCGTCCTTTTGAATTTTGAAATATAAGATATAAACATGAAGTACGAAGTATGAAGATCATACTTAATGATTTGAATCGTCCATTTAAATTTTTAAATATAAGATATAAGTATGAAGTACGAAGTATTTTATACTTTATAAAGCACATTAGCGCGCACACACAGAGATATATATATATATATATATCCCACCTGTAATCTTTTTTTTTAATTTATTACAAGCTAGTTCAGCAAAGAATATTTTTTTAAATATTTTGAAGAACAAATTTTCAATTTGATTAAGACAATGTATTTTATGTCAGAGGTCATGTTCGAAATTCAATTGAAAGATTCTTTATAAATACTAGAATAGTTTGCTGCTTTAATATTTTTTTATCAACAAAAAATTAATTTAATATCACTTCAAAGTTTAAAAATAAAAAAATACATTTCAAATTTCAAATTTAGTGTGACATCACTCTAAAACTTAGTCAATTTAAAATTTTACCTCTATAATACAATTATTATACATTTTTAATTAAATATATATCTTAAATAATAAATTAATATTTTCTAAAATATCCTTATTTCATCCTTCTCCATCCTCTAGCGGTGGCCAACAAACGCTGCCAAGAAGCTTGCTTCAAATTCATGGATGGACGGATCAGGATTTAAAGCTAGATGCAATTACGTCTAGGGATATAAAGTCAACAATTAAACTCTGTTACTTACATAAATATAAGAGAAATTTAGTTCCATGCCATCTCAAAATGTTGAATTTAGCAAAATATCACATCAAATATTAAGTTCCATCTAATGCCATCATAAAACAGTTTTAATTAGTAAAATACCACACTTATACATTTATTATACGTTTTTAATTAAGTTTAGTAAAAAAAAGTATATTTTCTGAATGTATTTTTAGAATTCCGAAAATACCCTTCACAGCCTGTATATCCCTTTCTTAATAAAATGTTCCTCTCTACCCTTCACAGCCAGAATTCATGCTGTGCACGTCCGAGTTCAGACTTTATCTCCGTTTGATGAACATGCTGTCAGTGAAGGAAAAGAACTCTCCGTTCAAGTTGGTGATGTAAAACAAAGAAGGAATCAGTCGAACTAGAGAAAGAGAGAAATGCATCCTCCAGTGCAGCCGATGAGGCGATGGCCATGATTTTGCGTCTCCAAAAGGAGAAATCAGAGATTGAAATTGAGGCTAGACAGTACAAGCGAATGACCGAAGAGAAATCAGTCTATGATTTAGAGGAAATGAAGATCTTAAAGGAGATAATTGTCAGGAGAGAAATGGAGAACTTCTCTTTGGAGAAAGAACTTGAAGAGTGCCATAAACTAATTGATGGGGCACACTTGTCAGGAGAGGATAATAATGGCGAGAATAAACAACCCGACCAAGATAGTAAACCCGATCTTTGAATCTCTGGAGAATCAAAACACAAATGTTTCGATTCAAATAAAAATGGGATGCTCAATGGTCATGAAGAGAATGATGTTATGGTTTACGATGTTCATGTTGTAGATTATAAAGCTGACAAAATTACAGAAACGCCCCTTGTATCAGACTTGTCCATAGTGTCAAATGAAAAAGAGACAGAGAGTGGTTCAAGGTCATGCAGAAAACCCACGAGAGAAAAATCTGAGGAGGAATTCAAAACCAGCTATGTATTGAATCTCTAATTAATCCTTTTGGAGCTGCAAAATCATGGCCATCGCCTCATCGGCTGCACTGGAGGATGTATTTCTCTCTTTCTCTAGTTCAACTGATTCCTTCTTTGATTTACATCACCAACTTGAACGGAGAGTTCTCTTCCTTCACTGATAGCATGTCCATCAAACAGAGATAAAGTCTGAACTCGGTCGTGCACAGCATGAATTCTAGCCGTGAAGGGTAGAGAGGAACGTTTTATTAAGAAAAACGTATAATAAATGTATAAGTGTGGCATTTTGCTAATGGTTTTTTTGAAATTCTAAAAATACACTTTTTTTTACTAAACTTAATTAAAAACGTATAATAAATGTATAAGTGTGGCATTTTGCTAATTAAAACTGTTTTATGGTGGCATTAGATGAAACTTAATATTTGAGATGACATTTTGCTAAATTTAACATTTTGAGATGGCATGAAACTAAATTTCTCTAAATATAAATGTATTCATTCGTAGGGACGAAATCAAAATTTTAACTTGGAAGGTGATAAATGTTATATTAGGCTTTAGATATAAATATTGAGAGGTGCTGAGTGGACACAATTTCTCAAAATACACTATGATTTTTAATTTTTCATACAAACTTTGATTTTATAGGGGGGCAAGCCCTCTGTTGGTCCACCCCTAAATCTGCTCATATTTATTTTCTTGATACTCTGGTGTTGTTGGCTTTTTGTGACGAAACAATGCGAGCTGTCAGAGTATAGAGGGAACAAATGCAGAGAGGAAAGAATGGAGTTCGGATTTTAATTTGAAACAAAAGAGAGAAGGAGAAGGAGATGGAGCCGGTGAGGTCGACGAGCATGGAGTCGCTTTGTGCACGCCCTGGATCCCTCAAGATATCAGTTTATTAAGTACAAACAAACCAACCCACCCATTAATTTTAAAAATACAAAAAAAATTAAGGTTTCATCTTTCATTTAGTGAATCAATTTAATTCGAGTCGTGATAAAATCTTTAATATTGATAATAACTCATTTAACATGTATAACAAGGTACTAGCTATATA
Organism: Schoenoplectus tabernaemontani; assembly: GCA_037127355.1. Lineage (NCBI taxonomy): Eukaryota > Viridiplantae > Streptophyta > Magnoliopsida > Poales > Cyperaceae > Schoenoplectus > Schoenoplectus tabernaemontani. Next base: position 6,068,634 of record CM073751.1, on the reverse strand, counting down.
CCCGCGCGTTGCAGCAGAATGACTCTTTTATTTAAACATTAAAATATTATAAAATAAAAAATTCACATTTATCTAATATTAAATTATAAATTCACTAAATTATAGAGAAAACCTATAATAAAGAATATATTTAATCTTGGATGAGATTTTTGCACAATATGAGTTAATGATTCATGATTTTTATGGCAAGAAAAGTAAATTATTCTAACATATATTATCACCATTAATTTCTTACCAAATATGCACAAGGTTGCTAAATAAAAAATAATAATATTATGGAAATAATAGTATTTAAGGGAAAGAAATGGAGAGAAAGAGGGAATCAATGGACGCGATCACATACGTTCGATCAACCAAAAATAAATATTAGCCATCTAATTGAGAGATAAAATGAGTATAATAAAAAATTATCATGACAAAAAATAGACCCTCCAATTCTTAGATGTTTTATATAATAGTATAGATATAAAAAATAATATATATTGAGATTAATAAAAGTTTTTTTTAAGTAATAACAAAGTTAATATTGACAACGATATTCATAACGATCTTAATTTATATAACTGCTTTAATCTAAATATACATTAAAAATACTTAATATTACTTATTCGTACATAGAGCATCGAGATGTCAAAATCGGCTCGATTTCTATTCCCCCTTTCGGTCGCCAAATAGATTAGTTCCATGTCTAAATTTCTAATACTGTTTGAATTAGGTAGGTTACATGACATGGGCCTGACTCTATTTTTTTGTCATTATGATTAGGGTATCAATGAATACTAAATGAATTAATAGAGATACTTCATTATCATATAATTTTAAAATTATTTTTATTCATATCTTATATTTACCCATTAAAATTAGACTTACATATATTATGCTCTTATTCATTAAAATATATGAGTAACGAAATGATAACAGATACTAACGAATAATAATATATTAATTAGTTTTATCATCATTCATTAAAAAAAAAAATCAAACTCATCATTTCATATAATTGCACCTCTATTTTACAATAAAAAATCAAAATGTAAATTATAATTAAGTAGTTTACTTTTTATATTAAAAAGATAAATTAATTCACAAGAATCAAAGCAATTAATTTTGTACTGAAAAAATAAGATAATTATATAACATAACTAATTCTATTTAAAATAATATAAATTATTTTTAATAATTTATTCTATAAAGTAATGAATACAAAATGATCTCTACCTATACTCATTTACTTAATATTTTTTAATCATTCCCGTATCAATTAAGTTAACGAAAAAAAATATCATTGATGGCCCTAATTATGATTTGTTAGATGAGATTTATAATTTAGAAAAAAAATCAATATATTTCGATATAATTTAATCAAGGTTTATTATATATAGAAATTAAAGTTTACTCAAGTAAAAACAGAGAAAAAATAATAATCAAGTAATACAAATAAGACCGGGTTAAGTGATTAACCCATAATCGGTTTGGATCATGAAGATATGCTCTGGATCATCTCACCCGAAACCGTATGGCCGTATACAATAATGCCAATCACTTGAGGTGACAAGCGGGCGGGGTGGAGCGAGTCGGATCAGATCAGATTAGCTTTTATTTTTGAAAAAAATCAGGTCAGATCAAAGTCGATCAAATCAGGTCAATTTATATATTATTTTTTTTATCTTAAATTAATTTAGTTTGAATTACAGATAATTTAATTTCAGATCAAATTAAATAAAACTGGTTTGATTTTTTTAAAAAATTGAGTCTGATTAAATTTGAATTCGAACGAATATTATGAATTTTTCACATTGGGTCAAACTTTACAACCGATCTACACGAGCAATCAGACACCTCACTAGTTTCAGGATTGGACTGGTATGCATCTTTAATTGATATTTTCAAAATGTTTATTTATGCACATGCACAATTTAAATGATTTATGACAGAATTCTAAGTCATGTTATTTCCGCGACCGTAATCCATAATTCCATACGCGACAATCTTGGTTCCCACTGTTTTAATGTGAATGTGCCTTGTGGTCGAGAGAAGCATTGGATATTTGGATAAGAGTAAGGTACCAATACCATATACCATTTTTTTTTGTGTGTTTTCACATCCGTGCAATTAATCGTGTCGTCTGTCATTCTTTCATTTCATTAATTAACATGCTTGTCAAGGAGGAGGGTGGGGGTGGATCGTCTCTCTTATCACTATATGAGAATTCGCTTTGAGATCCAATATTATGCGACAAGTTGTAATGTAAATTCTAACTCTAGAATTTTAGAATTTAAAAATCTAAAGTCTAAAAAAAATATAAAAACATAAAATCTATACTCTAATGCTAGAATTTAGCCCCTAGATCATAGTTTTAGTACGTAAATCATCATCTTTCAAGCATTCCTATCTAAAACAAGTTCTTTAGTTATATTCGATTCCTTCAGATCTCTCTTATTGCTTTTTCTCATGCTAGTCTTGGTCGATATTTGTCTCTTCTTATATTTTTAGAACGATTTAGAATATCACTATGTACTGGTGCCTCAGAAAGCCTTCGTTGGATATGACCAAACTATAGCAAATGACATTGGACTAGATTCTCTTGAATTGGTGCTACGCTAAGTTTTTCATGTATATAATTATTTCTGATTCGTTTCTCCTTGTATGACCATATATTCAACACAACAATCGCATTTCGGCTACACTAATCTTTTGAATGTGTTATCCTTTTGTTACCCAACATTCTACATTATACATCATCGCATGTCTAATTTTCGTCCTATAGAATTTATTTTTTGATTTATTTGAGATTTTTTTGTCACAGAGAATGTCAGATGTTTGTCGTCATTTCACCCATCCTAATTTTATTCTATGACTTACATCTTTCTCGATCCCTCCATCACTCTGCAACATCAATCCCAAATGTTAAAATGTATCATTCATAGGTACTACTTGTCCGTCCAGTCTAACATCTCATCCATCTGAGCTGTCATCGCTGGACTGATACCTCATATATTTGATTTTAGTCTTACTAAGTCTAAAACCTTTTGATTCTAAAATGTGTCTCCATAATTCTAATTTCTGATCGACTCTCATCAATTAGCACCACATCATCAGCAAAATGCATACCCCAAGGATGACTCCTTGTAGGACCTTTGTAGCCTCATCCATCACTAAGGTGAAAATATATAGTTACATAAAATTTGAAACACTATTACTATATAAGTTGAAGAATATATCTATACTTTTTTTTTTACTTTTAAGATTTTTTTTTGAAACTAACCCGTTATAAAAAAAATGTTTAAATGAAAATAAAATAAAATTATAGACGTGTTTATAATAGTTTAGCCATAATATTCATCAAATTTGAAATAGTTTGAATTTTAATTAGTTATTTATGACATAGTCATAGAATCACCACTATTATAATTTTAAAATTATATGATGATAGGTGAAATCTCTTTTAAATTAGCTAAAAAATAAGTAATTTGAAATGTATATTTGAATTTGATTTTTTTATTTGGCCATTATTTTTTTAAAATGATATACCGTATGAGTTGAATATATCATAAATTCGAGTGTACATTGGAATTACTATTAAATTAAATTATCAAATTTCATTTAGCTACGTGCCGTTCACCTCACGTTTTGTGCAATAGAAGAGTCTAACTCCAAATGGAACTACCACCACTAATAAATGAGAAGGAAAGAAAGTAGGAAAAAGGAGTTGAATTAACTTTAGGCGTTAGAAGCTTATCCTATGGTACTAGGATAAACACAGAAGAAATAATCATTTAATAAGACTTTTTAATGTAGAAAAGCTCCGTATCATGAAAGCATATCCTGTTAGGTCAGAGAACAAGATAAGACACTTGAATTCTATCCATTGTCAAATATTAACCACTGAAAATTACAACCCCTCATAACATTAAATGAAAGGGAGAGGAAAAAAACAACCCATACATATTATTGATTGTCTTTTTGTATAGATGGAAGGAATGTTTTCAAATCTGATCTTTCATATATAAGTGGTAGATTATTCAAGCACCTTTTTTCAGATAGTTGTGGGGTTTATATTTTACCTATCAGGAGCTCTGCATCTTGTACTGGTCCAAAAGTAATTTAACAAATCGATCTTATTGATGTAATTATGATATGACTTGTGATCATAACATGTTGAAGTTTCAATGTTGTCGATTTATTGTTGTCTGTTGATGAAATGTCTTCGGCGCAAATTCCATTTTGGTCTCAACCTTGACATGACCATTTCCTTTTGTCGTTTTAAACTTCAATTTATTCGTGGTTGAAAACACGCTCTATTTATTTGATTAAATTAGGTGATAACGTAATTTGTTGTGCATGTATACAATATTAATTGGAGCACTTAATCCGAAGACTGCGCCGATCATAACTAGTATATTGACTTTGAGAACAAAAAAGAAAAAGAAAATAATAATAATAATGATAATAATAATAATAATAATAATAATAATAATAATAATAATAGTAATAATAGTAATAATAATAATAATAATAATAATAATAATTTAATTTTGAAATCGCAGATCTAAAACTCGAATGACCCCATAATTAAAAAGTTGATAATAATATAGACTTCAATCTTTATTAAAAAAAAATAGTAATTCAACTTTTTTCCTTGTCAGAACCTCTAAGCCGACATCCATGATATATATTCACAAAACTTTAAATTCAATGACCTCTTTCATGTCTTCTCTGTTGTTTTGAAGTACATTTTTCTTTCACTATGTTCCTCTCAGAGGATTAGATAAGTTGCCACCCCTGTTTGTTTGTGATGATAATTCTTGGGGATATGAATAATTTTAATTTATTAATTGAATAATCCCATTTTATACAACTTTAGTTCACAAAACATTAAGCTGCCCCCTGACTAAACATCAGCTGATTTGGAATATTTGAACATAGTAATTCCTAAACAACAGGAATAAATCAACAATATATGCCAGACCTAATGCCTATCCATCCACATCTCCTATCACGTGTCATAAAACGCCATCGTTGAATGAATCCCACCTTTTCATTGTGTTCCCACGCCGTACCAGATCCAAACTGTCTCAAAATTAGTAATCTAGTGTATGAAGAATGTCTCAATTTGCATTTAGTTATATGTGCCTAACGAACACACGTAAGTAAATTAATCTATAGAAAATTAATGAGTTATTTCCGGCTTTTATGTAACTAGATTATTATAAACATACAATAGCAGGAGCTATTGTATTTCTTTAGTTTTCTCATGTCTGTAATATTAACTAATTATTTAATTAATTGGATTACAAAATAAGCTAAAAAGTTATTAAAACACTGTAACCCAGAATTAGATTAATTAATTCGTGAATGATATTGTTTATCTCCTACTGTTTCAATTCTACAAAATGTTTTGTTTTTGAATAAATTAATATCTTACATATCTCATAAAGTTTTTTTTGAAACTGTTGATAGAGGCCGCCAACCAAACATATTTCATAAAGTTTTGTATTATTTTCTCTTCGAAAATTTGCTTATCAATTTGCTTTAGTAAAGCTACAAAAATAATTTGCTTTTAGCATCCTGAAATTAGTATCCATATGAGAAGTTCTCAATATTTAGTAAGTTATAACTGTAAATTTGTACCAGCAGCAATATATTAAGTTTATCTGATACACATGAAAACATCAGATTTATTTCATTAAAAATTGAATGCTTGTTGTAGCCTTCGAAACTTTCAAGGTGCATATCAAAAGATATGGAAACTGAACTAATAAAATAGTATATTTACATTCCAAGTAACACTTGAACTATAACCACCACCTAAAATAATTTACTAATAGGTTTGTTTTTAGTAACAAATAGGTTGCTTTGGTAATGTAAATTGACACCTGAAAACAAATTATTAAAATATTGATTGCTTAAAATGAAAACTGAGAGCAACTAAAAGTCCCAACATAAGTTGCACAGAAAATCAAGAAGTACATCCCAAGCTAATACCTAACCCAACTCATCCTTATCCCTGTCTTTAATCTTTATTATTAAATATTATAAATATAACTATAATAATGCAATTAAGTGTCTCGGATATAGAAAAGCCTTTATGAATGAGCTCTTACTCTTAGGCTTCTACGTGTCGACCTATCAACGGACAGATGTCCAGTCTTGTGGGACCAACTAACAGTCCCAATTTCCCTCAAACGGCACACCTGTCCACGTAAGCCACCATGCTCTGGGCCCACATGACGGATTTGCCAGGTGGCAGACGACGTGCATATACTTCCAAATTGTTTGACGTAAGCAGTGACTGAATTGGCGCAGCCACAGAAACCCGTTGGATCTGCTCCACGTGTCTTAGTCAAAGGTCAACATAAGTCGGTTCTGACCCATGTGTGACTCTCGAATGTGCTCTCTTGGGCGCAGGGTATTTTTTGAACAGACTTGGTTTACGTGATATAGACTGAACCAATATTTAAAGTGTAGTTAATTGATTTGATCTGGAATTATATTCAACTTTTATATAATTTATAATATGTCATCATGACATTATGATAATTATGAAAATATTCAAGCAGATCTTGTTAATGTCCTTTTACTATTAGACGATGATTGATATGTTATACTTATACATCCATTTTAAATTTACTTGATTATAAAATTCTAAATATAGTTGAGATTGATGATCATTTAATTTCAACTCATTTTAAACGTATTTCAAGTTTTCAACACTAGAATTATTCTGAATTGCATTGGTAGTAAAAATTTGAACTATATATGTTGATTAATGTATACTCAAAATTGTTATTTTCATTTTTGAAAAAAATACAAGGGTCAATCATAAAAAATAATTAGTAACAATGAAGAGTAAAATATACATATATACTTAAAAACATTGTAGCATAAATGTATAACATTAAAAAGATATTAAAAGATGATGAATCCCTTATCTAATATTGTATTTGTCAGCAAATATAACATAAAATACTCAAAAAATGCTAATATAAAATAGTCACCAAATGCTAACATAAAATAGATTAACATAATATTTTATTGAAGCGTATTTATCTTGCATGTTACATGATCTCATAATAGTTACCCTACAAATTTAATGATGAACCGAGGCCAACAGAGAACTGAAATCCTACGCCGACCGTAACGGGTCACAATCTCTGAGCTCTATAAATCGCCAGCTCCTCTCCGTTTATAAGTTTCAAGTTTCTCCCTCTTATAGCCTCCATAGAGAACAGGGATCACGAACCAAAATAACACCAAATCTTTTGTGGAAGCTTTCAAGTAGCATAGCAAAAGGAAGAAAATAGAATAGAGAGGAAGAGAAAAGGCAGAGAGACGACTGTCAGTATATCAGACAGGCTGATCGATACCAACAACAAGAAAATGAGCGGCCCGGATTTGAAGTTGCCACCTGGCTTCCGTTTCCATCCTACTGACGAGGAGCTAGTGATGCACTATCTCTGCCGGAGGTGTGCTTCGATGCCGATTTCAGTGCCGATTATTGCGGAGATTGATTTGTACAAGTTTGATCCATGGCAATTACCAGGTACGTGCTGTTACTGTTCATTTTTTTCATCCAGTGGCTAATACTGGTGTAATTGTTGAAAACTGTTTGATTCTTAATTTATCCATTTTTTTTATTGGTCGAAGAGTCTACTATGCCTTTTGTTTGTTATTTGTGTTTCATAAGAAGTTAATTAGGAGCTAGCTATATAGATTGTTCGGTGGATTGCAAAACTTCAAAATTTTGAGGGCTTAGTCTGTAAAATAATTCAATACCAGAACCGTGTTGATTCTGTACCAATATCATTCTGGTAAAAGGTATTGAAATGAACCAGCTCATAGTACTGTCCATTTTTTTTTTTGCATGTTCTACTCATGGTCTATCAGCAAACACAGAGCTTATGGAAATGATATAAAATTGCAACAACTAATGAAGAATTTGTGACGTGTATTTGCAGAGTTGGCATTGTATGGAGAAAAAGAGTGGTACTTCTTCTCACCAAGGGACCGTAAGTACCCAAATGGATCGAGACCAAACCGGGCTGCTGGGTCTGGTTACTGGAAAGCAACTGGGGCAGACAAGCCAGTTGGTTCGCCCAAACCAGTTGCAATAAAGAAGGCATTGGTTTTCTATTCTGGTAAAGCACCTAAAGGAGAGAAAACTAATTGGATCATGCATGAGTATAGACTTGCAGACGTGGACAGATCCGTGCAAAAGAAGAATTCTCTAAGGGTATGTTCATCTTCTATATTTGTTATATTGTTAGCTGTTTATCACTTTTTTCTTGTCAGAGTACTTGAAAATAGAAATGTATCGCTAAAAATTTCTCAGGTTTGTGAACTGTGCAAAAGCAAAAAAGCTAAGGGTTACAACATAGCAACAACTAGCATTAACTTGAAACAGTTAAACAGTGGACATTGCATGTACCAGCAAACTGTTAACATGTTTACAAATTACATTTCATATTGAAATTTTGTTTCTTCTTTTAATTGGGTATGTTGTTAGCTAGGGATACACTTTTTCTGGTTACTGATAAAATATAGTATATTCTCAGTGCATGTCCATTTAGGGAAAATGCATTTTCTAGGCTGGTTATGAGCTGCTATTTGGCAAGAGATATCGGTATATCATAATAGTTATCTCTGAGTTCATGTAGGGCGGTTGATGGAGGGGTTTATAATTATTTAGTGCCATAATCTTGCTGGAAAAAAAATTAACATAATATTTTATTGAAGCGTATTTATCTTGCATGTTACATGATCTCATATCTATGACCATTGCAGCATTTGCTCAATGAATCAAGCAAAGAGAAATTCAGCGTTTCCTAAAAGACAGATTTAAAATTCGGGGAGCATTTTGTAACAAAACCAACGTCTTATTTTCTTTATCTATGAATTTATGAAACCAGCTTTATCTATATACCGGTGCATTATGAAGTCATTGTTCATGATAGACTTCTAGTGATTAAACAAAAACTATAATTTTTAAGAATATTCATCAAGTATCTACTAGCACCCGGAAGTGGGCTCCACAGAAGCAAATCAGTGGGCCTTATTGGGCCCAGAAAGGGATAAATCAACATGCCCACTTGTTGTTTTCAACTTGCATCAAGTTGTTCATGGGGCCCACCTATGGGAATACATCTCGTCTTTATTATTGGTTCACGATTATGATATTTTTATAATAATTTAGTGGGCCTAACTTGGAAAGTTCACCCGTCTCTTTCTCATAGCATGGCATCTTTATATTTGTACATGTAGTGCTATTGATTTAGCTACCTCGCATAAATTACTGCGGCCACCATTAGAAAAATAAATTGAAGAATATCGCACCCTATTCTTTTTTTTTTTGTGAATATTCGTAATTCTCATGATATTATTATGGCTTCAGTCTACTTTCTAAAAGTATTAGTTATTAAAAACTAGAAGTACAAGATGATGTGTTTTTGAGATTGCTCGCATATATTCATTTGCAAATGAACTCTTCCAATAGATTATTATTTACTACAAAATGAAGAAAAATATTTGCACAACTCAAATTTGAAAGAGAAATAAGAAAACACTATTTTGGTTGCTTGCATGAGACTAAAAATTGAGGTGCATATTGGTCTAACTGGGAGAAAGGAAGTTTCGTGATAAAACATTAAAAAACTTATGATGCTATTATCTATAGTGTGAAAGCATTTGATTCCTACACCTCCTTTCAAGTACTTATCGTCATGGGTCTTGAAAAGGACCCTTTAGGAAAAAGTCGTATTATCAAATAGGGCATGTATTAAATTTTAGTTACCTTCGCTATCTTATCAGCAACGACATAAAGTTGAGAAAGTGATGGATATGTAATATCCTCTTTATTATGGTATCTAATTGCATCAACTCCTAATCTCAATCATTGAGGCCAATCAAATGCTTGCTTGTATTCCCCTGAACTATACCACAAGTTGTTTTTTATAAACAAAAATTTTAGGTTATATATCCTGGTTCTGTGTTTAAAACTTTGCAGTCATTGACTGTGTTGTTGTGATTTGTGTTGCATCTGTAGCTGCCAGTTTGGACACCACAAATTAAGTATTATTAGTTGAATTTAGTATCTAAAATTAATTGAACTCAAATAATCAATCCAATGTTTTATCCTTTTGGAAAGCTTAAGTTTTTGTTCCTTTTTACTGAACAGTTGGATGATTGGGTATTATGCCGGATCTACAACAAGAAAGGTAGTTCAGACAAACCCAAAACAACCCCAGACCGAAAACCCACTGGTCTGGGTCTGACAACAATGATGAACCAATCATGCCTATCTCCACCAGAGCAGAAACCCATTTTGCCCCTACATATGAAACACACACAACCTAACATGCCAAACATAGCTGATTTCACATGCTTTGAGCCACAATCTGACTCGATGCCTAGAATCAACACCGACTCTAGCTGCTCTGAGCATGTCTTGTCGCCTGAATTCACATGTGACAGAGAGGTGCAGAGTCAGCCCAGTAGGATGAAGGAATGGGAAAGAACATTTGAAGACCCACTTGCATCGGTTGGGTCTGCTTCAATGTTGAACCCGCTTGAACCAACTAGTTCATTTGGGTTGGGGTCGAATGGGTTTGGTAATGACCCAATGTTGCAGGATATTTTGATGTATTTGGGGAAGCCCTTTTGAAGGAAGATTATGTTACAGTTTGATCGACTTGGCAGGACCCGACGAGCCACAAATTGGTAATCGGATCAAATTTGAGGGTATTGAATATTTGAGAAAAAGAATATTAGTGGATATATACAAAAAGAAGATAATTGGTCAAGTACTGATGCGGATTCATCAAGGATATAGGAAGATATATTACCAATGAACTGTTGACGATGATATGATGAGTCAGTATTCTTGGTGGCCATGATACTGGGTTTTACAGGAGATGGTGGCAATGATACCGGGTTGGGCCGAGTTAAGATCAGACAAAGAAGTCGTTGTAAATGTGGTCGGTATTTATTTTAGAAAAAATGTCGTAATGAAGGGTAAAAAAGAAAAAAAAAGTACATTTCGGTTTGTTTAGGATTCGAATTACCAAGATTTGGTAATGTATATAGGTTGTTGGTTTGGTTTAGTCGATGTAGAAATACAAAGGTTCAATGCTGTTATCATATTTATTGAGGAAAAAAACGCTATTTATTTTTGGCTAGTCTTTCAATTTTTCTTTCAATTTTGTTTTTGTACTTTTTAATTTGGGAAGTTACAGTTACGTGCATGTTTAGTGGTTGCTGTTTACGGTTACGTTCTTGTTTATACAGAGAAAATGAGATAATGTCCGCGCTTTCTTACTAGTTCTTAAGCAAGAAAATCACGAACTCACTCTATATATCTATGCATGTATATGCAAGAAAAATTTAATCTTAGATCAAAAATAGGGATCGAATAATAGAGACCGAGTTGGAGATTATTTATCTCATGAGAATTCTCTACTTTTCCGAACCCAAGATTGTCTTTCTAGGTGGCTCTCTCTTGCTCTGATCAACAAAAAATAATTATTTTTGCTTGTCATATCCAACTTGGACACCTTATGTGACTATGGTTTGACTGGGGAAGGTAAATTTGTTTCTGCTTACAGATTTGAACTTGCTCAAATTATTGCTGAGAATGACAAAAATTACAATATTTTGTCATCAAGTTATGAACTGCTGAGAATGCCAGAAAATACAATATTTTGTTATTAAGTTATCAACAATTCAATACATATGCATCAGAAATTATAGAATTCTTGTAGTGGTACAAGATCAAAATCTTGGAAAATTAACAAATATATTTTTTATAGTTTTTCATATTGAACTACAAAATTGGAAATTTTTTTTGAAGTAGCTGGTGAATTGCCAGTTAAAAAATTGATTTTTTTCTTCTAATTTGGTAGTTTGCTGGTTACTTTGGGAGACGTAAAAACTGCAGTGATGATATGCTAAAAAAATGACAAATTGAACCATGCAGTATCTTCTTATTACTGCCTTTGCAATATACATTAAAGCTGATAAAATTTGATTAACAGTAGGCCTACTCTTCCGAATTCCCAAGCATTGCACTTCCGTTTAAAATTTACAAAAAAAAAAAAAAAAATTAACGGAGCTATTTTTTTTTTAAATTTATGAACAACAGTTAAGGGGTATTGCGCCCTCCTCTTCTTCTTCTTCTTCTTCTTCTTCTTCTTCTTTTTTTTTTTTTTCTGAGGAGTATTTCCACTTTGCTTCCGTATCAATAAAATGATCAAAAAGTACAAAATATCAATGGCACAGCTCCACTTGTAACTTCTTCCCATAAATAATTATATCAATGGTTCAATCTCAACTTAAGGAAGCAATCAGTTCTGATACTGATGTTATCACTTGCCAATAAAAGCTGTGAATATGCATATTATCAAAAGATTGGATGCACACTTGGTCAACAATTCCATATTTGGTCTATGGCATAAAATATAGCTACAAGGAATTGCCAATGGATGGATACCTTGTTAACAATGAACATCAGTGAACTAATTGTGCAGCATGCGCATGAGGAACCAGAATTTATGTTATTTCCATTCACTTGTTCCAGTTTGAAAGTTTGTCGTTGAGTCGTTGTGTAGCCAGTTTGAAGTACAGGTTCAATTACAATGGGTTTAAGCTTCTACATACTCTTGAGCTGAGGATTATCTTTGGAGAAGGAATAGAAGAATTCGTCTCCTGCATGCTGTCCTCTGTTGGAGCAACTAGTACTTGTTAACTCCATATTTCATTTTTATGAACTTAAAATTTGTGTCTCCAACCTCCGAGAACTGACAATTAGTAGTCACCTTGAAAATATCTCTTTGGTAACTCCAAAGCTGATCAAAGCAAATTTTACAATACCTCACAACTTGAAATGGATTGTCAAGAGTCATCTTATCAAGTTAGTTAGTTGTATATCTCATACAGTCTCTTGGTATTCACTGCCACTTTTTTCAGGTAACAGTAGTTTAACTCAGACTGCTTAGTTTTCTTTCTTTTTTTTTTTTTGATAAAAGCTGAGACCGCGTTCCTATTTCTAATTTTGCAAAGTTAGTTCACAATCACCAATCGAGTATTTCAATGGAAAAATAATAAATTTTTACAAAAGTAATTACATCAGAAGCCAAATAGGAAATCTTTTATGTTGGGAAAACAAAGATAAAAATTTACAAAACATGAATCAAATTGGAAAATTTGCAGAACAACAAAAATTAAACTCTAACAGTCCTTTCACTGCAAGGTTGGTCTCCAGGAAAACGGCAGGTTTCTCAGAAGACTGCTTTTGCTAGGCTGGTTTCTCAGTTGGCCTCTCATTGAACTTGTGTGATTTAATTTAGTTTCGTATCTTTAATTCTTATGCATTTAATTTAAATATTTTGCAGAGAAACAAAGAGACCTCTTATTTGCCGATTTTTTTAATACTAATAAAATAAAAATAGGAAATAACATATCTAACAATTTCTGTTGAGTTTTGACTAAAATGATGAAATCTCCAAATCTCCATCTGTGTTTTCGTCTCTCAGACAGAAATCATGTTTCCTCCCCCAAACGAAAACCGTAGGCCCACAGCTAAAAAACTAATTTTCTTACAATTATGAGGTTCATTTGAAGATGAAATTCAATCCCGAAAATATAGAATTCCACTTTATTTTAATAGCCAAAGTTTTGAAAAATTTAAAGTTTTCATTCCAATCCCACAACAATGTGTTCTCTATTCCCGTACGCTCCATTCTCTTATCTCTCTCCCACGAGCACTTCTCAGAACTCATCTCTTTTTAGACAATTTTCTTATTTTGCACTGCGTCAATTCTATCATTGTCTCAAACAAAACAAAACAACGTGGATATCAAAGTATTAAATATTTGACATTTGGACAAGGTTAATATAAGATGATTAAAAGAGGAAAATTAAAACTTTGAATGAAAATAATGTAAAGAAAATTATAAAAATTGTTTCCCTAGAAAAATAATTTGGCCTTGTAAAAACAGATCATCATTATTTCTTGTCCTTGATTAAGTATTTTTTATCTTTAGATAATTTTATAGCCGTTCATAATAGTTAGACATATTTCGTGCACAATGATATTAATTTTTATGTTATCAAAAATATTAAATGTTATATAGTTTTTGAAAGGCCATAAATTATTTCAATATATGTTTATGATTTTAAAAAGCCATAAACTTGAACGCACAGCCACTACGCCCTCGGCCACATGTTTTTTAGTTTTATTTTGATTATTAATAAGAAAATAGGTATCATACATGCTCTAAATATAAATTTTTGTTTGGTTCATAATTCATTCGGTGTTTGATTTGGTTTTAGTTTGAATTTAGTTTGTTTGATTGGAATTTTTATGGTTAAATTTTTGGGCATTGTTTACAAACTCGATAAAATCATTATTTTTTTGGAAGTATTTTTTTTAAATGAAGCAAAAAAAAGTCATTATTTTTTATGTCGGCGGTATTTAACTCAATTAATTATTTGTAATTTGACACCAAGTTCATTTGTATCTTTTATTAAGATTTATAAATTTTTCATAATTATTAATTATTAGTAATTATAAATTTGTCTGTGGTTTGCTGGTTATTTAATATATTGTGAATTAAGTTTTAAGCACATCATCTTACATTTAGTGCGGATTATTAGTAAACAAATTTTAATTTTAATTGGAGCAAAATAATAATAATAATAATTTATTACTTTATTTTTTTGTCAAAAATACTTGTGGCCTATTTAAATTTTTTTTTCTCAAACTAAATTAAAATTTCAAAACAAGATGATGTCGATAAAGATTACAATAAATTACATTAAATTTCTTAAGTTGAATATAAAAATTAAAGTTATTTAGGTGAAATCTATATAGGTAAAAAATTTCTTAAATTTCTTATTTAGGTAAAAATACGGATGAAGATTTTATTATTTTCGTCAAATCTCAGCGGAAGCTGTTAGATGTGGTACTTAGTATTTTTATATTATTATTATTAAAAAATCAGCCGATCTAATCTACTTTGTTTCTCATTTTCTAAGTTAGTAATTTTTTTTTTTCCAACAAAAAGAATTCCCGTGTCTCATAGACTGTACAAGAACCAAAGAAGCCCTAATTATTAAGATTCATTTTGCCAACATTGCTTACCGCTTTTTTTAAATCAAATTATCAAACTTTTATTTTTTTATAATAAAATTTTTTTTCTAGTGTACATCCAATATTTGAAAAAACTATTACGTTGTAGTGCACTATAGTTCTATAGTAGAAACTATTTTACATAGCGTTTTATATTTTGAATAATATATAAACTAAAAATTAAGATTATAACACTACTAGTTAAAATACTAATTTAAGTTTCAAAAATATAAACTAGAATTCTGTACCATTTACTATTCAATCACTAGCTATACATGAAAAGTGCTTGACATCAAACCATAGTTATAGTGATTTATATAATGTTATTATGTGAAATTTGTTTGAAAATAGTAATGGAAGCTATAAACAAAAAATAATTAAGGTAGATAAATTATCACTTCATCTTGACTATGTTTTTAAACTTTGAAAAAAATGATTATATATGTTAAGGTTATTAAAAAATGGAGC
Source organism: Schoenoplectus tabernaemontani (assembly GCA_037127355.1). Classification (NCBI taxonomy): domain Eukaryota; kingdom Viridiplantae; phylum Streptophyta; class Magnoliopsida; order Poales; family Cyperaceae; genus Schoenoplectus; species Schoenoplectus tabernaemontani. Next base: position 6,053,042 of record CM073751.1, on the reverse strand, counting down.
AACTCATATTTAGTTTTCTTTTCTCTAATTATAGTTGATGATGTCTAATTGTGGAGGTGTAATTATATTTATAATTCTTCAATTAACAATAACAAATATGCGTTAGTGCAGTAGAAGACTCACGGAGAGAACAAAGCAACTTAAAAGTTAGATTCGAGTTTTTTTTAATGCTTTTAAAAATCAGGTTTGTGAAAGCCTAGGAAGGCACGAGTATGACGAAAACCTTTTTTTTTAGGCATGAGTATGACGAAAACCTTCAAATCGGACAGGGCTAAGTTTTAACACGATGCTGGGCCTATTGTTGTCTCCGTCTCTCTGGGCTTCGTGGAAACCATAGAATGCTCTTCGATCGGGTATTGTTCCTTATGCGCAGCACTCCCGCCATTGTTCCTTTTAACAGAATCAAGGTCCACGCAACAAAAATCGAAATTAATTCATTCTAAAGGAAAATGTAAATAAAAGGTCGTGTGTTTGTCATTATAAAACGAAAACACAAAAATGGCGTCTACTTCCTCTTCATCTCCGGACCAAGACAACGACGACTTGCCGGAGTGCCCAGTTTGTCTCCAGCCGTTCGATCCCATCGCCGCTGTGCCACGTGTCCTCCCCTGTGGTCACTCGATCTGCCACGTATGCATACCCTTACTGCCTCCTCCGTTTGCCTCACTTCCCGACTCCCTTCGATGTCCCTCATGCACCCAGCTTGTCCCCTTTGACCGACAAGTGGGCCCATCCTCTCTTCCCAGAAACCTCGATCTTCTCCATTTCATCTCTCCGAATGGAGATAAACCCAGTACTAAATCCCACAGTCCTGCTTCTAGTATGTCCAAAATTAGTGCCCAAAAGCCTCTACTTTGGGCGCATCAAAATTTGTTGTCCTTTTGGAAGAACTTCGTGTTGCCAGAGAAATTGGTAACTTTCGGAGAAGAAGTAGATGGGATTAAATTTGGGACGTTTGATGCTACAGTTGGAAGCCCTTGGTTTTGCAAAGAAAGGCAAAGGATTAGTCTTTTTCAAGTAAAGACTGAGTCCTTTGCGGATGGTAAATCAGAATGGTTCCAAGCAAGTTATCTTTATCGCATGATGGATGCGATAGATAAATTAGGTCAGTAATCACGACTCCTCGTTTGATTAATTTTCTATTCCTCGCGTTTAATTTGTATTTAGTTCTTTCAGAATAGTTGTTGCATATTTTGTGGAACTTAGACGAATGGAGTTCATGCTTTATAAGTTTATATTGTTCAAATTCTTATATTTGAATATATTGCATTATAATCTAGTTTTTCTTAATCTGTAGGATATAATGCAAGAGAAGAAATGAGTTTTTTCTTGGAAGCCTCCTCAAGGGTACCATATGGTATTTCTAAACCATATGGGTTATGGCTGGATTTAAATGAGGAACAAAGTTCAAATCTTTACTTGGTTTGTGAACAGCATGATCGAAGTCTGGAGTTCTCATCAAAGCCGGTGGATGAAGACTCAATTTTGCAGGTGGGAATTGCTTGTATGGAATTATGTGAAGTTATAACAAATTTCCATTCAGAAGGAATCTCTTGTGGATGCCTTGGATTTGATTGTTTCTACTTGAACAAGCATCAACATGTTGTACTCAATTTAAATCAGGTTTTAGTTCTTTCTAGGAGATTAAAAGAGGTTTCTTTCAAAGGCAGTTACACCAGATTTTCCAATGAAGTTTTGTTGGCCCCTGAATTATTGATTAAATTGCATAAAGGACCTATTAAAGTCTTTTCGGCAGAAGACTCAGCTAATTATAGTTCTGATGTTTGGTGCTTGGCATGCTTGGTGATTGCTCATCTAATTGGCAATATGCAATTTGTAAGTGGACTTATGAGAAGTCCAGATAAAGATTTTGTTGAATTTTATAAAGATTGGAAAGAGGAAGTTTTGATCAAGATGGATGCTGTATTAACTGGAACAAAATTTGAATCTTTGACGGAGATAATTGAATCATGTTTGAGTTATGAACCTCAAAGTAGGCCTCATGCTGTCAATTTGTTTAGTGCCTTCCAAAATGTGATTTTGGGATTATGCAATGATGAGGGCACCTCCTATGATTTGGTGAGACCAAAGGAAAGCTCAAATCATTGTTTGCTTCTCTCAATCTTTTATTCAGTTGATATAGAGACAAGGAATGACAGAGGTGGGATAGAGGGAAATATTTTAGATGTTGAAGCAGGTAAAAGAGAGAAAGATGATGTAGTTCATGGTGGAGGACATGATGTTACTCTAATAGGCCACCGAGATTGTGTAACAGGGCTAGCAATTGGAGGTAAAATAAATATTTTAATATTTAATGCAAAAATACCAAAAAGATTTTTGCAACAACAATATGAGCTGATAGAGTTCTGGCAGACATTCTTATTTGTGCAAATTTAGAGTGTATTTTTGTGAAGATACTCTATGATCATAGTTCCCAGTCAGAATGACATCAGACTATTTACTATATCCAGACACTTTTCAGGGGCAATAAAATGGTAGTTGCTAGAACGGTCCTTTTATCATCTTCTTCTCTGTTTTTTTTTCGTTCCTCAGAGTTGTTTATTTTATTTGATACATTGTAGGCGGGTTTCTTTTTAGCTCTTCATATGATAAGACCATCAACGTGTGGTCCCTACAAGTAGGTTTTTTTGAACATTTGTGCTTTGTTTGTATATTATGTTTATTTATTTTGTCTTTCTTGTACTTATAATCATTCTTTTAGGATTTTTCTTCTGTACAAACCTTGAGGGGACATGAACACAGAATCATGGCAATTATCACCACTGACCATGAAAATGAGTCATTTTGCATAAGTGGAGATGCTGGAAGTGGTATTTTCATTTGGGACATCAGTTCCCCTCTTGAATCAGAAGTGTTCAAGAGCTGGTATGAGCACAAAGATTGGCGGTACAGTGGGATCCACTCATTAGCCTTCTCAAATACCGGATACCTTTATACTGGCAGTGGTGACAAGTCCATAAAAGCTTGGTCTTTTCAGGTGGTTTTCTTCTATTCTTTGCTTTGAATCTGTTAAAATATGGTTTGTACATGGTACTCTTCAACATTTTTTATGCAAGTATATCTTCAGCTACAAACAGTGCTGCAGAAAGATCCCTCACTTTTAAATTGTTTGGCTGAAATCATTTTGTGCTTTGTTGCAAGATAAAAGAACTGTTGTCTCAAGGCTTTTATATTTTCTCTTAATATTATTTCAAAATTCCAAAATATCGATGGCCAATTAAGGCTGGGTTCAGGTCAATTTATTATCTTTTTGATCTGCATAAAGTGCATTTATGTGCTAAAAACTGTCTTACATGTCTCAAAGCATGCAAGCTTTTCACTTGGAAGTGTTGATTATGACCTCAACTGTCAACTCATATTGTTTAAAATAACTAACCAGCTTGGCTAGAACTTGAGCTCAAGCTGGTTCCAGCTCACTCGAGTTGGTCTGTTTCCTCTATAAATGAGCAAGCACACTATAGTGCAACAAGTCAAGTGGCATTTAGGAACCTTTCTGAAGAATGTTTTTAATAATAAAGTGCAAAGATTTTTTGCTCGGATTGACATTTTTATAATAAAGTAGGCTTCTTTGCAATTTCACCATCAAGACATGAAGAATTTTTATTGTATGAAGAAGTGAAAAGATAATAAGAGAAACAACAAGAAAGAACAGTGATTTTAAACAAGTTGCTTGAATTCTGCCTGCAGGATCAGTCACTTGCATGTACCATGACGGGTCATAAGTCGACAGTGTCTTGTCTATCAGTAAGAGATGGTATTTTGTACAGTGGTAGCTGGGATGGCACCGTGCGGCTGTGGTGGCTGAGTGACCACACACCTCTATGCATACTAGGAGCCAATGAACAGCCATTAAATTTGGCACCTGTTTTATCCCTCTCAACCGGTGCTAGTTTGGCTGCCTCAACATATGAGAATGGTTATTTAAAGGTATTGCACTTCTTGTAGTCTTATGTTCTGCCATTTCTTTTGTTCAATTTGAAGGAACTGAAGGTATGGAGAACTATTTGATTTAGATCTGGCGGAATGAGATGCTAGTGAAATCAGAAAAAGTCAAGACAGGCGCTATTTATGCTATCTATTTGGAGCAAAATTGGATTTTCACTGGAGGTTGGGATAAAGTCATAAATATACAGGTTCCATTCATATTTGTGGTGCTGCTATTTTATACTCCGCATATGTTTCCCACTGTTTGTTTTATGCAGAATCCTAGAAACCTACGGATGAAGTACCATTGATTATTTTTAATCCAAATATTCATATTGGGCTTCAATATCTAAACAGTCTAATCTTGACCGGCTTACCTGTGTAGCATTGTATTTGCCAATATCGAAAGGGATATACTGCTTCATTCATACAACTGTTGGGGAGTCAGTTGTTGTTAGTAGCATTAATATGTTGGGTGGGAGTGCAATTTTGCGAGAGCTTGGGATTTTATACACACAAAGTATTTGATGGAATTTGCAAAAACTCTTCTACAGTACACTTTGTTATCAGTTGCTATCTAATGCTCCCTTGTTATTTTCTTTCTTTATAAAAAAATGTATATAGGAAATTTCTGAAGAAGAATCAGATGTGGAGATAAGAGATATAGCATCTATTAAGTGTGATTCAATAATTACATCTCTTCTTTATTGTCAAGGAAAGCTTTTTGTCGGCCTCACCAATAAAGAGATTAAGGTACTTGTTACTATACACAATCTTTCTCCTGCCTGTCTGATTTCCAAAAAAAATTAAGATATGCCTGGTTCAAAAGAATTATCCAGACCATGCCTGAATAACTTGCAGACACAACTATGTGCAACTACATACAACCAGGGCAATGTGGGTCCAATTAACAAGCATGGTTTGCCGCCACATGCAATCTCAAACAGTTGTTGCCTCATTGGATTAAGAACCCAGGCAGAGTCTTGAGGATTCTTGCAAATTAGGCATGCAATTCCTTTAATCTGAAAACAGAGCATGTTCTGAATGATTTTTTTTTTTAATAATTGCAAGCCTATTTATGTAGCCATCCTTGTTGCATATGGAGTTATTAGACTAAAATTAAACAGTTTCTTTAAACATCATAACTTTTTTTTTCTTTTACAGGTGTTCCACATGGAATTTTGATGGTTGTGCATACCACAAAAAAATTGCCAAATGTTCCACACTGTTTGATAAGGCGCAAGGCAAAGAAGACTTGTTATATGAAAAAAGATATTTTAAATCCCAAATAAGATTTTGCTACACTTCTTGATGACTTCACGTTTGCTCAGACTCCTGTTGGCGGTAACTGGACCAATTATTGTGAAACCCAAATTGACTTGCTTTCAATCGGACGAAAGGGATGCTGTCCCTTATTTATGATTCAACTAGACCTTGTAAAGGATGTAAGAAATAATAATATGTTTTCCCAGAGTAAAAAAATAAAAAATGGGAAAATTACACTGTGGAATGGATGAAGGTTTAGGGTCTGTAAGGTTAATCTCTCATGTGATTTTCTTTTTCTTTGTTTTGTTGGTCTTTTGGTTATATTATGCACTTGACATGTAATATAAAACTGAAGCGAAATAAATATTAAATCATTTAAATATTATTAATATTTAGTAGTTGTGGGCTAAATAAAAAGTTGTAGTAGGATGAAATTTAAGAGTTTGACTCTCATCTTTTCAATAAAAAAAGTTATAATAGGCACCAAGAATTAGAAATGTTGGTACTTCAAATTTGAAGTGCTAGATATAATTTTATGTCATTTTTAAGTTTGAAACTTAAACGCCTTAAAATACATAATTCACCAATAAAGTACTTAAAATTTCCTTTTGATTTTGGTACTGATATGCCCGAAATATCACCAAATTTATTGGTGAATTATGTATTTTAAGCAGTTAAAATACATAATTCACCAACAAAATACTTAAATTTTCCCTTTGAAATGTGATACTGTGTTAGCTGCTAAATGTCAAGATTGAAGTAGGTATATACATTCATGTTGGCGAATCAATTAACATATTAGGCCAGTCATGTTTTTGATGAGATTCCAAATTCCCAACTTTTTCATGAAGTGGGACAATACTAGAGTATGAACTAAAGTTACTGAACCCTTTTTTTTTTTCAAAGTTGGAAGAAATACATTTATCGATATACAACATATATCTTGCACATTATTTACAAATGTCTACATTTTTCTATGATTCATTTTCAATTTTTTTTTTACAAAATGAGCATTGCGAGCCTAGTGACTCGACTTGCCCTGGTACGAAAGCTCTTGCGATTGGGAAACCGGAAGTGGGAAGCAGTCACTTTGAATAGACATACAACACTAGAAAATTCTGATACAGAAAAAAGAACTTTTCTTTCTTTTTTATTTCTAATATATCTCTTGAAAATCATTTTCCATTCGTACAAAAATGCTATTTGAAGAAACAAATAAAAAAGGGAAACATAAACGGAAAAATAAACGCAAATTACAACTTATAGCGTATCGGGTTCGTGTCAGAGTAGTCTAGCATCGCGCCTTTCTTCTCTCAAAGCCATCTCTCTCCTTTCGACTTCTTTTCTCTTGCTCTGCCTCCATTCGACGTTAACCCAAAACCTTTTATCGGACTCCACCAGTCTCCTTTCACTGTAAGTGTTCAGTCGCGCTTTCATTTCATTCCTTTATTTTCATTTATTTTTGAATATTCGTACTTGTTATCTGCTCAGACCTTATAGTTCTTCTGATAATCTCTATTTCTCCTCTAATTTGACGTATGCATATCTCCATTTTTATTCTCACCCGTTCCATCTGTCAATTCTCAACCGGTTATCCCAATCAAGGTTAATTCCCTGTATAAACTGTTTTGGGTTGTCTTCAACCCTAGGGACTGGAGCTAAAGAAGTGCGGAAATTGAGGTCTAGAGAATAAAAATGCCAGAAAAAGAGGTTAAGCTTAGTGGGTTTCTGCATTTGCCCGATATTTCATCAAGAGAGAATCTTATAACCTATAAGAGAAGAAGGGTTACTAATAAGTCCCCACAACCTGAAGAGGTAATACCAAAATTTAATGTACGCTTTCATTAATTGTTTCATTTTCAGTTTGATTAGTTTGAAAGGACTGTTATCTTGATTCTGAAACTAACTTGATGTGCCAATATTAAAAATGTATTTGTCAAGCCTCATGCAGTATCAGAACTAGCCAGTTCAGGTCCTGAATTGGCAGCTACTGGAGATATTAATTATACCAGTTCAGGTCCCAAATTGTTATGCCAGTTACCAACATAATATGGTTAAATGTACTATACAAAACTTGTTAATTATTATGGACAATAGGATACATTGATGAGCTCGGTAGATGTCCAAATGGAATCATCTTGTATTTTCTGAAAGGAACTAATTGGATTCTATTTAAAAATTGTAGTTATCTGAGACTTTAATAAAATGGAAGATTAAGAAGAAAGGGAGAGACATGGGGTGGGCCTATGGGAAAATGATCAATGGCAATAGACAGCACTGGCAGTGCAACTGGTGCGGTCTGACCCGCTTTGGCGGTGGGGTCACCCGCCTCAAGCGCCACCTTGCTGGTGACCTGCATGTGCGTCAGTGTCCCAATGCACCAGCTGATGTTGTGAAAGAGGTACGGCGCAACCTCATCCTGAGTGATTCCAAGCTGAAGAAGAAGAATAAAGAAGTGGTGGTAGAACCCCTTTCTAAGGAATGTCCTGATAGAGTTAAAATGGGAAAAGAGAGGGTTGAAGCAGAGAGCACTAAGGTATCAATATTATTTGTACAGAAGCCAAATTCCTTTGGAAAATGTTTCTTTCTTCATATTTTCTTTTCATCTTACATCCACGTTAGTGATTTTGCTCTGAGAAGAAATATTTTATGGGGACCAGGATGAGGAGGGAAAAAAGGAGGATTTATCTAAGAAAGATAAATTATGGGAAAGCTGGAAGTGTGTTTTGGAAAATATGCTGAAGATGCCAGATGGGAGTGGGAATGGTGGAGTCCTCACCTGCATTCGTGATGTCCTCTCTTTTCTAAATGGGCCAATACAGGTACAAATTTAGTGAATTGATGGATATTTTTTGGCTGTTTTTTATGGTTAAACCACAGATTGAAAGATCATAACTAAGTTGCTTCTAGTTATGCAATGGTGAGGTCTTAGTCCAAGTCGCTAATTAATGAATAGAAAGTACTTGGTGCCATATACCAGCTTTTGTTTGAGCACAATTTGTTTATATAGCTAATCTTTCTCCTTTCAATCACAACTAGTTTGTCACTGGCACCCGCTAGATTGATGATAAAAAAAGTATTTCATGCCATATATCAGCTTTTGTTCCTGCACATTATTTTTGCAGCTCATCTTTCTTTTTCAATCATTTGCATATGTAGTGTAATCAGGTCAACACTGGCATTTCGACAAAATGTGGCCAAGCTCTTGTGGATATCTTAAGTAATGACAAATTCGGGCTTCTTTGCACTCTGTTGTATACCAATTTTGGAGATGGGAAAGGTCACAGCGGATTCTACTTTGATTTTAGCCAAATAAATACTTGTATGAAGGAAGGAAAGTATGAGGGCTCAGCTGAACTGTTTCATCAAGACATCCAAAAGGTTTCATTTTCTTTTATGAATATGTTTTGTTTTAGCAAAGTGTTATTTCTTCAGATCACTGGTATGATAGCTGATACATACAAGTGTTAGTCATGATTTGTAGTTGGCTAGTTACCGTCAAGCACTACCAAATTTATGAAGGAAAATCCCATTTTTTTGAGATATTTCAATTCAAGTCGGGCTGTATTTTCTTTATTGATCACCTATCTAAGTTTGCAACAGGTCTGGGAGAAGTTTCAAAGAATTGGCCATGAAATGGTTGATCTTGCAACTAGCCTTTCTTGTATTTCAACAGATGCTGTTGAGAAACAGGTAGCTTTCAATTTTATTTTGATTTAAGATGAGTTATGCAATGTTCAAAGTCAAGCCATCGATAAACAGGTTATGCATGTTTGCCACTAAGAGATTTCTGTCCATATGGAAATGATAAGGATATATGTATAACCTTGGTTCAAGGTCTGCCTTATGTGCTGAATTATGGGCAAACGTTATGTGCTGAATTCAAGGTCCAATCTGTTCTAAGAATTCGGGCCACAGATAGTGAGAAAGACTTATGCTGCCGTATACTTTACTTTGACTTATTAGATGTTTAAAGAAACATTTCACATAATATCTCGAATGAGAAGAAAAAAGTCTCGCACGATCGCTCTTTGGCTAGAGCGCACGTCCAACTTGTTACTGGGAGCAACTTTGATTTGTTAATTAAGTTGGTTGTCTTCTATGAAGTGTCTCAAAGAAGACCGGACAAAAGAAATTCAAGATTCGGAACTTATTGGTAGATTACAACTATTCAAGTTAAACTCTTGCTTTCTGTTGTCATATCAAAAGAATAATTTTTATTATTTCTATACTAGATTAACATACTACTCAAATTGTTTTCTAATTTGTAAAAACAATCTCTAGTCTTATGAAAAGACGTGAATAATATACCTATTTTGATTATTATTTTGCCAAACCATACCTCAGAATAGAGATTTCAAGAAATCTGATCTATCTGCTTGATATGAAATGAACTTCTGATCCAACTTTTACTGGATTTGGCAGTGGTTCAATGTTGATTAACCTATTGTATGGTTAATAATTCAGAATCACCTGTCAGGTAGAACTGTACAAGTCCCGGCCTACAGAGGATGCTCATGTTATTTATTTCTTCATTCTTTATATTGGATGGATCTGTCCTCATTTGCTGGGATATTTTATACTCTTTTTGTTTATACTTTACTATTAGTTATCTGCATGGAACTCTTATTGTTATCATTCATCTATTCAGTGTGCATGTAGCCTGCAAAATCCTTGGAATTAAGAAGTCATGAACTGAAATTTGCAACATGACTTTGATGGCTCAGGTAAAAACATAGGCAAAGACACATTAGACTGAGCCATATGTAGTTCTGTGACCATACCAGCTGAAGTCGCGCCTAGAGGGACTTTGAAAAGAATCAATGCATTGCACTGTCAATATTTATGATTCTTACATGGAAATATCAGATAGTTTTGAAAGCATTAATAGTAACCTCCGGATTTGCTCCTTTGTAGATTGAATCTACTGAGCTGGACAACTCCAGAAAGCATCCCAAGGTAGGCATTTTAATGGAAGACAGTTTTCATTGTTCTGTATTTCCTCCTTTTTCTTCTTCAAAGGCTTGATGTAATTCTTTAACTTAACTTTAGGTGAGTCCTGCAATGTCAGAGAGAAAATTCTCAGCTCAATCAAACACTACAAGAAAGTCGAACTCATCAGATTCAAACCCAACTCTTGATCAGGTTGAGCTTGAGCCATTCCAGAATGACATGTGCGACTACAAATCCTGCACGTGCAGTTACTGCAATTTACCAATCGGTGAATGGGAGCATATCAGCTGTACTACTTGCAATTTGACATACCACCTTGCCTGTGTGAACCCTTTCACAGAGGATGACACCCCAGATAATACCTGGTACTGTTCTGACTGTGTCAATGCCAAACCAATCCAGTCTGCTACAGAGGAAGAACCCTTAGCTTTTGAACTAGATGCCAGAAACACACCAGAAAATCCGGTAAGAACTGATCCATTAGAAGTGTGTAAGATATGCAGAGGTCCCGAAGAGAGTGGAGAACCCTTATTGGCATGTGGCTCTAAGGCATGCACACACAAGTATTATCACATGACATGTTTGAAGAAATGCCAGATACCCAATGCAACACAAGCCGATAAACAAAGTTGGTATTGTCCATCATGCCTTTGTCATCACTGTCTAGCTAGTAAAGATGACCATCTATTAGTGCCTTGTGCTGGCTGTGGCGAAGCATATCATACATATTGCATGAATCTGCCTAAGGATTCAGTAGCAAATGTGAAGTGGTACTGCAACAACTGTCACATAGAAAAGGAAAGAGAAGGAATTAGAGAATTTGAAAGGGAGAATGAACCTGAAAATAGTGAAATTTATGAGCCGATGAAGATGCTAATATGTGCACTTGAATCGCTGGAGGCTCAAGAAACCTTAGCTATCTAGGATAATAAGTCTTAGTATTTTTCTTTCTAATGTTCAATTAGGACAAACTGAAATCATGTGTGGATCTGTTTGGATAGCATGTGTACACTTGCTTGTGTTTTTACTTCTCATTGATTTTCTATGAAGAATTTTCATCAGTTTCTTGGCAAAAGCATTTGTATGGGTGACAAAATACGAGAAGAGATCATAAATGAAATGAAATCTCACGAATGCAGGCTAAGCACTTGGTACTCACTGCTTTACTAATGGATCAACAAGTAATGAGTTGTGATCTTTTAGGAACTCGAATCATTGTGCAAAACAATGAAACCTCTAATGAAATTGTGGTGTCAAAAAATCACCTTCACATATTTGACACCACAATTTCATTAGAGGAGGTTTCATTGTACGCTTCAAATATCAATGGATAGGATCAGTCATAAAATCACCCTCACTAGTGAAATAATTTAATTATGCCGGATATTTGTTCTAGTAGTACGTTTCTTCTTATCTGAACAACTAGTGCACCCTTGTTGCCTCCCTGAAAACCAAAGAAAAGGAGGGTAAAAGAAAAAAGTAATGGAAAAAAAATTGTACACTTATATTGCAACATAGGCTAACCATTCAAATTGAACATAATAAAGTAGCACTATCAAAGTATGCATTTACTACGACTAAACATTCACACCTGGATGCACACATCCGGGTTGTTTTTTCATCAAAACCCGAAATAGGCAAAAACAAAATCTCTCAAAAAAAAATAATAACTGACACCTAATGAAGAGAAGGATTTCTCAACAAAAAAAAATGGCGAGTTAGAGGGAGAAAATTTCTCTTAAAAGTACTTGTAACTAAAGCTATGTCGTGGAACTCAAGCCCTTACGAAGTTGAGATAAAAAAATGATTTCCATGCTTAGCTACCAGAAGGTTTTTTGGCATGTACCATCTTATGATCCTAAAATGTCAATGCTGGCAGCAGAGTAGGATATCTCCGTAATGACAGACATCAAATTGGCATCAAGCTATGCGTGAGAAACAGAGCAATATTGGAGTATGTAATCATTTCAGCATGGTCTACATGAATTTCATTACAATTAAAAATATACATTGTGCAGGAACAATTTTGTTTGCTTCTGAATGGTTCGATGTCTCTTCACCAGATTGGCCTCACCTCCAGTTCGGTAGTTTCTGATTTCTCCTCTGAAAGTATGTATTTTGTTAGCATCTAATTAGTAAGAACTTATTCTGTCCAAACAGAAAACAGATCCTGATATAGAACACTGACTATACACAACAGTCCAGTATAGATAAATTTTCACATTATAAATTTATAATTAACCTTTATGTTGCTGCTGTCCCTTAGCATCTAACAAGTACAGAGTTCATGACGGTCCGGCCTAAGTAATGTTTAGAAATTTCCATCTTGCATAAATAAATTTGAAAAATCTCTACTTGTGGCAGGCTTCCTCAATTACAATATCAATTTAGCCTAATTCCTCATTTTTATAATATCCGCGCACTGTGTGATAGTTTTTCAATAAAATAATGGAACAGTAGTTGTCCATCAAGTTCACTAAAAGCAATCAAAACAGAAATGCTGATGTAGTGTGTAATTTGAAACGAGGACTATATTGTGTGATAAAATTAAGGGAAACTTTTTTTATTTGTCACTTTAAAACTTGGAATTTATTAAATTGCCACTCCAAAATCTTAAATTAGATAATTGCCACTCTAAACTTACTAAGCAAATTGCCATAATTATACATTTAATCTATTTATCTGATTATTTTTTTCTGAAAATGCAAAAATTGTACGTACTGACTAACATACCCTTCTTAACTTTTTGTTGCTGCTATCTCTCTGACTGTTCCTCTTTTCTTTCTTAATTGTAATTTATAGGAGGCCAGACCACTTAACGTTCACGACTCACGACCTAACCAAATGCATTATCAGTTTCTTTTTTTTTGTTGATCGTTTCCTCTCTTTATTTGATCAGATATTGTGTTTTGATTATGTTTTCTATCTCTGAGACTTCTTGTAATTCTTAACAGGCAGTTAAAAATTTCGCCCGATTTTTTTTCAGCCTCTTACAAGATTGCATATATTATCAAATATAAATTATGGTATATTGAGTATGCTTTACAGTGCCTTACATCAAAACTACACAAAAGGCCAGAAAAATCAAGAGAACTTGTAATTCTTTTGAATTGTGTTGTATTTTCCCTCGAAATATATAATCTGTAATTACATTGACATATATAGTAACTGCTTAAAACACGAATCTAATGGACTGATCCTATCCTTATGACTCCAGTAATTATGGTAATTCTTTGGTTTGCTGTTATATCTTGTATGTGACTGGTAAAGATGCTTCCAGCGGATGCATCTCCAGAGTTTTTCTGGTAAGAATGCTCCCTCTAGCCTCTAGGTGAACTGCTCTCCATTAATATTGGGACTGGATGTGTCCATTCTCTATTGCTCGACATTCTATCAATAATCTATTGACAGAGGTCAGGGTGTCTCGTGTCTGGCTGGCGGAGGAGGGGAGGCGAAAGGGGCGGCAGTGGTGGAAGGGGCGGTCTTGGGTTGCTACTTCAAACTATCGATAAACAGAGAGAAATCAGGATATGAATTCAATTCAAGTAAGGATATTTTAGTCAGTTGTATTTTCAGGAAATTTTTAATAAGATAAATAGATTAAGTGTATAATTGTGAGAATTTGTTTAATTTAGTGAGTTTAGAGTAACAATTAGCTAATTTAAGATTTTAGGATGGTAATTTTACTAAATTCCAAGTTTTGAAGTGATAAATGAAAATTTTTCCTTAAATATTTTTTTTTTGAAAAAAAGCAGACACAAAGAAATAAACACAAATACAAGATGCAATAAAGAAAAACAGAGGGAAAAAAAGCAGACAATCAGACGCAAATTCACTCTGTTAGCTATGAACGGCCTTCAGAGAAAACCCATATTTTCAATTCTGGTTCGAATTTCCTCTGCCATCATCTTTTTGACTGCTAATATTCGTTCAAATCACACAGACACATACGGACATATATATTAAAACATTACCTCACTAAAAGTACAGCCAGGATATAAAATGAATAAGAAATAACGACTTTTATTGTACTCATTGAATCTAATTAGTATGGTAATTATGTGAAGAACGCAGATACAACTGCACCAAACTTCTAATTAATACCCGAAGTAAAATTACTAGCACCTATCTTCCCTTTCATCCCCTCCCACGACCCACTGCTGCCTCCGGAAATAAAAAGGAGAAGCTTAGCTAATTTGCAAAGGAAAATAGAAGGGGAATTGGGAGGAAGAAAGAAGCTAGAAAGAGATGAGACAACGGTACTGAAGGTGAGAAAAAGAGATGGACGAGATGTTCTGATAAAATTAAAGAAATATCTGAAAGGCGTACAATTTCATGAATTGGTTCAGTGTTCAATTCAATTTTAACTGAAATTTATTTTGTTTGATTAGATTTTTTTATCAGTTCATTCAAATTTAGTTCGATAACTTTTTAATGAACTAGTTCAAATTCGATAGTAATAGTTCGATAATATAATTATTTATATATATTTTAACTATTTAGTAAATAATATGCACCGATATAACTATTTTATTATAAAGATAATACAATATTATCATTTTATTATTAAATTAATAAATATTAGTTATTTTTTAAAATTTTAATATAAAATTAATAAAATATTAATTATTTTAACTCTAATTATTTATGATCATATGAAAATAAATATAAAAATTAAAATAATTGATTTCATCCAGAGTTCTATTTCAGTTTGAATTCGATTTAGCTTGAGTTTGATTTAGTTCATGTTCGATTTAGTTCGAATTGATTTCAAATTAAAATCAAACTTTAGCTAATTCGATCGAATTCGATTCATTTGTAGCCTATTCATATATATGAAAATGTACCACTTTTCTGCAAGTAATCATACCTATTATGGTTTAATAAATTTGTGTAGGCTAATATGATATCATTAGAGAGTATCAGCATGACTTTACCGAGTCAACAAAAAAACTTATGAATTTTACAATGATTATACTAAAAAAGGTTCAGCATAAAGAAAAACATAGTAAGAAAAGATCCTATAAATTATCCATATCAGCCTAAATTCCCCTCAATAAATAAATAAAAAATTGCAGAAAAGGCAAAGGTGAAGTGGCAGCCAACATACTATTCAATTACTGAGAAATTTAATCCTACGGATAAACATAAAACAAGTCTTTGGATGGATTCATCTTGGATATGCTCCGTTCCCGTTCTAATATTTGGGAGTGTTTGAACTGACGAAAATGAATTGTCAAAACTAATAAAGACATTTCAGCATCCCATTCTAATTTTTTTTAGAAAAAGGTGACAAGATTGTCATGGGTTTCATTGAAATTATATACAAGTTTAGGAGATACTAAACACCAGTATTTGTACCTCCAAACAAATACTAACAAGACACTCAATGTACTTACAGACCGTGGCCTCTGCATTCAGAGCCGTCAAAAATACTTACTAAGATGAAATGAAAACTACGGACATTCTACCAAAGTATCGACAAAAAAACAGTAGAAACAATAAAAAAGAAAACATACCAGTCAGTACAAAATAAGAGAGCAACATAGCAAATCAGTTCACACAAACTGAGATATCAAAATAACACAGCCATAACCATTTATCTTCAAAAGCTGGAGTCATATCTCATTCAGCAACGTTTTAAATAGCGATATAGCATTTTTCAACCCTAAATGCTATGAACTTAAATTGCGCTATGTCAAGTTATGACCGCAATAACGGTAATAGCAACTGCAATAGTGTATAATCACAACGGAAAAATAATACGTTATTCGATATAAATTATAATTTTTTTTCAAAATTAATTTTATGAAACTTGAGGACCCAAACTTTTGTAGTTATAGTACCGTGGTTATTTTTAATGAAAAAAAATAATATAGTTTATGGTTATTTAGATTATTATGAATAGAAAAATATTTAGCTTTTACAACATCAATGATATTTCGAATATCAACTTTAAATTTGTATTGATTAATTACAAATTTATAACTCCTTAATTAATTTATTATTACTTAGTTACTCTATAAAAATCTAGTTTATATAAAAATTAATAGATAATATAGAGAAAATACGATTTACGATAACTTCCGCTATAGATGCGATAGCTTTTTTGAACAATATCATGATAGTGCGATAATTGTTATTTAGAACCTTATCATTCAGACAGCTCATCAAAAGGGTCACCTTGTTCTCTACCAACTTCCCTCCTTGAATGGCAAAGCCCCGACCTACAAAGAGAGTGTCTACCTCGGAATAATATTAAAGAAAATTTAAACAATTATGAAATATGTTTAACTGTACATCAAAATGTGACCAAATTTATAATTTCGAGGCCTAATGATCTAATAGAAGAAGGAGAAGATTGTCTAAAAATAATATTATTTCTTTCTAACCAAATAGCCAGCAAAAAATACTTCTAACTAATTCAACTAAAATTTTATGCTTAAGTGGAATGCAACAATCAATTAGCCATAAATCTTTTAGTGAATGTCCTTGAAAATTAAATGAGATTTTATGATGCTATCCACCGGTAGCAAAGAAGAGATGCCACACAATAATTAATAAAAAGATAATTACTATCTTCATAATTACCATAATTATCAAAAGAAACACGAGAAGTATCCTTTTGCCGACCCTTTTTTGATAATTGCTTCTTAGTAAAAATTCTATTTTTCTTAACTGATCACTTGAAATTTTTTAATTTTCAAATCATATATAATCATGATTAATAATTTCACAAAAATCTAACCATTCATAGAACAAATATACTAAGAAAATGCCTGAAGAATGCCATCTCCAAATACAAGTATTAGGAGGCAAAGGTTGAAGAGATGAGTTAGAAAAATGATTGCTCAAGATAAGTCATTCTTGTAAATAAACACTTACTAGTTGTCTTCTAAACTCTATATGTGAAATACCTTTAGAAAAAGCTTGAGTCACAGTAAAATCTGAATTTATTGCTATAGAATATAACCTAAGATATAACAGTGCAAATACAACCTTCATGCCACCTATCTGTCCAAAAATAGACAGTTATACCAGAACCAATAACTTCATTAAAATCTAAATTAATAAGATCCTTATTTTTAAAATAGATTTTCAAAAAGGAGAAAGATGAGTAATGAAATAATCATATTTGACATGTATAATAATTTTTCATTTCCCTCTAACTTGAGGATTTTGAAATCTAACTGAATGGATTGAAAAAGTTGCGGCGTTGCATTGGCAACTTCTCTTTTTTGAGTAATAAAAGGTTTGTTCTTATATATTTTTTATTAGAGTGTGTGTATACATAGATAGATAGATAAATATTTTGAAATAGTAGACAACAAGTTGTCTATTATATTATAGGTCTCATAATAATTTTGATATATATATTATTTTTTATATAATTCTTTTGAAATTTGAACTCGCCTCATCTCGTAAAAAGAGATCTAATAAGCAGTTCATCTACTACGTTATATTAAACAACAAAAAAAGGTTACAAGGTTAATTTACAAAGCGGAAAGGAAAGGTGGTGGAATGATGTGTTATCCTCTTTTTGTCTCCAGTGATGCGATAAATATGTTCAACAGATAGGTTAATTATATCATACTCAGAATCACATATATACTTTCTTCATATGAAAAGGTCATTTCTGAAGAACTCTCGTATATGCCAGCAAACATATGCGTTTTATGCGTCAGAAAATATTGAATACTTATAAAGAAAATTAGAAAAAAGAAAATAAACATGCAATGGGTCTAGCGTTGGGTGCAGTGGCGGATCTAGGATTTTGATTAGGGGGGGGCAATTATCGGATTGTAATGGCTTATCGGGTTCAAACCCATTAACTAATCGGGTACTAAATAAAAAAATAATAATTTAATATATATACTTAACTAATAAATTTTTTATTAAATAATAACATTTTATATATTAAAATAACAATAAAATAAAGCTCAAAGTAATAGATAATCAAGTTGATGAAGAAAATTTTCGTCTAAGGAACTTTATATTTTAATATCTTTGCATAATTATTTCATTATGCACGGTATTAAATATTTTTTTCTCAATAAAAATAACCAGACAATTCAGGGGGGGGGCAAAAAAAATTTTCAGGGGGGGCAAAGTACCGAAAATATTACCGAAAAGCACTATTTTTCAAAATCCAGGGGGGGCACGTGCCCCCTGGATTAAACTGGGTCCGCCACTGGTTGGGTGTCTTTCCTCATGCGACCCAATAAGATTGGATTACATTGGGTTCAAATTAATAAGGACTTACAAGAGGTATATATAAGAAAAGAAAGGAGAAGGGACTGGCAGTTGCCAGTTGGCTGATGAAGGATTCAGAATGTCAGATCCTCTGCAGTGCAGCACTGCGCTGGACAAGGATTGTATGGATAGGATTGTCTCGTGATTCGTGAGCCTTTCATAAGATCAGAAACCCTCCCTATAAGCGACAGCGCGGCAAACGATCAGGACCCTAAGCCGAGTGCTTGCTATGACCGGGAAGAGATCTGTACTGTACTACTGTCTGTATTCTGGTAAACAACAATAAGTAGTTCAATTCTGTTATCATGTTGCCTGATATTAAGTGGGGTTTCTGTTCTGTGGCGAAGTTACAATTTGCACATTGCAAGAAAAGTTTTCTATTGTAGGTGAGTGTTTGTTTATTACATTTTATTGATCAAATCAAAGGATGGCATACTACAGAGAGGCATGCATTTTTATAAGAAATAAGAGAATGAAAAGGAAAGCTAAATGCGAATAAACAAAATAATCAAAATCATATATTATGATATGTTATGTTATAGAAATCAACTGAAAACATCATGGGAACACAATGATACTGTCTATTTAAAATCGCCCCATGTACCTGTTACATTACGCTTAAAATCACAAAATCTAGCTACCAGGCATGTGTTATTTATTACCATATGTACTTATAACGTAATGGAGTCCATAATTAATTACTTCATTAATTCATATCACCCTTTTATTAAATGAAAAAAATAACAAATAACTGTTATATTTCAGTATCACATATTCATATATGTTCCAATCTTGTAAGGCGCATATCTTCAAACTTGTGACTACATATATTATGTCTCATGGTGCAAAAGAGATGTTACAACACGAGTTCAATACAATTTGGGAGTAAAATTAATATAGTTACATTGAAATTGGGGGCAAAATTAAAAGATTTTAACTTCAACTTCCTGAGCCTAGTTGTTGAACACTATTTGAGATAGTACAAGATAACAACAAATTCTTTGATGTCCTTACTGGTATGTTTGAAGAAATTAATTCTCATATAATACCCAAATAAGCACAATCCAATATAAAAATCTGCACATAATAAAAAAAAAAACCAAGCTAAGGTAGTTTCAGCTTTCTAGTTTCTACCATTTTCATTTTCTACATGACTAGCACAGTCTGAATTTATAGATTCTACACCATTGTGTTATTTCATGAACCCACAAAATTATTTCAGTGGCCGTAGAAAGTAACCTAAAAGTACATTATTTTGATTAATTAATTTACCATCAAATCTGGAATACTTTTATTTCTTTTGTTCATATATAGGAATAGCTGTTCAATCCTGTATACTGTTATTTTCAATTTTAGCCAAGCACAGTAATTTTATTGAATTTCTGTAGTTCTGGAAATGCATAACGGTTAATCTCTACTTTGGAGGTCACTGGTATATCATCACATGGTGAAGGAAAAAAAGAGTTAATTTTACTTCTATTTTAATCAGAAATTTTTCGACACCCGAAACATACTTCCGAAAGCATCGAGATGACCCGGAGGAAACCCTAAATCCTAATCACATCATATTGCATTAATTGCATAATAAGATGGCCAAAACTTTCCCCCTATTTAAAGTCGCATATTTGATCCGCAAAAACAAAAATACCCTAATCTCATCTCGTCGGCGCCGCACATCACCAAAACATAATAGGCTTTACAAGCATATTTGAAACCTCTTCTCACATCTTGGATCAGTTGATCAGCCATGTCTCATTTGTTTATCCATCCACATACCTTCCTTCCCCCCTGCAACCATGCTTTTTACACGATTCGACAAAAGTTTGCCTGCCTCATCACCATATTGACTCCATGCAGCGGTATTGCCATGACTTTGGTCAGAAATTGTCAAAATTTTCTTTTACTGATTACAATTCTGCATGGATGGCCTAGGAAAAAGATTATTGTGCTGATAGATAAGCTGATCCTTCCAGATAAGGTAAAAACAAGTTTTTATTGATTAAAACAAGATTAATTTGATAATTATCAGCACCTTTGTTATTTTTTCCTTCTGGGTAGTAACAAACAACCTACCTTATCTGGTATCAACTTGGATTAGTTAATCTAGAATGGAAGTTAAAGACTTGTTAGAAGAGAACTATCAGTCTGAATCAACTCTAGGAATGCAACTTATCGCTCTATTTTCAGGGTTTTTTCCCTTTTCCCCTCTTTGAACGTTTATTTGGGACTTAAAGATTAATAGGAGATAACAATCAAAAGCAAAATTGGAGGAAGAAGAGTTAAGAAATACAACATTAGCATAGATAGGAAGGTTAGTAGGTTTATGTTGTACCTTGCAAGTGTGCGACTAATTGTCAGCAATTGGTAGCTGACAAGAGGATAGTTCCTATACATATTTCAAGGGGACAATATTGCCAGATGAGAAGAAATTGGGCCTAGGCCCAAAAATCAACATCACTAATGAAAGCTTGCATATGAAAAAGAGGAATATAAGATGAGAGGAAGCCCAGCGACAGCAAAAATAACATGAGAAGGCCATTAAAAATGATAGAAAATATATGTTTAGTATTTCGTTGAAAATCTGAAACGAGGTTCCGAACCAGTCAAAACCCCAATTGTCCGAAATGCTATTTGCAATTTTTAAGAATAGTTCAGTGCACGAATAGATATAACAATTCAGACAAACTAAACAAAGTAGTTCCATTTTTATTTTTAATTTTTTTGACAATATAGAAGGTACCAGTAAATCCGACCCGATATGCCAGGACAGAAAGACCATGAATTTTATGCGCTCCTCACTATCTATTGACTATGATCAAACCACACTTGATATACCCTAAAACTTAGTATCATTGTGCCAGCAGAAATGAAAACTATAATTAATAATTTAGATGTAATTTTGGATTCATTGACAACTTTGGGTTTTAGTTGTATTTTTTTTAGATACTCCTTTAACCATCTCCCAAACCAGAATAAAATTTTGCATAATGATAATTTCTCTTAAATTGGCCCTTGTTATTTCTTTAAAAAAAATAAATAATGATAGGTCTAATTTTACAATTCCAGCATAAATGTCAACAGACCTATACATTACTAAGCGGTGAACCTTTGCTGGTGCTGTACGGATTGACAGATATCAGACCCATTCCGACCTGACCCTTGGCGATAAAATTCCTTTTGGGTTAATTGCAAAATTGTAAACCGAGTTGAATGGATGCATGTATCGTTCAGTAATTTTGGCCAAATACGACAGCAAAAGTAGAAATAAGTAATATAATGAAAAAAGCATTGAAGAGCAGCAACCCTCGGTACAAGGAAGGCTGTTTGGATGCGTGTCCTTATATCGGTACCGTCTCAGTCTCTCCCCTTTCTTGCTCTCTCCTCGTCTCTCTTCTCTCAAACCCCAATTCCGATTGCATTTTGCTTAGATTAAAGGATATTTGTCCTTCTTCCTCTCTTTCCTTCTCTCTCCTTGTTCTTCTTCCTCCCATTGCCTTCTGTGAACCTTCTCGGTACCAATTGAGGATAGAGGACGCAGAGCAATTTTCATCATTTAGTTTTCAGTTTTGTCAACAATATTATCAAAATTTTCGGTCTCTCCATTTTTCTCTACTTTTCCTGAACCTAAAATTTGACAAGTCACTAGTTGATTTCTGGGAAAATTACTAGGCGAATAGAACAGAAAGGGGGAAAATTAGGGTTTTGGTTGACAATGTCAGTAGAGGAAAATAATTCCAATGGTGATATGTCAGATGAGAAGTTGATCACATACAAAAGGAGAAAGATTTACAATGAAAATTCTAATCCTCAGGAGGTGGTAATGTTGTTTATTCAATTTTTTTTTATCTTCTATTCGATGCATGTTGAGTTGCTAACACAATTGGTAGTATTTTAGATGGGTTCAGAACATGGTTCCAGTCTGAGGTTGTTTCTAACAATTGCTGGTTCTAGTTCTGTTATACCTGGAAACACTTCTTCATGCATGTTGAGTTGCTAACAACCATTGGTAGGATTTAGATAGTTTCAGGTCATGGTTGCAATTTGAGGTTATTTATAACCGTTGCTGCTTCCTATTCTGGTATGCCTAGAGACACTTGAGCAATTGATGCTGCAAAAAATCTAACAGAAGTTAAAAAAAAGGAAAATAAAGGAAAGTTTACTGATTTGTAGTGGGTCTGCCTGGTACTGCACTGTGATCCAAGGACAGCAAATAAAACCCAAATAACCAAAACAAAAAGATTACTGATCCATAGTGAGCCTGCATGGTAATGAATTCTGATCCAAGGTAGTATCTTTTCTAATAGAAGCGAAGAATTTCTTTCTTGAGTTCTGGTAGCGTATGAATTGGGACTCGTACCTGCATGGCTAGGACTTTCAGTCTAATTCTCTTTTTGTTTTTTAAGCTTTAGATGATTTGATTTTTCTGATGTTTTAATAAAAACAGGGTTCTAGTCATACAAACAGAAAAAGGAAGACTAAAGAGAAGGACATTGGCTGGCGCCATGGTGAAATGCTGAATGGCATAAAGCAGCACTGGCGCTGCAACTACTGTGGCATGATGCGCCATGGAGGTGGTGTTACTCGATTGAAGCTGCACCTAGTAGGTCACAAGGACGTCCGCAAGTGCCCACATGTACCAGATCAGGTTTCAGAGGAGATTGCAAGGCATCTGTTCAAGGAGAAAGAGATGCCTCTACTTAATCTGAACTGGAAGGGAAAGAAACGGAGAAAAACAGTTAGGAGGGTTGGTCCTGTTGATCAGGTTGAGCTGCAGGAAGAAATTCTGGATGTGGATGTTGATGAAATGGCTTCCATAGGACCAGAATCTGAGAGTGATAGACCTGAGGTATGTATTTTTTATGGCAGAAACTCACCAATTGGTACTTGCACAGGAATTCAAGTTTTGTAGGTCATTGTGCACGTATATTTACTTTAGATATAATACTGAATCTTGAAATCAGCCACAACAATTGACAGGAACCTTCTTGAACACACAAGAAGGCAAGGAGAATAGAAAAAAAAGTTCTTTATGGTCAAAGCCAATTTTGCATGCTTAATAATGCCTCCATATTGATGATTCTCATGAAGTTCAGAAAATCCAATACAGATAAAATTCATAGAATATAGAATTAATTCATTTATTTTTTATGGACATGGTGCAGAAGGATCTTGACGATGATATGCAAATTTGCAGCTTGAATTGCATGGTAGAGAACCGTGAAAATACTAACTATGAGGTACTCTTTTATATGTGAATATTTTACATTGGTACAGGTACTGCTATGGCTCTATTCGGCACGCTAGTTGGAGCAAACAAATGAAAAGGGACTCACCGGAAAACAAAATATACTGTATTAAATTATCCCGTTCTCAAATAGCGCCCGACAGTTGCATTCCATTATTCATCCCTGACATTGTCATATTTGCAACATGTACGCAGTTCTTCCATTAAATATTGACAACCTTGCCCTTGTGAAACTTTCCCCTTAAGAAAGAAAGATCAAATTAAAAATCAAGCACCTGAACTGTAGGTCAGTTTACTAATTTACAATATTTTTTACCACTAAATTTGATGAAGCTGATATATTTTTGTAAGGAGGAGGTTAATTGGCTCTATATTATTTAAAAAAAGTCGAGTGATGGATACTAATGATGAGATGACAGGCTTTAGATATGTTTGATGATAGTTGATTAATTTGTGTGGTTGCAAAAGAAAGCAAAATGGGCGGAACTAACTTCTTTTATGATGAACAGATACCGCTGAATCCAGATGAAATTATACATGATTCCAACAAAGAATACAAGGAAGATGTGTTTGCTGGCACAAGTAACGAGCCAGATATGGATGTTCAAATTGGCAGTAATGCAGAAGGCCTGAGAAATGGGAATCACTGGAAAAGCTGGAAATATATATTGGAAAGCATGCTTCCATTGACCCATGGAAATAAAAACAGAGATGGCAACAGGATAGAAAACGGTATTAGTTCTGGTGGGGTCCATGACTGTATTCGTGAGGCACTCTCTCTACCTCGAGCTCATAACAATTCACAGGTATCACTGAAGTTTTTACCACAGTATATTGAAGCTAGAGAATTATCTAGAACTGAAAATACAATTTTCGGGACATATTTGGATAGTATTAAATAATATTAGGTAGAAGTTAGATTCATAGATTCTGTTCTACCTTGAGAAGAGCATTCACAGGCAACTGCTGCAAGTTCTTATTCTTGCTGTGAGACAACATATCTAAAAGTTAAAGGAACTTTTTAGAAAAGTTTTTGGCAATCACCAATTACTGGGGTGGTATCTGCGTGGTCAGTAATTCACAGGTATATAGTTAAAATGCTCCAATCAGTAACAACGTATTTCAAACTACGAGAAGTTATTAACAAATTCTGGTTACCATATCAGTGTAACCCCAAGTGTCAATCCTTGATGCTTGTGGCACTATATCTGTCTCATTGAAAGAACTTTCAGGTATTTCTGGAAAATTGTAAATAGTACCTTAAGCTAGAGAAGCACTTACACTGAAAGGAACATTTTCTTTGTTTCTTGGTTTAAATTATAGAATGTTTTCAATTATGTGAGGTTCTGATGTCCTATTACATCTCTAGCAGGGATACACAGGTAACGAAACAAAAATTTATATATATCTTTAACATAATTAACAGTACAATAGCCGTATAAAATGCAATGTCCTAAGTTACAGCAAGTAAAATTGCATAGATCTTAATCAAACCCATTCACAATACAAGTTTAGTTACAAATTAGCACAGAACCTGTAATGGTAAATTCATACCGATTGAGCATGGGTTGGTTCATACCATAATTTCCAGCCTCTTATACCAGTACCCAGTTTTTAGTGGAATATTCACTTTGGGCTTACAAATTGCACATCCATAGATTGGCTAATGTGTTTTACTTATCCTTTCATTTTTTGCTATTATTAGGTTGGTGCGAGAGAAAATGTTGAGAAGTGCCAGAATGCCCTTGTCGGTATATTAAATTCTGACAAATTTGCCCATCTGTGCAATTTACTTCGTAACAACTTCCATGATGAAAAATCAGATGAGAGAAACTATCTTGATTTTGGTGAAATCGACACTAAGATGAAGAATGGGGATTATGAGAAGTCACCTGAGCTATTCAGCAGTGATATAATGAAGGTATTAAAGGGTTAATTATTGTCAAACATGAACATGGTACTTTATCTAGCATGATTATTACAGCATCAAGATGTTTGTTGTTGCCCTTTTAGTAAACATGATCATTGTACTATATCTATTTATTTATTTTACTTTTGGTGTTAGTTATGGAAAAACATGGAACATGTTGGCCAAGAACTGGTGCACCTGGCAGCTAATCTTTCAAGCATTTCAAGAGCTAATATTGAAGATAAGGTATTTTCTTTATATGTACTCTACCTATAGTTGATATGTTTTACTTGATTATGGTATAAAAGCATGTTATATATAATACAAAATTTGCATCACGCACTTCCCTGGTCCATTCCTTCTGAAAGAATTGACACCAGCCATATTTATTACTGTTACTGTACTTTATTGGTTCTTTAATCCCTAAGAACATGTTCAGTAATTGTTTCATTTTTGGGAAAATGATCTGTGTTTTATCATTGTTGTTGTTGAACTTCAACGTAAACATTGATCTTAAAAATTTTTGGTACTTCTGTACTTGCATGTATTTTATAGTCTTCTTATTATAAAGCATATAGATCCTTGTAATCTGGGTGGTCGCTTCAATATAAGGAAGGAAGTTATTCAACGAATATGCATGCGAGCTCCTTCGGGAACTGCAAATAGTTACAAAATGAAGGCGTGAGCCATTTCTGTCTTAGTATACAGTCTCAACTGAAAATATTCCAAACAGTAAATGATAGATTGAATTTTTCATGCAAAAGATTTATTCACTCTTTTGTGCAGCACTATAAGAGAAGTATGATATATTCTCTCTTCTATTATATCAGAAAAGACATATGTAGCCTAACCTTACCCTTTTGTGTTTTATCCATGAATGCTCACGAGTATTCTGGGAAAAAAATATTTTAAGTAAATTGCAGAAGGTTTAGTTATTGAAAAATTCTTTTCAGTGATATAAAGTTATGGATATTTAAGTACTGTATTTGTCTGCACGTGCTGTGTGTGTCTCTGTGCATATATATTCTTATGGTGTTTGCATTAAATCCTTAAGGGTATACATGAAAATTTGAGTCTTATGCATCATTTTTTTTCTGCATGAAGACTATGTAAATAGCATTTTGTTTTAAAATATTATTCTTCTCTTGTTCTGACTATTCGCAATTGTTGTAGGTTGGGTTCTATGTATCAGACCTGGATGAATCAATCGACCCATACCAAGCTCGCTACTGCAATCACTGCCGGTATGAGATAACCAACAACTGGGGTCTCATCAGTTGCCAAGGCTGTGACACTTCTTACCATACATCATGCATCAACCCCTTAATCCATGCCTCAACTAGATCATGGTATTGTTCAGCTTGTTTCGGCAAGAAGCCTGACATGCCTGTTACTATAAAAATAGATGACACTGACAATGACAAGGAGGGCAATTCGGAAAATGTTCAGCCATGCATCACATCAATGTACAGGCTGTGCAAAATCTGTGGGATCCGTGCAGATGGAGAGAGAGAATTTTTAGTCTGCAGCCACCCTGAGTGCCCTTACAAGTACTATCACACAGCATGTTTGAAAAAAACCCGAGTTGGCATCAGCATGCAAGAAAACAGCACCTGTTGGTTTTGCCCATCTTGTCTATGCCGAGTATGCCGGTATAATAAAGATGATCCTTTACTTGTGTTGTGTGACGGGTGTGATGAGGCATATCACATTTATTGCATGGACCCGCCTTGTGAGACGGTACCAGTAGGGAAGTGGTACTGTGGTAAGTGCACCAAGAAGAGGAGGAGAAAGAGAGGGAAGACAGAGAGTTATATGCAGTGTCAGGTCTCAAAACCGTTCAAGGAGAATGGGGTTGCGCCTAATCTTGAAGTTAATGAGGGTGCCAAGAATGAGAATAAGAAGCAGCAGGCGCACCAATCCTTGGATTTGCTCATGGCTGCAGTTGACATTGTTAGTGCTCAAGAAAAGCTGCCTGGTTAGGGAGGCAGTAATTGACTAATTTTATTCTAAGATTGTAAACTTCAAAAGAAGAAAAAAATTCAAAAAGGCAAAAGAAAAAAAAAGTTAGGGAGAGGACTGACCATAGAAGTGGAGGAGGTAGATGTGGGTAGAGAGATTGGTTCTTCTTTTGTTTGTTAAAGTTAGTTCGACAAAAAGTTCTGAGTTTGGATGAAAAAACCGATAGTTCGTTGTGCTTCTACTTTCTAAAGATACAAGCAAGTAAAAAATGCAGTGGTTATACTTGTATAATT
This sequence comes from Schoenoplectus tabernaemontani, assembly GCA_037127355.1. Taxonomy (NCBI): domain Eukaryota; kingdom Viridiplantae; phylum Streptophyta; class Magnoliopsida; order Poales; family Cyperaceae; genus Schoenoplectus; species Schoenoplectus tabernaemontani. Next base: position 6,025,216 of record CM073751.1, on the reverse strand, counting down.
TCCTTTTGTTTTGGGCCATTTGATAATACGAATGGAGGATTGGGTCATCTTTGGACTCTGGCTGTCTGGCAGCCTTGGTTCAGGAATTTGACTCAAAGTGCTGGGTACATTTTCTGATATGTGTGGACTGTGGAGCATGAATTTCAAATGAACAACTTTCTGTCAGAAGTCTCTATATATTAGAATAGTTTAAATCAATTTTATTATGGTCCCCAAAGATAACACGAGAAAAAAATTGTCAGGCCTTCACAGTTAAACCATGCCCTTCGTTAATTCCTCTGCAAGACTGCAACCCAAGGATATAATACATTCCAGTTCAATACAAATACTACAAACTTTTAATCCTGTTTTAATAAGAAAAATTTCAAAACAAAAAAGTGGGTCAACTCTCCGTTTCATTAGGAAACCAACGTGTAAATATCACAACCCTATTACCCATAAAGATTAATAGGAACTAATTATCCTACATTAACTGCTACTAAATTAAAAATGAAGGTGTCACATCCCGATATCTTAGAAATCATTACAAAAACAAGTAATATACTAGTATCAAAACATACCACCTGCCAATCATACAACTGATGTTTAATCCTGTTTTAATTACGTCAATGATATTTTATTGGAATATTTCACTTTGTTTATGCAGTGCTTATTATTTCCTTCAATCGTTTTTAAAAAAAAAGACATTGCATCACAGGCGACCTTAATGCCAGCTCTGGCCATGGTTATGATAAAATTCATTTTCTCATCATATCAGAAGTTATTCATCACTTTAGTGCCACAAAAGTGTCATCTTAGATATTCAGTGAGTCTTGTTTTAAATACGACATTTTGTAACGAGTCATGGCACGGCATGTGTGCCTATTACCTGATGGGTGATGGGTCTCACGTGCCGCATGATGTGCTTCCTTCCACAAATCGATAGATCACAAGTTTTGCATGGTTACATTTTTTTTAATCAACAATCAAGTAAATGAATATTCAAACAAACAAACAAACAAAATTCTTTTGTTTACCATGCGAAAAAAAATAAAACACTTTTTCTTCAATTTATAGGATATTTGTAACTTCTTAACGATTCTAAACAATTGTTTTATTTGTTTTCAAATAAACAAGTTAAAGTCAAGTAATATTATGACGTGTCATAAAAAATATGGTGCGACTTTCCTCCATTTTTATCATGTCATTTCATATCAAAATATGATGTATTTTTAGTGTCACCTTACATGTCACGTATTTAGAACACTAATTAAGGTTTTAAACGGATAGGATGCAGATTTTATCAATATTATTTAATTATTATTTTAAAACAGATCAATGGCATAGATCATTTTTAATTTAAGACCAATGAGATAAATAATAAATTAAGGCATGTTCTATCCAATACTTGGATCTTGTGGAACACACTCACCTCCACAAGACCTGTTTAATCTTAAAATTTAACTTATATAGACATTTGTTAGTACACATTAATAACAAAAAAAAAGCTTAGCTTGAGCGAAAATAGGTCAACTGTATCAGCAGGAGCAAGGATTTGATTATAGGTAGTGTTACACTTAATATCTTCTTTGATTTGTCGATTTGCAAAACAATTTTGAATTTTACAATTTGCCTTGTTTGAGTTTTGTGCAGGGATTAACATGCAAATGGACTAGTGCACAAGAACCAAGACTAGTGCTGAGATATAAGAGCTTAATCAAGACTGCATTAGGCTTTAGGTTTAGTTAGATTCAAATTGGGTTGAATTGGTCAAGATAAATTGAGCTTAAACAACAAGAAAATTGCATCTGCCCAGGGAATCGTTATAACGATTCAGTAAACGTTATAACGGTTCATCTCAATATTCAAAAATATTCTAAGGTAGAAATATTCTAAAAGAAACCGAGTGTATCGTTATGTAACGATTCGATGTCGTTACAACGATTTGGGAAACGTATAACGATTTGATAAATCGTTATAACGTTTCAGCTCAGTTGATCCAACGGCTATTATTTCTAAACCGTTATAACGATTAGTAAACCGTTATAACGGTTCAGGCCGAAAAAAAGTTTCTTCAAAAAATCTATTTTAAAAGGATCACCTCTCTCACGGAAAATAAACTGATGAGTTGGTGGTTAACTGTTCTAGCAAAATCATTACTCTAGAGAGCTTACTAGCCATATACAAAGTGAGAGAGATAATTCAATAGATTGATACACTCAATTAGCCAAATCTTTATTTAAGCTCAAACTTGCTTCTCTCTATTCTCCCAACTTGATCCTTCGTGATCTTCTTAAAAAAACATTCTTTTGAGCTGTAGTGCTCATCTTTTCTTGAGTGTGTTGTCACTCACATTTTGAGTGTGTTGTCACTCACCTTTCTTGAGTGTGTTGTCACTCACCCTTTTTGAGTGTGTTGTCACTCTTATTACCGATAGGCTTAGCAGCTCATTTTTGTAAGGGACCAAGTTCTACAAGTGTAAAAACTCTTTTTAAATATATCGGCTCAACCTCAATTGTTAGAGGTTGAGAGTCCCGGAGACGTAGACATTGTTAAAGCCGAACTTCGTTACATCTTGTGTTATTGCTTTATCTTTACTTTATTTTCTCATATTTCTTTGATTGTTATATTCTTGTGAGAATTGAATTGATTTAAATCGTATTCCGCTGCCATTACACTTGAACATTAAGCCCCAGATTGGTTTATACATTTTTACCTTAGGTTCTTTATATTTTTGCACCTTCTTGACCTTTCAATACCAATATCCTAGGGCGTGTAATTTCTATCAGGTAGGGTTGTGCAAATGATTGGTTTAATTGGTTTTGAACCGAACCATTAAATTTTGGATTGTTTGGTTCGATTTTTCAGTTTAAAAATTTCGGTTCGGTTGAAAATTTTAACATATTTTATTTTTGTTCTTTGGTTCAGTTTTAATTTTTCTAAATCGGATAAACCGAATAAACCGAATAGTCTAAAATTTATCAAATAATTTTATCTTACTTGATATAAATAAAAATTATATCAAAGATAATCTGAATATATTTATTTTCTATAAGTTTTATTTAGTTATTTCTTTTATCTTTTAAACTATTTATTTCTTCTATCAATTTTTATAACTTTTGATAGTTTTGTTCCTCTTTAAATAATATAATTTCGGTTTAATGAATAAATTGAAAATTTGGTTTATTTGGTTGATATTTTTAAAAGTTTGATTTAATTCATAATTTGACAAACCAAAAAAATTCTGATGCATATAATTATTTCAGTTTGAACCGAACGGACCGTTTGCACACCCTAAATATAGGTGGATTGGCGGGATTTAAAATATTAAGTGATTGAAATAAATTATAAAGTGTCAATCGATAATTTATATATAAATATAATCAATTTTCATAGTTTTCTTGTATATTTATGTAAATCATAGGAGCCAGACCCTCTGATCCTCCTTGTCTATCGGTTCAGCAAGTACGAACCGGATCTACTGCACCAGTTTCGATTTGAAAATGTCATCCCAGTGAAATTTAGAGGTGGCAATCGGGCGGGTCGGGTCGGGTCGGGTTCGGGTTCGGGTCGGGCGGGTCGGGTTAGTTTGATTTTCTGGAAGAAATCGGGTCGGGCCGGGCGGGTCGGGTCGGGTCGGGTCGGGTCAATTTACATGTTGTGTTTTTTCAGATCGTTGATAGATTTTGATTCGATTGAAGGCCATTTGATCTCGGGTCGGGTCGGGTCAGGTCGGGTTCGGGTCGGATCGGGTCAGTTTGACTTTCTTAAAAAATCGGATCGGGTCGGGTTCGGATCCGGGCGGGTCGGCGGGTTTGTCGGGTCGGATCGGGTTCTGCCACCTCTAGTGAAATTTCATCACTAAATTAATAACCACCTCCCTTTTTCCTCAAATAATAATAATAATAAGCACCTCCCTAGTACATACCATATATATTGTACCATCTAATTTATATACCCAGCATTATTCGACAACACACTTTCGTTTTCTTCCGTTTTCCTGTGAATTTTCCATTTGGCCGGATTTTCTGTTACTCAATTCTTATTAAAAACAGATCTGTTTATATATATATATATATATGAGTAAAATTAATATGATCCTAGGAGTACGGAGCCCCTCCGTGATCCTAACTTAAAAAATATATCAAATAACTTTTAAATTTTGATTTATCACTCTCATTAAATTTTTCATATTGAAATCTTATAGAGTACATAAATTTAGGGTGTTTCGAGTTTTCTAAGTCACTCTTTTCAATTTTTAAAAATCAACTCTAAAAATAATAATAAAATATTTAATGTTTGTATATTATTTTCAAAAATTAAAAAAAGTGAATTAGAAAATTCAAAACATCTCAAATTTTTGAACCCCATAAGATTTCAATATGAAGAATTTAATGAGAGTGATAAATCAAAGTTTGAAAATCATTTGATATATTTTTTGAGTTAGAATCACGGAGGGACTCCATGCTCTTAGAAGCACGCTAGATGAAGAACACTACTCTCTTAAAAATGAAATTGATATTTTTGCTGGTGTTGGTAAAGCTTTGGGGGAAGAGGGAAAGAAAATTTGAGAAACAAACTTTGGAAGAATGAGAGCAAATCATATCCTATGTTTTAAAAAAATATGATTTGTATCTTACTTTGCTATCAGATCAATTTTTTTTTTACATTATCATTTTTTTTAACTTTTCTTAATCTCAAGATTGACAAGGAAGAGTTAAAGAAAGTAAATCCGAAGAATGTAAAAATCAGATATGAGAAAGAACTTTTTGATTGGTTTAAAAATATGTAAGGTCTCTTTTTGTGTAGGTAGTCATTTCGATTTATTTTTGTTACTTGAGTGATATGACAATATTATCATTAATATGATTAATTAAGTATATTTATCAAAGAGTTTGATAAGTATGTCAAAAAAATCAAAAATAGGTCTCGAGGAAGATTTCGGGCTCAGTGCAGACCCCTTGTGGTGTATAACCAAAGAATTGAAATCAAGGGCTCCAAATTCGGATCGAATTCAACTCCATGACAAATTTTCAGCATGCGTGTTGTTCTATGCACAGTTCAATTTATATATTAGTTTTAGAAGTTTTCTTGCTTCAAATTTAGTGAAATTTGGTCAGGAGATGACTAAGACCTATTATAACTTATCTATGATTATAAAAGGTCATACTCATTGCCAAAAACCCTAGAAATTCATTCCTAACTATATCGAATTTCTACTGCATTAGTTTTGACTCTCTCATGTATTAAGAATTCTTTTCATCATCTCTAAGAGTTAGTATTCATGGAGAATGACCAAAGGATCAAAGATATCACTCTCAATTGCTCTAATAAGAGGTTAAAAAGATGTTTGTGGGTTATTCTTTGTGAATATCATTGAAGGAGATCTTGGTTGGTCTCTTAGTGTCGTGTGCTTCTACTAATTATTTTTTGCCCTTTCATTGACTCAAGTAAACGTCAAAGATATATCAATCTGATTTTTAACTTAGATTTGATTCAATTTAATTACATACAATATAATTTTGATGTTTTGATAAAAAATTTAATTTTATACACTAATTACACCGATAAAATTCTAACATTGTGATGCTATAATAATACTAAAAAGTAGTAGTAGTAATAATAATAAAAATAATAATAAAAATATTAGTACTAGTGCCGTATTATTATATATTATTATTATTATTTTGATAATCATAATAATTATTATTATTTTTTAATTTATTAGTATATTATGGTGAGTCCCGAATTACAAAATGCTTTGTGTTTTGTATCATATCTCTCATTTTTAAATTAAATGATTGATCAAACCATTCAATATGATTGTCATACTAAAATATACTTAGAGATCAAATTTTATATTTATTAAAAAAATCTATTTTTTGAAGGGAAGGAAATCGTTATTGGTGGATGGTTCATAAATAATTAAATCAATGCATTTTTGAATTCACATCCCCTATAGTACTTTACTTTAAAGTAGCTTCCCATTGTGATTGTCTATTCATGGTTCAAATTGATAGGCCTCAATTGCATACACTTTTTATTAGGGTTAATCTCACGAATCTGCCAACTTTTAGGATAATTTAGTCATTTTACTTGAATTTTTATCCCGAGATCGAGATACTACTGTATTTTATTTGAAATTATAAGAATCATGCAATTAGGATGATAATTGGAGCAAAATTGAGCAATTGAACATGATTGGGAAACACTCAAACACGAACGACATCAAGACAAATTATCAACAGTAAATTATAATACATTATGATCATAAAATATCATGAATTGACTAAGATAATATGATAATCTTGTAGAGATTGTTCTTAACTTTCCAACGCATCTTAGATCACCCAAATCGGAGTTCATATGAAGAAATTATGATCAAAATATAAACTACTGCGTAGCGACCCGTCTCCATACGGGCCGTATGGAAATCCATACCCGAAAATTTGAACAAAGTTGACAACAACTGTCTAATTGATTGGCCTCCTATATAAGACCCTTGTAGGTATCTTTCTCCATCATCCTGGATGTCCTAGCCATCATTTTCAACGGGGGAACGAAGCTTTAAAGTTTGAGAGAGATCTAGCATTTCGAAAATCGAATTTGAAGATATACACGCTGAATTGAAGCCCTCGAGCGAGAGTTTGAATTTAATATTTTTCTCTCTCTTTTTTAGTGCTATGTGCTCTTTTATTACTTTGAATTTTTATTATTGGCTCTTAAATATGCATGACTAATCGCCCTTCTAGGAGTTATGACTTATAGTACTTGAATCTTTTTAGTTAAACTGCTTGGTACTTTCAAGGGGGGAATGAAGCTTTGAAGTTTGAGAGAGATCTAGCACTTCAAAAAATCGAATTTGAAGATCTACACGCCGAATTAAAGCCCTCGAGCGAGAATTTGAATTTAATTTTTCTTCTCTCTTTTTCTGGTGCTATGTGATCTTTTATTGCTTTAAATTTCTATTATTGACTCTTGAATATGTGTGGCTAATCACCCTTTTAGGAGTGATGGCTTATAGTACTTGAATATTTTTAGTTAAACTGCTTGGTATTTGTTCTTTTTAGTAATTTTTTGTGTTATTTATCCTTTAAATTGATTATTTACATGTTTAAACTGTAACAAGTGCTTGTTGTATGATTTATCTTAGAAATTATAGTAGTTTATGAAAGTATATTGTAAGAATTTCCGATCTTGAAGGGTAAAACCCATATTTGCACTCAAGACCTAGCGATAAATTTATAATTTAGATGATTATACTTAGAACTGAACTAAATACTAATTATCAACTCGTAACTGTGTAGCATCGGGCTTTGATAAGGTTTTAACAGTCAAGAACACAAAGAATTTGAACTCCTAGGATGATGTATGTAACTGTGAAGTCTAAATAATTTGAACACAATATTGACATGCGAAAACGTCCGTCAATTTTAAACTCGAATTGCTAATCTCACACTATTGAATTGTCTAAAAAGTGAAGACACCGAGTAGAATAACAAAGGAGTGAAAAGGAAAAGTCAGAACCCCTAGTATTCCATCATATAGTTTAAAACATTATTTTATTTGCTATTTTTAGGATAATTTTAGGTTTAACAATCACTCATTTATGTCTGCCTAGATTAGTGAACCAGTAAGAACCAATAATTCATCATTTATCCTTATGGATTCGACACCCCAATTACTATCCAACAAAGGTCATACGCTTGTGATCAAAATTTGATATAAATTAGAGTAACTATTAGTTGTTGCATAAAACCCATCACAAATCCGATAGTTAAATAATTTTAGATAGTTACTTTATAGATAAAATATTCTAGAGGAGTTGCATCCTATATTTTCTACACCTTAAAAAAAATAAAAATATATATAATTTGATATTCAAATATATTTTATTATGAAGATCACTTGAAATAGTTAGATCAATATTCTAAATTTAAAAATGATAAATATGACATGAAGTATAAAAAATATTTTATACTTTGTGAATCATTGTAATATAACTCTTACTATGATTATCAATGATATGATAAAAATATTATTTTATGTTGTATTAAATAATTTCTTTGATTTATCAATTTGTAAAAAAATAAAATTACATTTTATAATCTATTTTGTGAGACTTTTTGTAGGGTCATTTGAAAGCTTATACATATTAACATGAATGCTAAGAAAAAGCTCAAAAAGCCTAGATGATTTATAACTATAATTTGAACAACTTGAAAAGATAAACATAAGTTTTACTAGTAAAATAAGAAGGAAAATCAGTTTTACAACATGAGCTATTATAAAGGTTTAGGAGCTATTGTAACAACTCAGGATGAATAGAGAATAATAATGAAATCACCAAAGCATAAAAATTTAACATAGCCAATCATTATGTAACACTTTAGAAGAGTTGTAATGGCTTTGGATCCATTACAAAGGCTCAGACAGCGTTACAATGTCTCTGAAGAAGATTTGACTTTAAAGTCAATATATGAAAGAAAACTCAACAAAGTAATAAAAAAATATGTTGCGTAATGACTCAAAAATTGTTGTGAATCATTACAATGCCTCATCATAAAGAAGCTTACTTGAGTTAGTTAAGGGCAATCTTGGAAACATAATGGCTATATTTACTCAAGTTATTATAACGCTCAGGAGCTATTGGTAAATGGCTTAGGTCAAAAGTTTGCCAGCCTTCTGATTTTGAGCTTTTATTTAAAAGGGGTTGCTCCTCACTTCTCAATAATTGAAAATTCTCAGCAAAATAGTCAGAAATATAATGACCTTACTTTTAATATAGAGAAAAAATTTTTCCTTGCAAGATCATTCAAGAAAACTCAAGTTCATCTATTCAAAATTAGTCAAATATTTAGATTGATTGACTCAATATAGTTTTTTACTTTTTGAGTTTTGAGTGTTCACAGTTACTTTTGTTGTTGGCTTAGTATCTTGTTTACTATCTATAAAAGAGCAAAGTTCAAACTTTTATCGCTACACTTGTTGTCTAGTGAATCAACGCACCACCTTGAGTTTTTGTGATTATGAGTCCTGAAAATGTAAATATTTTTTCGAACTCCATTACATCACTGAGCACGCTCTCTTTCTCTCTCTTTATCTTTATCTCTTTTACTTTCTTGTTACTTCTTATATTGTGAGAATTGTTCTTGTGATTGTCTTAAGATAATTATTGTGCCATAAACCAAATTGTTGCCTATTCACCCTCTCTAGACCTTAAAAACATCATTTCATTTTATTTAATTATTTGATTGTTGTGATTATTTTATGTATTATTTTTATTATATTAATCATAATATTATTATAATATAATATTATATTATTATTTTTTATTATGATTAGGTTAATAATATTATTACTAATAAATTATCATTAATTTTTTATTTTTATCTTCATTAATTATTATAATAATAATTATAGTAAGAAATATAACAACAACAATAATAATGATAATAATAATAACAATAATAATAGGCATGATTATTATTATTATTTATCACAAAAAACGTTATGCATCATTAATTTTACACCCCAACCAAACATAAGCAGAGAGATCTAATTTCCAATCAAAACAACTATGTAATATGAACATATAAAGTACCTGGTATAACTCTATGATCAAAAGTACTACGAGGTTAAATTTGGCAAACTCTTTAATGAGCTTAACTTAAAATAAATTCCTTTGTTGTCTTTAAATTTTGGTTTATATTTCTCAATAAGTTTTTATAATAAAATATTACAAGTTACTAAACTGTTTTTAATTTTACAGAATTTTTTAACTTCTTTCATATTTTTTTAAAATGACTTTAAAATAATGAATGTATGCATATGAAAATGTGTCATTTAAAAAATTCCAAACAAATAATTACAAAAATTATAAAAGTGAAAAAATGTATGTCATCATATATTGATATAAAAATATTGAATAATATAAAGTGAAATTTTAATGATGTTAAAGTATATTCTTATGTTAAACTCATTAAAAAGTTTGATGAGCTTAAGCTCATGCTATCCGTCCCAACCTATATTATTATTGTCGTTATTATTATTCATATTATTATTAAAAATAATATATGCTATCATGGTTATTTTTTAACATAATGTCATATAATGAGGTGCAGTGAATGTAGGCGAATGCCATATAATGGTCCATAGATGTCCTTTGCTCATAGATTTATATGGCATTCACTTACCCCCAAAAATTTGAATGGTCAATCAAGGACCGCTGTTGAAAATAGATATTTCATCTGATCAAGTTATTATAAAATAAATTCTTGCTTTAATGTGTCTTAAAATCTTCAACTAAAAACAAGGGGGGTAATCTCTCCGTTTTTAATTGAATTCATAAATGTTTAATACCAATTTAGTGTTATCAATTTTAGAAAAAATAGCCCACTGATATTGTGTGATTTATGATAGCGTATTTTTTTAGAATATTATAAATTTGTCACGTCATTTGTTCCTAACAAATCATCAGATATGCGTTATATTCTTATAAGTCACTTTTTACAAAAAAAAACTAATATTAATTTGCTTATGGAAAAATCCCCTTATATTTAATTATGTTTTCTTGCAACGGCTTATCTTTGATTGACGAAAACGTTGCATGGATTAGTTCCCAATTTCTGAAAAAAATATATATAATAACTAAACTAATTTATGAAGTTATAATTTGATACAAAGTTTAATAACGTTTAAGAAAATAGTTTAACTTAGAGTTTAAATTATGCTATATATTAGGGGTGTCAATGGGTCTGATTCGAGTCGGGTCATCATTATTTTATTTTATTTTTACCCGATCTGATTACATTCGGATCAAAAAATCTTGACTCATATCCAACCCAACCGGGTTATGGATCGACCTGATATGACCCGATCCGTGTAAAATAATTAAATATTTATTAATTATTTTTATATTATTTTAAGCAATTAATTTATAATTAATCTTAATTAGTATATAATTAATATATATTTTTAAGTTTTAATTAGTAATAAATCATAAAATTATTTTCAAAATACAATTAATCAAGTCGGCCGGATTAACTCGAATCTGATCTGATCCGATTTGATTCGAGTCAAAAAAATTAAATTTATATCCAATTTATTTATTTTCAAATCATATCGGTCAGATCACATTAACCGACGGTGGGATCAATAATTGTCATCCGAATAATTGTTCATCCGTACGAGTATATATACGTTTGCACCTGCCCCAAGAATTCGAATGGTCAGTTAAAGTCTTAAAAACTTTTAACTCAAAAAAAAATAAAGTCTTAAAAACTTACGGCACTTGACCTCCATAGTAAAAAAAAATTAAATTAAATCCGCTCACCGCTGTTGCTACTTGCTACTGTTATGATTACTACAAGTCTACAACTACCGTTACTAGTGGTCTTGTGCTAATTTTTCGCTAGAAGGAGACATGGGAACCAATATACGGTGGTATCTCATACTTTGTCGGCTCTTAGAGCCATTTCCAGAAAACGACGAAGAAATCAACGTCATCATGTCAAATTCATGTGTCTTTTCTCCGCGGAAAGTGTTAAGGACCATGTCAGTTGGGCTCCTCGTTTCTCTACGTTTCTTCTTATGTGCTACTTTGTGCCAAAATTAGGAGAAAAAAATTAAAACATAAATAAGTTGATCAAGTTACATGTTAGAAAATAAAATATAAATGTCTGAAAATAATTTTTTTCATTTTGAAATTTGAATGCAATAACTTATTCGGCAAATCAAACAGAACATTTATGTCTCTTGTTCCATCTGGTAATTTCATAAATAAAACATACATAAACCACATCCAAAGTCCTTGAAAATGCTCATATGAAGACAGAATAGTAATGATAATTGCAACTAGGCAAGTAGCTAGACAAGTCTTGAGGACAAGTCCAAGGAATTATCCTTGCTTTCATCCACTTCTACACAAGAAGCCACAAAATCCACGACCACACGGAGACAAAAACAGTCCTAATAAGAGAAGCGAATAATATCCCAAAAACAACTGTAGCCCACAACAATCCATTGGCGATCAGCCCACGTGAATCAAAGTGTCCTTGGCCCAATTGGCTCTTTCTCGCTCACCCCTGTTCAAGGCTGTTCTCCTATGTGGGAGCTTTCATCTACAGTTCCGTGCTTCCTTGCTTGTCTAATGCCATGCCTGGATGCGATGGCCAAACCACCACTGTTCTTGGCCCTGTCCCTAGATTCTATGCTCTGGTTCCACATGCGGCATCCTCAGCCTCAACAACCCAGCATATGCACGCAGCAAGTTAATCAACTCGCAATACTGCCTGTAGATCATGTACCCGCCTTAGAATTTTTTTGTATAAAAGTGCCATTGAGTGCACGAAGAAATTTGTCACGGCAGGGATCTGGCACTGGTCCATAGATGTCCTTTGATCGATTAAACTGGGGTACTTAACCAATGGAAGTTTACCCTGAGTTGTGAAACCTAGCCTGGAAAATGGGACTAATTTCAGAAAACACACTGCTGCCCAGTTTTAACTTCTAACAGCGGAACAGTCTCTTCAACTATTAGTCAGAAGATGACTTCGACAATATTAATCCATCAGGACTTGACGAACTTAGTTCTGATCGATATTCTGCTCCTCAGCACTGCACTACACAACAATATAAAAATGAAAAAGATTATAGTGGGATTTATTTTGAGAACTGATCATCTATATGCATCTTGACAAAATGAAATGAGTCGGCACCGTGCGGAAAGGATATGAATTTAGGGAAAGGATTAAAAGTTTTCTGAGTTAATGAAACTTTGAGGATCTATTAATACATAATGAGACAAGTTTAAAATATATTTTTTGACCCATTTGTGATGACATATAATTAATTTTATAAGCTTAATATAATGAAAATTTTAAATACCATGACACACTATTTAATATATAAGTACATATATAGTCTAAATTGTACATGCAAATCTTGAATTTCATAATTAAATATAATACGTTCATTCGACAGCACGTTAATAAACCGATGTCGATTGATCACCCTCCACTCGACTGTTCATAATCTTTGAGAACCGTATCTAATATTTTTGTTTCATATCTCTTGTCGTGAACTGCAGATCCGTGTACTTGTAGGGTTTAACCCAGCAAAGATATGTAAACAAGAATGGAGCGATGCATTACCAATGCTATAAAATTTTAGTCCTTTAAATTTTCATTTACAATAGCTTAGTCCTATCATTACCAAAACTATAAAAATAATTTCGCATCCACATCATATAACATATTATGATTTGTGAAAAATATTTGTAAATATCACATTTTAATAGGATGACACCGAATCGCAAAATTTTGACCTTACCGAATATTTTCTCAATCCCGAATTTGTTACTATGATCGAATGATCTAGGGTGTCAACACGGATCGAGTGATGATATTTTTATTAACATATCCATTTAAAATTATTTTTATCTATACCATATCATTACTGATTAATATTAGACTAACTCATATTTTATATTTATCCGTTAAGGTAATCGGATCACAAAATGTTAACGTACATGGACGGGTCTATGTTCAACCAGGGGGTCAGATGCCCCTAACCATTTTTTTTTAAAATACCTTGTAGTTATATATAGAGAGAGGTTATGGTGCTTCGCGAAGCACAAAGTCTCTCGTGCTTCACGTCTGTATCTTGAATTTGAAAACTCAAATGGTTGATTCAAACGTTCAAAATGATCTTCATATTGAAATATCATTGGAGATCAAATTTTATATTTTTTGAAAATTTTTACTATTTTTTAGATGGGTACAATATTTATTGATCTAATGATTTCTATACAATCCAAAACTAGTGAATTTGTGCCTATCTAAAAAATAGCAAAAAAATGTAAAAAAATATAAATTTTGATCTCCAAAGATATTTCAATGTGAAGATCATTTTTAAAGGTTTGGATCAATCATTTGAACTTTCAGATTTGAGATATAAACATGAAGCATAAGAGGTTTTGTGCTTCCCAAGCACCATACCCTCAGTTTTAATTTATGGTTTGCATTAAATTTATCATATGAAAACCTTATGAGATACAAAAATTTAAACCGTTTTGAGTTTTCTAGGCCAATCTTTGGCTTTTTTGAAAAAATAACTCCAAAAATAATAATAAATATTTAATGTTTGTGTTGTTTTTTTAAAAATTCAAAAGAGTGACTTAAAAAACTCAAAACACTTTAAATTTTTGTATCCCATAAGGTTTTATGTGAATAATTTAATAGAAATCATAAATTAAAATTTTGAGATTTTAAAATATATTTTTTGACCCGTTTGCATATCGACCGAAATGCAAACGTTTTCACAATAGTCTATTTCTCTCTCTCTCTCTCTTTATATATATATATATATATATATAAAGTTGGGCTATGATGCTATACATAGTACATATCGTCCTCATGCTATGGATCGATTCTTCATCATTAAAGTCTAAATGGTCAATTCGAACTGTTCAAAATTATTTTCATATGAATATCTATATAAAGTTGGGCTATGATGCTATACATAGCACATATCGTCCCCATGTTATGGATCGATTCTTCATCATTAAAGTCTAAATGGTCAATTCGAACTGTTCAAAATTATTTTCATATGAATATCTATTTATGGACCGAATTATATATTTTTAGATTTTTTTTTACTATTTTTTTAGACAGTTAAAAAATCACTCATTTTGGACGGCCTAAAATAATTAATTCAAGTGATTTTCAAACTATCTAAAAAAATAGTAAAAAAATCTAAAATTTAGTCTACAACTAGATATTTATATGAAAATCATTTTGAACGGTTCGGATCGACCATTTAGACTTTGATGATAAATAACTGATCCATAGCATGAAGACGATCTGTGCTATGCATAGCACCATAGCCCAACTATATATATTAGTGTTCTAAATAGCACGCTATAGCTTTTTTAAAATCCAAACGCTATGCTATACACCTACATTGCGCTATATGTGCTATTTGCGCTATAACAGCGATAGAGAACCACTATTATGAATAACATATAGCGGTGCTATTGCACGCTATCGTACATTTATTCATAATAAATTTTAATTGGTCATAATTTCTTCATCTGAACTCTGATTGATGTGATTCAAGTACGTTGGAAAGTTAAGAACAAGATCTACAATATTGGCATATAATCTTACTCACTTTTGTTATACTTATAAATTTCTTTTGTATTTTATTATTTTGCAAAACTTACTTGAATTTGATAAGTCTTTTGAGTTATTTTTGTAGGATGCTATGAAGACTTTATCGATTGCTCATTATTTAGGCTGATGAAGATAGCCAGAAGAAGTCAAGAGAAGAAATATGATCAAATATTATAAGGGTTAATTCAAATCTTTAGGTTTTTCACAGAAAATTGCAAGGAAATGTTTATGTCATAGTGAATCGTTATAACGTTTGTATACACTCTAAAAAAATTTAAGTTCACTGAAGACAAAATATAAAATTTTAATAGACTGAATCGTTATTTAATGTTTCAACAAGCGTTATAATTTTTCAAGACACTATAACGTTAAATTAAAATGTTATAACATTTCTTTGGTGATAGAACCTTGTCAGACTCTAAGTCAATACAATCAAACTTGATCAAAACATTATAATATTTTATCAAGCGTTACAATGTTACGCTCAACCGTTACAACGATTCATCCAAGTATAAACAAACCATTGTAACGCATTCTGATAAGGATATTCTTGACCAGATCATGATAAAAAAATTGAAACTGTTATAATGGTTCAGAAAATATTATAACGGTTCCCCGAGGTAAGAACTCAGACTACTGTATGTTCTTGTGTTTTATAAACTGAGTGCTTTAAAATTTTAAAAAAATGAAAATCTATCAAAATCTTTCTGTCTACTACCAATTTTGAGCACTTACCCAAGCTATCAAGAAAGAACTTTTCACCCTTGTAAACATATAAGAATCTAATCTTTTGAATTAGTCAAAAACCTTAACATTCTTGTAAATCGAGTTCTAATCTCTTGAGATTTGTCTCAACTTTTCTTCTCAGTTGTGGGCTAATTTTTTGAGCCTTGTGTGCTCCTTGTTTTCTGTTTTCTTTGAGTCTTTTAGTTTTCATGCACTAATTTTTGTGAAGAACCTAAAGTTTTTAAAATTATAAAATATTTTCTTTAGTAATATAGCAATGTTTCGTTAGTGAAATGAGACCTGAAGACGTAGATTTCATAACCGAACTATGTTAACATCATGTTTCTTCTTTACTTTTATGCACTTACATCTTTTTATATTTCACCAAACTTTATACCAAACCTAAAATTATTTAGACTTGTAAAACCTTTAGTTTTTGGTAAATACCACCTTGAACTACCATAAAATAGCAACTTCATATAAATTTTGGATCAAAATTCATTTCTTCCTTGTTATCAGCGTTCTGGTTTGACCCCAACTTATATCTCTCTTGCTTTGTTCTCGGTTCCCTTCTTTAACTGAAATAACAACTAAAACTAGGTAGAACTTTGAACTTGAGCAATTAAAATCTAATTTAAACTAAATTATTCTAAAAAGCTTTATCTTGAGACTTAATATAATCTAAAATTTAGCATTTCAATTAATTCATTATGGACTTTAATTAATAACGGAATGCGCTTGGCAGAAAATAATATGTATTACTTTTGACCCTCTTATGCCAAATTTTTATTTTTATTTTTGGCAGAAAATAATATGTATTACCTCCCCCCCCCCCAATTTTTATTTTTATTTTTGACCCTCTTATGCCAAAGTCTGGTTCCGCCTCTCATAATGAATTCTAACAAATAATACTAATACATTAATTAGTTTATCATCATTTATAAAAAAAATATTCAAACTCCTTTATTTCATACAAATAAATCTCTATTTTACTAGTATGAAATAAAAATATAATTATACAACCAATTCCAACATAAGTCATTTTAAAACAAACAAATTAAAAAAATACAAGCATCTCTTATCAAACTCTTTAACTAAAAAACAAAATGTATTAAAAGCAAAATAATATCTTAACTAAAATAAAATTTTACATTCCTTCATCTATCATTTTAAAAAAATATTCTATTAGATGTTATTCAAATATTATAATATATGAGATGATGAAATCGAAGAAAAATAATTATCATAATTTATAATTCATACTCAGAATAACTAATTACAGAAATAATATTACATAAAATAATTATAAAAAAATAATATAAATTATTTTAAAAAAATAATCTATAAACTAAATATGTACGAAATGATTTTTATTCATATTTTTATATATTTACTAAAATAAAATTAAATATTATTCAAAATCATGTTAGCGAATACAAAATGGATAAGATAAATGGATAAATGAGTTATTGACACCTAGACCTAGTTGCACCGTTCTTTCATTTTATTATTATATATATATATATATAGAGAGAGAGAGAGAGAGAGGGAGTCCGACTACGGTGCTTTGCAAAGCACAAGAGCATTGTGTATTTTGTGCTCTATTCTTAATTTCAAGTCAGAAATGATCGATATGAACCGTTCAATTTAATCTTCCTATTAAAATCTATTAGGAAATCAAATTTTATATTTTTTAGAATTTTTTTGCTATTTTTTTCTGGTGAGGAGAAATTGGCTTGATCTGAGAATTCTGATTCATCCAAAAATGACGGTTTTCCCCCTATCCAAAAAAAATATAAAATTTAATTTACTAATAGATTTTGATATGGAGATTAGATTGAGCAGTTTGAATCGATCATTTCTGACTTAAAATTAATAATAGAGCACAAAGCACACAACGCTATTGTGCTTTACAAAGCACCATAGCCTAATTATATATATATATATATATATATATATATATATATATATATATATAATTCGTTTCAGTGGATTGCCCCGTTATTCTGATCTCAGGACGAGAGGATTTGTTGGCGAATGGCAACTTGGTGTCATCATATCCATATCCTGTTGAATAGTATTGATTCGTTTCGTTTCCTCCAGTGATGTAGGATTTTGGTTAGAGCATTAATTATCAGATTATAATAGTTTATTGGATTTAAATTTATTAACTAATTGGGTATTAAATAAAAATAATAATTTAATATATATACTTATCTAATAAATTTTTTATTAAAATAATAACATTTTATATATTAAAATAATAACAAAATAAAGCTCAAAGTAATAAATAATCAAGTTGATGAAGAAGATTTTCGTCTACGGAACTTTATATTTTGATATATTTGCATAATTATTTCATTATGCATATTATTAAAAAAAAATTCTCAATAAAAATAATCAAATAATTCATAAGAGTAAAAAAAAATTAGACGAAATAAATTATCGAAAACATTATAAAAAAATATTATTTTTCAAAATTTAAGAGGCAGCCGCCACAGATACAAGTAGGTTTCCTCCATCTCTGGACTGGACTCCACGTGCATCAACAGATATTGAGAGAAATTTACAATGCCTACTTACCTAGATTTTCAACTTTGTAAAGTAAATACGGTTAGCTAGACCGTTTGTATCAGCATCTTTATCTCTGTAATTTACAAAAATATTTATGATGTTAATTTTAAAATATTTTTTGTGAAACATAATAGCGAAAGGATGTATATTGGCTTGGGATATCTTTAATTCTGGTCAAATCAATTGTTCAAAATATTTTTTCTAGATAACTCCGAATTCTCGTTACTTATTTTTACAATTCGTCGTATTTATTGCGCATAAATATCTTTACGTAGTTGTAAATTTCTAATAGCGCTGTAGGAATTTCAATGACGGTTAAATGCATGGACAATAAATTGTTATATATAAGCAATTAGACAATACAAATCAAATCAGATTAGTTGTTATTGTGTTGTACATAAAAAGATTTTCGCGGTAAAAAGATATATTTGTTCTATTATTAAACCCCATTCTAAATATATATATTAGGATGATATTAGAGTTAATTCACTCTACGGATAATAGCCTTAAATTGACTCATAAATGTGATCATGGAACAAGATATTTTTTCTAACCATTTAGGTATTTGATTACTCATATTATTTTTTTAGAAAAAAGTGACAAGCAGCCACCGGTTTCTTATTAAAACCAAAAGTTTCGATACAAAGCATCATATAGCTGATGTTCGAAAAGTCTCAATAGTGTTCATACAAACCACCTACTGAAAACTGCAAATTACAGCTAACAGCGCCTTCAAAAGCATTCCTAAATCAAAAGAAAACAGATACATCCAAAACATAACAGACAACTACAAAGTTTCACACAGAAAACACAAGCAAAAACCTACAAGTTATTTGATATCAATTATAAGAACAACCAACACATGAGATTAACTTATTTCTCATTCAGACATTGGACTGGTGCTCAGAATCTCCTCGGCCTCGACCAAATCTTCCTCCTCGATACCCAAAACCTCTACCTAAAAAGGAAGATCGTCTACCCCTGAGACAACAATAATGTAAGATTAAGCAACTGAGAGGTATGTTTAGTAGTACATCAAAATTGTGCATAAATGAATAATACGTAGACCTAATGCTCGCACAGAGGAAACAACAGAACCTTGAAAAAGCACTTAATTTCGTTCAAGCCAAATAACCCAACAAATAGCACTACAATCAATTTAACTAATAATTTATCTTTTAATGAAATACAACAGTCAATCAACCATATATCGTCTAATACTACACCTTCAAAAATAAAATAATTATATTATGCAATCCAGTTCCAAATATTTTTGGCATAATTGTAAGAGACAAAACGATGATCAGCAGTTTTAAAATCACCACAAAAAACACAAGAAGTATCTCCTTACCAAACTCTCCTAATCAAGTTTTCCTTTGTAAGGATTTTGTTTTTTCTAAGCAACAACATAAAAATTTTGACTTTTAATGGAATTTTAGATTTCCAAATAATGTCAAATTCATGACTAATTACACCACCAAAATCTAATCATTCATATAATGAATGCACTATGAAAATACCAGAAACAGACCATCTCCAAATATTAATATCCAAAATAGAAGGATATAAAGAGACAATTGCTAATTCAGAAGAAAAAACATTACATTCTTGTAATAAGACCCCTACTAATTGTCTTTTAAATCTAGTTGTAAGTTACCATTATTAAAAGCATTAGCAACTATAATTGTAGGATTTTGTACCATAGAATATAAAAGGGGATAAGTGCAACTATGAGCACAACCCTTATGCCACCTATTTGTCCAGAACAAGACTGTATTACCTGAACCTATTTTTTTTATTGAAACCTATATTAACTAAATCTTTGTTTTTAAGAATATTTTTCCAAAAAAGGAAATATTTACTAAAGAAATAGAATATTTAGCTTGAATAATAATTTTCCATTGACATTTAACATTAGGGTCTTGAAATCTCACCAACCATTTCGCTAACATAGCTATATTCATAATTTTCAAATCAAGCACCCCTAATCCACCTTGAGATTTGCTTTTACATATAACATCCCAAAAGACTAAGTGATATTTTTTCCTTGTAGAATTACCCCCATACCATAAAAATATTTTTCTAATTCTATCAATTTTATTTCTAACATGAGTAGGTAATTTGTATATGGACATCAAGTACAAAGGAACAGCGGAAATAACATAATTTAAAAGAGTAATTTTACCCCCCCCCCCCCCATAGAGAGCATTTTACCCTTCCACCCTTGTTTTTTTTTTTTCTATTTTTTTCAATCAGAAAATTTCAATGTTCATCTTTTAATTTCTTAAAATATAAAGGAACACCTAAGTAAGTAATTGGTAAAGATGATATTTTACAACCTAAAATATCAGCTAAATTTGCACCTTCCTCAAGGAAAATATTCAAAGTGATCATTTCATATTTTCATAATTAATTTTAAATCCAGATAGATCTTTAAATGACACTAATATCCATTTTAGCACCTCAATATAATAAGGTTTAGCCTCTAAAAAGAGAAGAGTATCATCAGCAAAATGGAGGTTAATTAAGCCTGAACACTCACCTATAGCTCCTAAGCCTTTTAAAAAACCTAGCTTCCTAGCATTAGCTAAGAGAATGTTGAGAACATTAGCAACCAGATCAAAGAGGAAGGGAGAGAGAGGTCACCCTGTCTCATACCTCTCTTATAATGAAAGTATGCACATAATTCACCATTGAAATTAATATAAGTCTTACTTCCATTTTATATATTAGTAATCCATTGTATCCATTTTGGACCAAAGCCCCTACCTATTAGAGTTTCAAGTAAAAAGTCCCAATTAACTTTGTCAAAAACTTTTTCAAAATCAATTTTAAATAAAACACCTTGAGATTTTGTTTTATTAACTTGATGCAATACTTCATGAGCACAAACAACATTATCCATAATATAACGATCTTTTATATATGTTGTTTGCGAATGATCTATTAAACTATCCATAACAGTAGCTAATCTATCAGCTAATAATTTAGTAATGATCTTAAAACTATAGTTAATGAGACTAATGGGTCTAAAATTAGTGATAAAGTTTGCATCAGTTTTTTTGAGAATCAAATATATAGTTGTTGAATTAAGTTTAGAAACATCTAATTGATTAAAATAAAAAAAAATTAACAAGCTTGAAAAGATCT
Source organism: Schoenoplectus tabernaemontani (assembly GCA_037127355.1). NCBI lineage: Eukaryota > Viridiplantae > Streptophyta > Magnoliopsida > Poales > Cyperaceae > Schoenoplectus > Schoenoplectus tabernaemontani. Next base: position 6,003,611 of record CM073751.1, on the reverse strand, counting down.
CTAGAAACTAAGTCCTAAAAAGATTGATAGAATTAAAAGGAAAAACTATATGGACCCGGTGCCTTATTTGGATCACATGAAAAATAACATGTTTAATTTCTTTTTCAGTAAAAGGAGATTCTAAAAATTTAATTTGTTTTTACTGTAAGATGTGTACATGAATCTCAAAAGTTAGATTCTAAAGAAATAGTTTTGTTGTAGTAGTACCAAATAAATTACAATAAAAATATGTAACATGTTTCCTAAGTATAGTTTGATCAAAAACCATTGATCCGTCAATCTCTAAGGAAAAGATAAAATTCTTTCTTTTATTGTTAGAAGGCACAATATGAAAAAACTTGATATTGAAATCACCTTCCAAAATCCATTTCAAACTAGCCGTCATGATATGTAATTAAGGTTATGCAGATATTCAAGTTCTTGCAAAAAAAAAGTTATCTTTTAGTAGAAATTGTGGGACCATAAACAACAGTGAAGTACCAATCAAAAAATCTTGTTTATTTCTTAAATGTACAGTAACTGAAAAAATCAAGTATAAATGTATATAAAACACTATAAAAAGATTCATTAATACCAGCAAGAATACCTCCTGAATTACCTTCAGAAGGTTTAAAAATTCAATTTAAAATATAGGTACTAATAAAATTGAGAGTTCTAGAAGGTAAAAATTCAAGTTTAGTTTCTTTAATAGCTACTATATCAATATGATGATCTAATATATAATCTTTCAAGAGCCTTTTTCTCTTAAATTTATCTAATTCCCTACAATTCCAACAGAGGATATACATAAAAACTAAGAAAGTAACCTAAAATACATTAGAAAGAAGAATAAGAAAATAAAACTAAGTAGAAAGCTCTAAAATCTCATCACTAATGTCGACTAAAGTCCTATTTTGTTCATTAGCTACTATAACATGTTTTTCTTAACTATTTTTTAAATCTTGATTTCAGTAAAATCCTAAATTTATTAATTATATTACTCTTTATGTCATTTTGACTACCTAGAGAGAATCTTATGTTATCAAATAATAAAATAACTTCAGCATCACTAAAATTAACAAAAAAAAATATCTAAGAGAGAAGCAGTACATAAAACAGGCTTAGAAGATGTTATACCTTTGGAGGAACTAGTGTCAGTTGCATATTTTATTGTAATCTAGAATTGTGCCTAGGTTCCTGAGCTGCCTTATGTTTGCCCTTATCCTCTGGATCAACATAAACCACCATCTGTTGAGAAGCCACATTGGCTTCCCATGGATCCCAATTATCCTCATGAGAAGTTGGATCCTTATTAGGTTGAAGGGTAATAGCCAAAGAGGAAGTAGCATCTGGCCCAGTCTTATAGTTTAGTAAATCTTCATCAGAAGAAACCACCCTTTTGGAAGGAGGCTGAGAGGATGAGACATGTTTTGACTGGGATGGTAGGGCAACAGGAGGTAAAGAAGAAGTAGGGACAGTCTGAGTTGACTGGATGGGTTGAGTGTTAGGTAATATAATAGAAGGTAAGGTATCAGGCTGAGTAGTAGGAATTGAAGGCTCAATATTAAGAGAGGGTTCAGTAATGACAGTATCATCAGACTGGGAAGCAGATAATTGAGAGGCTGGAGGAACTGGTTTGCTTTGCCAGTATTATTTTAGTCCTTTAAAAAGCCAACTCATCTTCTACTTTAAACAGTAGATCATAAAACCTATGAGAACCATCATCGTCTATAAAAGCCATTTTCCTATAAGGAAGAACTACCTCTTTTGATTTCACACCCACCTTAATTCTCAGTATAGTAAAATCTATATGTTCCCAAAAACGTGGATCTTCCTCAATAAAATAACCACCTAATTTTAGAGCTATACGATTAAAAACTTACTCTTTCCAAACATGAGGAGGTAAACCTATAATATTCACCCATAAGATCATCGGATCCATACCTGCATCAAACTTTTTAAAATCATACGATTCCACAATAAATTGCACATCACCCAGTATAACCACACCCTTTGCTAAAATACTACTGCTTTAATCATCATTCGGAGGCTCAATGAGATACTTTTGCCTGGGTAGGGCTCTAGCCACCCACGACCAACCAGGAAAAGGAAATTTCTATTGAAGGTAGGTTTGAATAAAGATCGGGCCTAAACCTAATTCATCGTGAAAAATCAGAATATACTGTATAGTTTCATGGAATTTTTTAGTTGCTGGAGTAAGATAAAACTTTAGAACCGGTAAAGCATTGGCTTTAGTAATAGCTTGAGAAGAAAGTTTTGACGGTGGCGGTTGAAACATCATGATAGATTTACACTGGTGAGATCAATGACCTAAACGACCACAAGCAAAACAAACTAGAGAATTACGACACTAAATAGTTATGTGACCTTGATCACCACATCTAAAGCAAACATATTTCCTAGCGATTTGTGGTGTTGTAAAGAATTGAGTTTTGCCCTAAATTGCGTCGTAGAAGGAAGATTAGGTTTAGAACAAAGAGACGGATCGCTAGGATTGTATATGCAACAGAGGAAAAAGAGGACTTTTTACTTAAAGAGCCTAATAATCAATGTTATCTACAGAATCGGCATTAGAGCAAAGTTATTTTCACAAACGGCCTAAATAAGGGCGTGAGTTCAACTCACGCCCTTAAACCTTCATTTTGCTGCCCGAACACTGCCCAAAGACACAAAGGGCGTGAGTTGAACTCACGCCCTTTAGACGTTGATGTGCTCTGATTGTTACCTTTCAAAAACACCGAAAGTGAAAAAATGATATAAATGCGATATGTGGATTTAAAGGGTGTGAGTTCAACTCACGTCCTTTGGACCATTTTGCTTTCTTTTGTTTGGGCAGCGGGCGGGCAGAGAAAATAACGTTTTAAGGGCGTGAGTTGAACTCACGCCCTTTGTTAGACCGTTTGTGAAAATAAACTTGTTCTTAAACCGTCTTTATAGTTAAATTCTTAAGTAAAAAATCCGAAAAAAGACGCCTTTTGAGATGAGTCTCCAGTCGGAACAGAAGGGAGAGACAAAGGAATGGGCGGTTGGACAGAAAATGGAGACAAAACTGGAGGCTGAAGCACAGGAATCGGTGCTAGTGGAGGGTGCCTCGAGAAAGATGAATCAACCAACAAAATCTGAGGAGGCGGTGGTATAACGATTATCTGAGAGGCCGGAGCAATAAATTGTTGCATGGTAGACGTAGAGTATTAAGAGAATGGTGTAGAGAAGAATGGAGTTGGGCTATTTCTTGAAAATTCGGTAACAGACCGAGAAGAGTGAGCTTGGAGTAATCTTGGAGCAATTTTCTTGGAGAACGGAGAATAAATATTTTTTGCTTTCTGATTACTCAAATTGTAATATTTTTAAAGCATGAATGATACATTTGTTTTTTTTTCAATTGAGCTCTCATTAAATCCAGCATATATTACTTTTTCATAGGCATTCATAGAACTTGAACCTTCCTTAGAGAAACGAGTTTTGTTATCATTAACAATATCAGAATAATTACTTGTTAACTGTGAACTATTATTTATAAGCTTGGTTAAATTATATATATATATATATATATATATTCTAATGTATATGGATCGATAAAGCGTGAATTAACATCTCTCACTTCTTTTAGGTGATTTTTTTCAAGTTAAAAAAAACAATAATAATTAATGTAACTTGACGTAGAGTAAGACTATAATGCTATACATATTAGTACAGATCAGTTAGTGTTGAGAATTTATATCTTTATTTATTTTTAAAGTCTAAATAGACGCTTTTGAACTACTCATTATGTTCTTTATAATATATATTTACTTGTTGACCAAATTTTATTCTTTTTAAATTTTATTTATTATTTTTTAGATATTTTAAAAAACATTTCTTTGAATATTTAATAATGTTTAAATCAAATTATTTTCTAACTATTATAAGATGGTAAAAAAAATCTAAAAAAATATAAAATTTTATTTACAAATAACTTTGCATATACATATTATATTGAGTTGTTCAAATTGACTACTTTAAATTTAAAAATAAATGTATAGATCTATACGCCAACCGATCGGTACTATATATAGTTTCGTAGCCTCACTCATTTAACATATATCCTAGTGAATTTCGATAGAGAACTCAATTATATATAATGTAAATATTATAAATATTAACTACATTAGTAGAATTATCAACTAAATTTTAGTAATTGTTAATATTTTGGCATCATATGGATCCATTTTATCTTAAAGTTAATTGACATCTCCGTTTAATCGGCCACTTAATCAAAATCTGGATAGGTATGATGGTCAAATTGGCTGCCTGCTGGACGCATATTCGTACTAGCTATTATTGCGGTGTAGAAACTGGGGTTCTGCATTTTTGGAAATTATTTACTAATTTATTGATCTGAAAATCTGACATTTGTGTGCTTTGTTTAAAATTCTATGGCAATAATTGAAAGCTTCACATGTTAGAGCTAATACTAAGTAACAATCTCATGAATGCACATTAAAGTCCTTGATGTACAATGATAAAGATCGATGATCTCCTCAAAAGAAATCATGTCTGTTGTTTAACAAACATAACCAACGTTTCTTTCAATGTAAGTGTTAATCCTTCATATCTAAGGCATGACAGGATGAGAAATATAATATTCCCCGCAAATCATGATGCACGAAAGCCATGTGACACTACACCTGATCACACCAACGAGCTTTGCCTTGTAATTTAATTTAGACAAATTAAAAACAAAATAGCATTCCCAATTTATTGGAGCTAATTTTTTTAATTTTTTTACTTTTATTGAATTGACAGAGATAATACATTATCACGTGACTGAAGGAAGCTGAGTATAAGATGAGCAGGTAAAATTATCCCACTAATTATTTTAAATTTGGGTGATGGTGTCTTCAAAGCCTGATTTACAATAGTCAGCAATGAGAGATCTCTTTTTTACTTTATAACATTTCTACCCTTACTTAATATTATTTTTTTCAAAACTAAATTATGCTTCTACGTACATTGACTGAAGGAACATTTTCATTATTCTTCCTTCATTGTAATTTTGATGGTTTATGTTGCAAATTTATCTTATCTTAATTGGCGAATAAATTCGTGCCGATTAATAATTGTGAATTTGATAATTGTGACGGTTTTGATTAAAATACAGAAAGTTATTGGGATTGACGAACTCAATCTAATGATATATAGTTTACTTTTATTTTCACCAGTATATGAATTGTTCAGAATATATATAATGATTAAAAGATTGCTCACAATAATGGATTAACGACACTTTTCTGATATTTTGTTGGAGCAAAGCTCGCATACATCAAAATATTGTTTATGCGCATACAGATACAAATATTTTCATACATATATACAATAATAATAAAGAATAATGAGAGGTGTTTTCTGAAAATAATCTTTTTTAATTATAAAAAAATCTAAATTAGTGAATATAAAAGCCAATAACGAGAACCGACACAAAATGTTTATGCGCACACATGCAAAACTTTAAGGGTGTGTTTGAATCATGCAAAGAATAGCGTAAGAATAAAGGAATTGAGAATAACAAATGAAAATAGTGAAAAAATAATGATTTTTCGGTTAGTGCGAGGATAGTAAAAAAGTGATGCTATTCTGGATGGTAGAAATATTATTTGAATTGTTTGTCGAGAATAGTAATGGAGAGTTAAGAAGAACGGCAGTTATTTTATTATCATCACAGAATAGCAGAATAGTAGCTATTTTCACTGTTCCGGAACAGCATATTTGTGTTTGAATACACAACTGCTATTTTTATTCCGAAAATAACAACTATTCTCCGTCCCATCCAAACATACCCTAAGAGTGTAGATTTTTTTCTTGTCAATCATTCTCTAACTATTTTAGTTTCGACTAAAAAATATTGGATTGTGATCGGCTCGTTCCGAATTAGCTCGTTAATAACTCGTTTAATCGTTAATAAAAACTTTAAGTCTTAGCTCGCAATTTAAATTTTAAACTTGGCCCCTTGTAGACTTGGTCAACCTCAAAGTATTGACCAATACAGCCGTGGTAAAAGGTTTTTCTCTTTGACCTTTCCACAAGTATGGCAATCTAACTGCTGATGCCTCTCAAATCAGAAACTTTTATTTAATTCTTATTAAAATTTCATTTCAAAATCTATCCAAATTAATAAATAATATATCACTAAATTATGTTTGTGCACTATAATGAAGCTAATCAATCGTGGAAACTGTATTATTTTACTAAAAATTGAGGAAAATTAGGTATGTACCATAAATATTTTGCTAATTGGAGGTTGTTGAGAAGCGAATAACCAGAGAGCAATCACATAACACGAAATAAGAAAAATTTAGAACAAGAACACACACAGATTTACGTGGGAAATCCTCAAAGGGAAGAAAACTCACGGCCGCTGCCAAAACAGTTTTCACTAATACTCAAAGTTCGGTTATATTTTTTTGAAATTATATTAGAGATTATATATATATATATATATATATATAAACAAACTCATAAATTCTAAACCTTAATCTGGGCCATCAGTGAAAGGATTTCAATATAATTTAACTTCTCAAAAATAATTTACTTCGTAACCTCAGACATCGCTCGCAGGCTGCCGCCCTCCTCCCACCCCCGCATACTCCTAAAATCGGCTCACATACATAACAGGAGTATCTCATAGATTCTTTAAATTTGAGTATTTACTCATTACAAACTCATTATATTTGTTATTTATCAAAATAATAATATATCTTAAATAAATCGACATTAAAATTTCAATAAAAAAAGTGATATGACCAAATTAACCCTCTCATATATTTTTTCTTTTACCGTCAAAATTGTAAAAAATTTAGTGTTATTCACGACTAGCAAGTACGAAATTCAAGTCTTTGTCGCTCCTTTCAAGTCTCAACTGATTCTGAGGATCTCTCACACTGGCTTCGCGATGGGAGGAGGAAGAAGTGGAGAGAGAGATCGTTCTCCTCGAACTCTGCTCAATCGGTCGGCGAGGAGGAATCGGATGAGGATTAAAAAGACTGTAGCGATGAAGAGTAGGCAGCGAGGACGGAGATGGGAACAGTATTCTCCGGTGATATCTTCTGGTGCGGGACTTGCAGTTCTTTTGTTTTCAACTGTTAGATCAATCATCAATGATCATGATTTAACAATAATAAATTTCATATATCAAAATTTATATTTAGACTTACCGTCAAAATCTCCTTGTGAAAATCTCCGCACAAAAAAACTTTGTAGAGGCTACCCGCCCTTGGAGATGAGGATATATCCTCCACCGTTTGATCACGAACAGAACTCAGAATGTCGCTGATTTGATCACGTAATGGAGTATTTTCCTTTGTTCCAACGATTTCTAGCAAATCTCTGTTCTCTTTAGTCAAGCCTCATTACTGAAGTTACATAGTTATCAGCTACATCATAATACTTTCATATTGTTTTATTATTGTTATAATTAGAAAGTCTAGTGTGTGTTGACAAATAGATGGAGGGTTAATTTGATCATGTCATTTTTTTTATTGAAATTTAATGTTGATTTATTTAAGATAAATCATTCTTTGAGCAAATAACAGATATAGTGGGTTTTAAATGGATAAATACCCAAATTCAAAGATTTCATAGAGTTATCTTCAATTATAAAGTTTTCATGAGTACATACCTAAATTTTCCTAAAAAATGTATTACTTAACTAAATAAAGAATTTGCAAAACCTGACTATGCATAGAAATGAAAGCTGATCAATAATATTTAAACTCTGTGAAATGAGAATCGAGCTACTGAATTAAAAATTGTATTACTTCCCCCTTTTTTCTTAGAAAACCTTCAATCATATATGCAATATCTTGCATTCCCATGTTTCAAGTGCGAAAAAAATTAATATAATTTAAGTGGCTAAAAAGAATATGTTCACCATGCATACTTTAGTATGCTTCAAAAGAATGCTTCTTTGTACTAAGCAAAGGTCTCTTCTGACAGGAACACTTATCCAAAAGTTGAAAGGAATTTTTTTTTCTAATCCGGAATGACAATGATATAAGGATGTAGGGTTGTAAACGGAACGGATTAGGAACAAATAGTAGTGAAATTATATTTGTATCCGGTTCTTACTGACAGATACGATTACGGATATTAAACGGATATCAAAATTCAATATCAAATTCGTCTTAAACGAATACGGATACGAAACGAATATTTAACAGATTTTATGCTGGATATGAAATAAAAATTAATGTATATTACTAATAGCTATATATATAATAAAAATAAGTATTTATTGGTTATATTAACAATAAGTATTTGCAATGCATATATTTGTTAGTATTTATAATAATAATATTGTATATAAATAAAAATATTGATAAATAAAATTTTATAATATATGCTCTATTACGGATACATATAATAAAGTATGAAATCAAATTCATATTCATATCTACATCATTTCTTACGGATACGAATAGGATATGAATATGAATAATTAATATTCGAACGGATGATATATTTCAAAGCTTTTAAAAAACATCATTTTAACTTCATCAAAATATTTAATGTTAAGTTAAAAAATTCATTTAAACCGTTAAAAACGTTAATTAATCTCGTTTAAACTGTTTTAACTCAAAATTATTATCTTATCGTTAAAAACCGTGAAATATTTTTAAAAGCTTATAATATTTCGGATAATTTTCAGATACGGAGTCGCTCCGTTTACTCCCCTAGGATAAAGCGTTTGCATTTCATAAGTTTTTTTCTTGAAACCTGCCTATGGACTATGGTGCTTGGTTTAGGTGTCTATAGTTATGCCTAAAATGATGCTTCTTGGCGTGGCAACTTATAGCATAAAGCACCGTTTAGATTGTTAAGTTTTTTAATATATTCTATTTTTTCCCAAGAAGTGCAATGTATATTCCACCCCCCCCCCCCCCAAAAAAAAATACAATGCTCACATATTTTAAAGGATTTGAAAGAGATTATATTCGTTCACCAACAAAGATAACAAAGCCTTTAATCTCAGACAAACTAGAATTAAATTTATTTGTTCAACAACAACAAATATATTTGTTCACCAAATTGAAATTAATTAATTGAACAATTATATATAGTTATATACGCTATATGACTATATCCTTGGATTTGTTGTTATTTTCTATTTAAAACTATTTATTTGATTTCTGAAAAGTAGTTGAAAATATACCGATGTGTACCTGGTGCTATAAAAAAATATATATACTATTTTTCCTTCGGATTTCGTCCGAGAAATAAAAGTATATGCTGGTAAAAAAAAATGTATTCTATAAACTCCATACCTAAAAGATATCAAATGAAATAAAACTTTATTAGTTATATCAAAATTATTTAGAGCAAAACTCCCCATATTACAACACGACCCCATTATTATATATATCAAAATTATTGATGTGTGATCATATGCACATAGCAAAACCCCCAATATTACAACACGGACCCATTATTTATCAAAAAGCAGAAAAAAAAAAGGGAACGTAACAACGCCCCCAGTACCGCTGTTATTTTTTTCTCCCTAAATTAACTTCATGATTTTCTTTCACTGTTTCATATCTCCCATTACAAATACCACGGTAGAACTACAACCCAACCTTACTCTTGCCCCTCTTAACTCTTTCAATTACTACAGCAACGACCTCCTCATCCTCCCCCACCAAAAAGTAGAGCAGAGAAAAACTGCCAAACTTCCTATCTTAACTAACTATAATTTCAATAATCATGGAAACAAGCCCTGCTCCTCTCTTCTCACCTGTCTCAACCAGCCTTCCTCTCATTTTTGACTCCTCAACTCTCAGAAAACAAAATAAAATACCTGAGCAATTCATTTGGCCCCGAGAAGATGTTGTATGTGCGACTTTCGAACCGCTAGATGTGCCATTGATCGATCTCGGTGCGGTCCGTCAACATGACATGGAAGCCACTGGGCATGCAGCTAGACAAGTGGCTGAGGCATGTGCCACACATGGCTTCTTCCAAGTGACCAATCATGGTGTGGGTATTGAGCTAACACGCGATGCGCTTGGCTGCATGGATCAGTTCTTTCAACTTCCTCTTGCACGTAAGTTGAGTTGCAAGAGGAAACCTGGAAGCATGTGGGGTTATGCTGGGGCCCACATCGACCGCTTCGCATCAAAATTACCGTGGAAAGAGACGCTGTCATTTGGTTATCAAAACGAACAGAGGCAGGAGGTGCTGGTGGATTATTTCAAGTCAACTTTAGGTGAAGACATGGAACAAATGGGGTACGTGGCAATCCGCTACCTTTCTTTACTACAGTTTAAATGCTTTTTGTGTCTATTTTGTCTTAATTCATAATTAATTGCTTTGCTTTGCATACATGGTATATTGAATAACTCATCCTGTATCTGTTAAATACATATATTTTTATTGAGAAAAAAAAATACATATACTATTACCTTAACTGTAGGTAAATTAACGTACTAATTAAATTTGGGTTATATATCGCGCGTTCGTATCTTCATGTGGCGCATTAATTATTTCCACCTGAACTGTGTGCATATTTGAAGTGTTTATAAAGTCAGAAAGTGACTGTGGCCTTGTCCTCAATAAAATAATTATTAAAAACGAATGTCAGAAAGAACTGTTATTGTTTAGACTATTAGTCTTAGAAAAAAGGCATGAGCTGACTGAGATTTTCTCAAACAATTAAATACATTTGTCAACTTCATTTATGTTGGTACCTTATTAAATAGCACCTCGCAACCGGCAGGTCCGGCACCCATGCACATCTCTAGTAGATTTTCTATTCAAGGTGCAAAATACAATTTATTGCTGTTCCATTATTTGGCAACGGAGGTAAAATTTTAATATTCAAACCAAAACTTTTAATAAAATTTTATTTTTTTTAAGAAATTAAAGAAAATGAGGGTCATCTACAAACAAATAAAAGGGGTCAAATTTAATATATGTATACCATTTTTATCTAAAAATATTATATTTTTTATTGAGAAAATAATATGAGGGTTAACTAAACAAAGTCTGTAAAATGAAAGGGCGTCGAGTTTAGCATACTATCCATGCGCTCTTTATCTAATATATAGTACAAATAAAAAAATCTCATACAAGAACTGAATTATGTAAGTCCAGTGGAATTAGTTGACTTTACTACTGAATTTACAAAGTACTATTATATTATTTTTCACAAAATGTGGTTTTAAATAATATGACAAATTAAACATTTTTTATATCAAATTAATGAACTGGTCCTTGCAGATTAGTGGAATGGCCCTTATATTGCGGCACAGCCATTGGTTTCGTGGATGCTGTTTCGTTGTAAATGCCAATCATTAGTTACAACTGGTTGAGAATCCTAAGTGGTCTCTGATTGATTCAGTCCCCACATGTCGTTACATGCATATAGTTAACTTATGGTTAAGATCGTGGGGTCTCATTTTGCCTCTTTTGGGACAGGCACCGTTCCGTTAATTCCGTATATATGGTCCTGTACATATATGTATCATGCATGTATGGGGCCACATATTATAGAGCAAGTATTATCCCAAATTTGCAAATTTTGCAATTATAAGAAAAGAAAATAAACAGACAAGGAAAATGTGGTCTGCTTGAGACAGCAATTTTTTTTTTTTATGTTTCTTCCCCTTTCTTAATAGTACATTCAGTTCATATATTTAAAAAAAAATTATGATATTAAATTTGCCATCTGACACACATGATAAATGCGCATCTTCAACTAATGCTTAAACTGGTTCATAAAGGATTATTGGCTACAAACTAATTAATAGCCTTCTGGTAGCGCAATATTAATGTTAAAATAATAATTAATTGTATGACAAAAAAAGGCATCATTTTTCTTTGTTTGACAAAAAAAATTAATAATTTTTTTTTACTTCTTTTTCCGAGACGAACAGTATGGTCAACTACTTGTATACTATTTCTTGCAGAATGGTGTACCAAAAATACTGTCAGGCGATGATAGAGCTATCTCTTACAGTAATGGAGTTGCTTGCCATCAGCCTGGGGGTGAAAAGGGAATATTACAGAGATTTCTTCAAGGACGCGAACTCAATCATGAGGTGCAACTACTACCCGCCTTGCCAACAGCCGGAGCTGACTGTCGGCACTGGGCCGCACAGCGATCCCACTGCTCTGACAATTCTTCAGCAGGATCAGGTCGGTGGACTTGAGGTCTTCACCGGCGGCAGGTGGCGACCGCTCAGGCCAGTTCAAGGTGCATTGGTCATCAACATAGGCGATACATTTATGGTAGGTAAAACATTTTTGTGCGGGTTTTATATTTATTTTATTTTTAGGTAGTTGATCATCATCATTGCATAACTAAATGGTCCTTCAATTCATAACCAGCTTCTTAAGCTTCATTTTTAATTGGTACAAGTGGTTTTTTTGTATTCTACCTCAGTATAAGAAAAAATCAATGTGATGCAAATATTCATTGCCACTGGCCCACTGTTTCTTTTCTTCTTCTTTTTTGAAAGGTTGACGGCTGTCAACTTTGACATTAATTGCCACTGTTTCTATAGCAAAAATTCATAGCAAGGGGCACTGCATTAGTGTCCATATCATATATTTTTTTATTATACCGTTGCATTAATTTGTTCTGATTCTATTAACTTATTAACCCCCCCCCTCCACCCACACACACACAACACACAAACCATAACCTACTCGTTTTGCATCAGCTGTAGGCTCGTAGCAAAGCTTTGTGGTTTTAACTTATTACAGAAGGAAAAGGTTAAAGAAAATTGTTATAGTTCTAATTAAATTGCAACCAATAAGAGTACGAAACGAGCCTCGCCTGTACAAAAAAGTTTTGTCGCTCTGTTCAGAATCTTTTTCCATTGGTACAACTTTATTTGTCACTCTTACCAGCACATCAGAGCCACCAGGTTGTGGCCGTTGTACAGTTTAGATGACTAAGAGGACGGGGATGCATGCAAATCATGAATGTGGGACCCAGATGCATGGTAACATGTTGTGTCGTGTTAGGATTTGCCGACTTGGTTCTTACTTAGATCGTACTATGTTCCAACTCATCTCCATTACGTTTTCCCATGGAAATGTCCAGTATATGAGTTATAACAATGTCAAACATTTTCATCATTCATGGATCATTTGTTTTGTGTGACAAACTCAGGCACTGTCAAACGGGAGATACAAGAGTTGTTTGCACCGCGCGGTGGTGAATCGGCATCAGGAGCGACGATCACTTGCTTTCTTCCTCTGTCCAAAGGAAGACAAGGTGGTGAGGCCTCCGGCCGGCATTTTCGGAGGCCCCAGATTGTACCCAGACTTCACTTGGGAAGAGCTGAGGAACTTCACACAACACCATTATAGGGCTGATTCCAAGACTTTACATTCTTTCATGGAATGGCGCGGTCTGACTTCTCATCCAAGCCCAAATACAATTAAGCCCATGTTTTCTTTATAATCTGATTCAGCAATTTTGAAGGCCTCTGAAATAATAAAAGAACTGAAGATCAGTATGCCCATTTTTGTTTTACTGGCTTTTCTCCGTTTAATGGTTGTATCTGTTAGTATATTACACTATATGTGTAAGAAATACATGAGGCGTATGTATCTGCACTCAATTTTGCCGTATTATTATGGGGGGTAGATACCAAAATGTAACCACCGAAGCGTATATATAAAACCATATTCATTATTTCCTCTAATGTTATTCTGTACGTAGTGTGTGCGCGTCAGGAAAGTTCTTTGTGTGAACTTAATTTGTGCTTGATGCAACATGGACTAACGTTCTTTCCTAATTGAGAAATGCTTCCCAAGACCTAATATTTTGTACCTGATGACAATGAGAAACAGAGTAGAATACATATATTTGTACCTGGTTCATTTTTATGCATTTTATTATCATAATAGCGTGCTTGTTAACGACGGTAAGCATACTTAGAGCGAGAATTATGATAAGATGCTATACAAAATAGAAAAGTTCTGAAGTTTCGTGTTGAAATCTTTATTTCAAAAATTGAAACAGTCAATCCGGGTTGCTTATTGGAATCATCAAAATTTTATTTTATATGGTTATTTAGAACCATTGATCTAGACATTTACAAACCGCCTGAAGCACTGATTTTCTTTGTAGTAACAAATAACAAATATTTTTTAAAAATGGTTTGCGACAAAACATTTTTTTAAATATTTTTCTGACAATATACCAGTACCGACTAGCACACTTTTACTTTGCAATTGCGTGGCATACCACATTGTCTGTTGGACCTGCCCAATACCACAGTATAGAAAAAGAAATGCTGACAACAATCATCAGAGAGCATAATTAATAAAGAATATGCCACAATAAGAAATATTGCATCGTAATATTGACAACATTAAAATGATAGCTTACGCCTTACAGAATATTCATAAGAAAAAAGAATGAAATGCCAAAATTAAAAATATATATATTATCACACAAGAAAGCAAATCTTAACCAGGTGACCTTTGCCTTTCCATTTCAGATTTAAACACATTGGATAATTAGAACACACTACAATAAATTACTATAAAAAATGCCTAATCTGTCTCAAATAACCACTAATTAGATAGTATACTAATCACTTCCCTCTCTGGATTTGGGACGCCACATTGTCTTTTGCACACAAAGGAGACCCTCTTTGTCCTTTGAATAGATCATCCTAATCTCCCAATGTAATGACTTTGCCATCTCTTCAATTTCATTTACCACATCTTCTTTGTCTCTCACAATTAAGTTTCCTTCAGGCCTCAATATCCGGTCCACCTCAGCTATTACACTTAACAAGTTGCACCTGACAAATAATATGAGTAACATTTTATTACTAAGAGGTTGAGACTGGTACAGGTACAAGGAGTATATGCTAACGTATTGCATAGCAGGACATGGTCTGCATTTGTTTTTAGCAGCCTTCATTGAGATAGTGCAGAAATATACGTGTGGTGGTAATAGTATGATAATTTCCCTTTTTTTTAAAACTCATCTTGAATGTATAATAGAATTTACAAAGACTGATACTGAATTTAGTTTCACCACAATCCAACACTACTCTTGGCAGTACTGATGGAATATTAAAAAAAAGAGTAAAAAAAGCTACCTCTTGTTTAACTTGGAGAAGAGATGATCAGCATGAAGAAGGTCATATGATCTGGGATAAGTGCTGAAAGATTCGCACCAGTCATGGTAAATTCCAAAGAGACCCCTCTCATATATAATCGGAAGTGTATCTGGTGAGTCAATTGGTACAACATTCATAACCCACACATTCATTTCCTTTAAAGCAGCAGCAAATCTATTAATTATTGAGAAAAAACAAACTGTTAAAAGTGTGATTCTGTTACTTCTGTAATAAAGCAAATACAAAATGTCAAATCAATTTATTTTTCAATTAATATAATCCAAGTAATATCTGCACAAAGGAAACACGGTATTCATTAATCGTTCGAAGTTCGGGACATACTTTTGGCTCAATTGCAGAATTAAAAATCAATCAAGGCTTTCTCTAATTAATGGTCAATGAATACTTTATTTTGCATGTCAAGGTTACTTAAGACTTCATAAGGTCAATTGAGCTTGGTTGGTGGGGGGCATAATTATAGCAAGAATTCAGACAAACAAAAATGGAAGTTCAAAGGAAGAAAGATATATTTTTCAAAACATACCCGCCATAAAAAGATCTCATATCCATGACATTTCTGACCCTTGACCAGTCGATGCCCATGCCATTTAGGTATGACTTTTTAACAACCCGTTTCCAGAGCTCATAATCCGCCTCAAAGTCCTTTTTTGCTGGCTTTCCATAGACACCTAATTGAGATTCTAACCAGTATGGTGCCTTCTCCAATCTTAAAGGCCACTGGTATGGCCATTTGGACCCGCGCATATTTGGCTCCACTGGTAACTTGTGCATGCATGCCTGCAATGATATATTCCTGCAAGATCAAAATAAAGGATTAGATTTCAGAAGGGGGAGAAAGATCTTTACTTGTTATTTGTTTAAACATTTTCTATGCTTAAAGAAATTTTATATTCCTAAGCTTTGTAAATTTGTAAATAGTACATTAGAAAAAAATGAAACAATAAAAGGACTTAAAAAGGTTTTTTTCCAAAATAAACTGATACAAGGTTTTTGTAACCTATAATTAAAGAAAAAAGTAAGTCAGACTAAACAGTTAGACGTGTTTTTAAATAAGGCATTACCAGGCTGCATCCGAGCTGTCAGTTTCTGGGCACAGAAGTGGTTTATTTTCAGATCTTTTTTCATAACATTTGTTATCCATGGGCTTCTGGTAAACTGCCATTCCAACCTCATTTATCTTATCTTTTGTTTTGTTCACCATCTTCCAGCACAACGATTTCGTAAGAGCCGACATAGCTACTCATTCAAATATAAGGTGATTAATAAAGCAGTAAAGAATTAAAAGTACTGCAATGTGCTAAATAACAATCAAAAAATTGCAAGCAACATCATAAACCTCCTGAAACAGCAACTAAAATTGATGCTTTCTAAAAATAATGACAAAGCCTTAAGTCATGTTCTTCAAAAGGTATTTTTCCCAAGATAATGATATATTTCCCCTTACATTCACTGCTCAAGGACACAAGTTTGTATGAGCACAAAAAGTGAGTTAGCAACTTTCGGTGGGAATTAACAATTTTATCATTAGAAAATAGGTGGCAACCAGACAGATCAAGTTGCATATGCGGTATAGTTGTTGAATCATTTTTGTCTCGTGAATCGTTAAATTTTGTATCATATCATATCGTATTGCATCGTTAAAATACACTAAACTTATCTTAAAATGAGTTAGAATAACTAATTGTAACAAGTAGTGAAAAAATATTAATTTAAAACTCATCATAATACAACATTCTATTGTGTTTATGCGGTTTACTAGCACAATATGCACTACATAAGCTATGCACAATATGTACAGCTTTTATCATAGCTCATAGATAATCCAAATAGCACAATTTATTAATTAATAACTTACAATACTTACTAACAAAAAGTCCATTTTTAATCAATCGTACAAAAAAGGTATATATTATTTTAAAAATGAAATATGATCTTGGGAATGTAACTATATATATATAATGCATATAATTAATTTCAATATAGATATTTTTTTTGTTAACTATTATATTGGTAAAAATATTTAGTTTTACTCAATATTTTAATGTGTCATTTATTTTGTTTAAAAATTAAACAAGTATAATAAAAAATATTTTAAATATTCTATATGTATAATTAGTACTAATACTAGTTAGCTAAAGCTGAAAACATACTAAAAATAAAATGGTTAAAAAAAAAGAAACAAGAGTGAAAATTATGCTATGCTCTGGGCCAGCCCAACTCAAAAAGGCATCTCCCTTATATAATTAAAGAGAACCTCTGACAGTGGTCCTACTCTTCAGATTCGCCTTCCTTTTTTTTGTCGCCTCTTTTGATCGATCTGTCCAAACGGCAATGAGATTGGCTTCTTCTCGACGAGTTGGTTCTCCGCTAAGCTCTGGCTACAGGGATTATTTTAAGCGGAACGCGATTTTTCATTGGCTATCATCGAATCGTTCGATACGATACGATACGTGTATCGCACCTCCGCATCGCAGCAATTCCGACGATTCATTGATCATCTGATACAAAGTCACGGTTCGCATCACCGGTCGTTAGATTCATACTGTACGATTTGTATCGTGAATCATATGATACTGAAACCACTGATACGCAGCAAGTCAATATATGGATCAAGCTTTGTGTATTGCTACTTGACATTTCAGGTCAATCGGCTTTCGAGCTCTGTTATCAGCCCATTTGTTTCAGGTAATTTTCAGCTTTAGGACAAAGGAAATCTCAGGTTAATTTGACTGTCAGACTGTTACCACCATTTCAGTCAGATTTCAATTTCAGATCACTTCATTTCATAGAATAAACATAAAATAGGGTCTTTATGATGCTCTTCATAAACTTTTGAGGCACATAAGTTTTCTTTTCTTTTTTTTTTCCATCACTATTATCATTGTCAATATTCTCATCATCATTACTATCAGTCTATCAGTATCACTATTACTATCATTGATTTTTTTATATTTGAGATCTCTGATCTCTATGATTTTAGGTTGGATTACATTTCTAGCCTACCCAATTTATTTGGGATCAAAGGCTTTCTTGTTGTTGTTGTTGTTGTTTCCATCGGTTTGTCTTGGACCAAAATTCGGCACCCAGCATTCTTAATTTTTGATAAATATAGAGGTACTGTTGTGATATTTTCAAAGATTTAGCATTGGTACCATTCCATATCTCAACATCTTCTGGAAGCTTCTGATAAACAGGAGTAGCAGACCAGACAAAGTAACCCCCAGGCCGCAAAAGCCGGTTCAATTCCAACAAAAGCATGCCACCTGAAAATTTTCACAGTTTACAAATATTGATCATGCACTTGAGGTGGCACAATGTTGAGCATGCACTTGAAAAGTTTTCTGGTTGCACACTCAAAAGACTTAAACCAACTAAAATTTAAAATGTTAAATTGAACTCTGCAATAGCAATAAATATCACAGAAAATTCCACAGGTTACAAAGATGTTCTTGGATATCGAGCAAATTTTGATGCAAGATCCAGGACTTAAGTTTTTAATTTTCTCTCAGTGTATGATGCAATTGGAGTTTTACAATGAAGACGGATTATCAACCAACTAATGATATTATGGACCTAGCTGGTGTAATTTGGAACTGATGGAGAGTAAGTTCCCAATTTACCTGTTGCTCTTAAACATCAAATAATTATTAAAAGAGCACCCTGCCAACCACATCCCCCAGAAATAAGAAAAGAAGAGAAAAAAGAGAAGTCAACAGAATGAGTGTTTGTGTGGGGTATGCTTGAGATTGAGAAAGGTTGATTATGAGAACCTGATTTTGTGAGTATGTTTGGGTATTTTCATAAGTGTTTGTATGCTGTTAGGTGGGAAGGCAAAAGAGGAGAATTAAACCTTCAATATGCCATGGGACCCGACACCTGGCACAATGAATCACATCAAAAACCCGCCCAGGGAAAGGGAGTCTTTTGGTGCCCATAACAGCTGAGATGGCAGGGATACCTCTCTCCAATGCAAACTGCACCTGTGCCTCGTGCTCATCTTTAGGTGCAAAGGACATTGTCACAACATCTCTGTCAAATAAGTAGCCACCAAAGCTGGCAACCCCACAACCCACATCTAGCACTACTCGGCTTCTCTTCCCCCAAGCTATGTCAGGAAAGGACTAACACCAGAATTATTATGTTAGTACAAGTATAAAATTTTTCAGGGTCAAGAGATATAGAAATAATGTAGCAATGATGTTTCATTCTAAGACTTAGGTTGGTTAAGCAACAAAATTCAGTGTCTCATGAAATCATGAAAAATGAGCATTCGGCGTACAGCAGGTACAAATGCCAAAGTTCAGTTAATAACATGACCCACAAAATTCCAAGACATATTTGTCAGTACTGATCAGTAAAGGCCACTATTTTGCTCATCTTCCTCTGTGTTTGTTTGTGCAACTAAATATGGTATATTCACAAAGGGCCATACCTACCTGCCCTATTAATAACTCTTGATTTGTAAGATTAATTCTTAAATTATATTGTTTAGCAGTTGCAAATGAAATATTTAATTCAAAGAAAATTTAAAATAAAATATACAGTACTTGCTGGATGAAATCAATGTAGTGTAATGCGCCGTGCTTGAACTGGGTGCCACCACCAGGAAAGGTAAGGAAATCACCAGACACCTTGACCCAATTCTGGTGCCCCTTTACCACTGCTAGCTTGGTATGAGGAACGTTGTTATACCATATCTGCACCACATTGCATTTGCAATTACAAAAACCTTAAGTTCATCAAATAGAATAGGATAATTTGGTCAGGTTATCATCATGACAGGTAGCAAAACCAGAAAGGTCATATTGTGAACAATCTAAGTGCAAATACAGCTCATCATTTCCAAGCAGGCCTACTTACTGATTAGCTATTTTAGTACAATGTCACTCTCAATTGGTCATAAAGATTTTAACTGAAAGTAGGTAGTATCAGTTTTAAGATTACTTGTCCTTGGTTGGTTTCTTGAAATATGGAAATAAATCACAATTATTATGATAAATATACATAAGAGCTCACACCCACTGCAGTATTGAATCAAAATAAGCCTGAACCCAAACTTTACTAAGTTCCTACCAGAAAAAAAGAAGTATATGACAACATACCTTATCCCTGCTCTGAGGCCACTGAATGGAACGCTTATACCCCTCTGGAAGTGATACAAGACATGTGGAACCTGCTTCAGGACAATGCCTCTCTCTATGCTCATAGTGTTTGGTACTTTTAAGATTCTTTATTGCCTTTTCATTATCTAGGCAAGGTATGTAATCAGGCCCAGCTGTGACATCACAAAGCTTCCATTTGTAACTCTTCATCTTACCCTGGGATAAATTAGAACTTTGCACTTCCTTCTCGCTTTTTGACTCTGCCGCCTGAGTAGAGAATGCTCCATTTTGTGTTTCTGTTTCCTTTAGTGTTTCTGACTGGGCCCCATCAGGAAACACCTCTGCATTTGAGTTTGAATCTGAATTCGAATTTTGTTCCTTCTCTTCACTTTCTTCTGTCACTGGCTGTTCTACTTTAGTTGTTTCAGTATCTGAATTCTCTTCCTTTTCAGTCTCACTTTGCTTTTCTTCTTCATCCTGAGGCTTTTGCACTGTCATCTCTGATGTGCTATCTTCTGAATCTGTACTGTCAGAATTTGAATCATCAAAGATGACCTTTGGCTCTTTATTGAAATCTCCCCCTTGGTCCAAATCTTCGGTTAAAGGGTTGGTTGAAATATCACCAAATTGGCTCGAAACTTCATCAGAACTATTCTCCGATGAAGAAATGATTACCGGGAATTTCCGTGATGATGTCATAACCCATGCACCAGCCAAACATAGGCCAGTGAATACCACCAGTATAGTTTTAGAGCATAATGAGGACTTGCTGTTTGATTGGGTCCTCCTATAATCCAACCTTGTAACTTTATTATACGCCATTGAAGATTTGTCTTCTTATACCATGCAATGTGACAGATGAAGAAAAATAACCTCTACAAAAAAAAAAAAGTTAACAGATTATGCATCACTTTTTAGTGGTCCAATATGGAAATCAAAAGAAAATTTTCTAAACTGAAATACTCTAAAAGGTCTCGAAACAGGCTTTCAAAGTTTATAAAATTTTGAATTGTATTGTAAAATTGGATCTAAGTTGTGAAATTCAAGATTAAGTAGGGACATAATCAATTTACATGAAAAAATGGTGTATCAGCTAAAATTGTGTAGATAAAACTATAAAGGGGTGCATCCATATTGGTCAGGAAGTACGTTCAGAAACCTACTGAAATGACATCGCCTCTGGCCACAAATAGAAATACAAGAACGAAATAAATCCTTTAACATAGAAAGTTCATATCTTTATTTTCTTGGATGCAGCCAGATCTGTTGATAAGGTAAGTTCCAGCTTTAAAATTAGCTAACTAAACAAGCAAAACACATAACTAAATTTCAAGAAATAACTTATAGTTCTTTGATTCGGTGCAAATCACAGAAAAAGAAGAAATTTACACAGGTAAAAGCTGTTCGAAAAGATAGATCTAAGCTACAAACACAAAACAAAGAACAAAAGAAATTATGTTTTAGAGGACCAGTATAACAAACGAGAAAGATGAATATTGAGAGAAAATAGTCCGTACCTTCTCCGGTTTGATAAGAAGAGAAAGTGGATTAACTTAGTAGAGCATCGTTTCAACAACGTGGATTAGGGGAGAGAGCACTCGGCCGAGTAAGTCGGCACTCGGGCACTTTGAAGTGCGCGTGAGTGAGGGGAAGAGAGAGACACGGGTATTGGGGAATAAAGGTCGTAAAAGAAACTAAAGATGTGTTAAAATAATTTATACAGAGACAATAAAGAATCTTTCTGAAATACCCTTCTAAATTTTTTTGTTTACTTAAATCAGATAAGATTTCAATCATCTAAAATATTTTATTTCGTGTTCGAGATTAATATTTTTTTACATTCGAAAAAGAGATAACTGTTATACATTTGAAAAGTAATATTTTTTTGAAGTCAAGTCCTTGACTTAATTAGGACCCATTCAGATTTTCAAACATGCAACCTTAAAAAATAGAACCTTAAATCTTTAAAACGAAAAAGTAATCTCACAGTGGATGAAATTTCAGTAATTTTGAAGATATTATTCTTATATTATTGACATCCAATATTAGATATAAATATTCTTCAAAAATATATATTATCTCTGACTTAAATTCTGAAACATGTATGTTAAAAAAATATTTATGTTTAATATTGAATGTAAATAAGAGCATGCAATTATCACTTCTTCTTTCTTTTTTGAGGTTAATTATCACTTCTTAAAAATTTGTGTGAACGATATTTAGCACTCCCGCTACCTACATTTGTCTAATCTCTTATTTATGCAAGCTTAATTAATCTGTATAAAAGAGCTAGCATTTAATATATTTTATAAGTTCAGAATTTGATATCGTACACTTGGACAATATTAAAAAATCAGTTTAAAAAGCCAGAATTAGCAGCTGTATTGCATGATTTTTTTTTTACTGAAAATGATATTAATAGGATCTCGTTTATTTAAATATTTTCTGAAAAAAATGAAAAAAAATAAAAGAAAGAACGGAGAACGAATTTCATTCATATCACCACTGAGTTTTTCCTTTAAGAATTAGAAAATTATATAATTTAATTTGTAATGTATCACAACTAAATTTACTGTAAATTTTAGTCTCGCTTTCTTATGTCTCAACTCTCAACTATACGATAAAATAAATGAGCACACAATAAAATAACAGAAATGGTTTACTAACTATTTTACTTAAGTTTATAAATTCTAATATAAATATGTATATTTCTAATTTGTTTTCTATTGATGATACCCAAAATCTTTTTTGATAATTAGGGAAAAAGTTGTACTGTTCAAAAATGATATCTGCACATGAAGCATTCAAAGATTAACGGTGTTTTCCAAAAAAGAACGAACTCTGTGTCAAACTTCATTTTTTATTGTGCTTGTGCATGTTCTTAGATAAAAAGTTTGTATTCCTCGTGTTCAGCACTTGGGAAAAACCGTCAGCTGAATAAATTTTCAGCAACTTTTTTTTTGAGATAGCATGTGAATAATCTATTATATAATTTTATTAAATTAAATAAAAAACAGTACATATTCGATTTTTTTTTTAAAAAAAGAAAAAAATCAATCATAATTGAAATACAAGCATCCTCTATAAAAGAAAAATAATACAATAAGCAAATGTTGGCAGTAGCTTGAATCATCACATCAATCATCACCTGATCTATTATAGTGCAGTATACATAGGGAAGGGGGGCCGAAGCTGGTAGGAGAAGAAGAGAAGCAAAAGTCTTGGAGTCGACAACACTAGTAGGACTGTAAATGAGTCGATTTCGAATGAGTTAGGTTTTACTCAAGTTCGGCTCATGAAAATTCAAGTCAAGTCGAGCCGAATCGAACTCGTAAAACGCTTCGAACTGAAAACCTAGCTCAAGTTTGACTCATTACTATTCAAACTAGCTCACGAGCTGGCTTACGAGCCAATACATATACATTGATTATATTTGACATTTAAATCTAGTACATCTACAAGCTATAAGATTAATACATCTACAAAACTGATATATGTGTTGGTAAAAAAATTATATACCAACAAACTATATTTTCAATAATATATTTGTTGTACTAATTTGAACATATGGACCAACAAAAACTATTGAGTCAGATATATGAGTCGAGTCACTAGTGAGTAAAAGAAATCTTTAAGCTGCTGAGATGGATTATCAGATTAGGGTTTGACAGAAAAAAGAGTATATAAACTATTATTATTCGAGCCGAGTTGAGCCATGAGTCGAACCAATTCCAATTCAAACTTGGCTCATTTAACGATTGAGTCATAATAACTCAACCCAAATTAATTCGAGTTAGATTAGCTCGAACCAAATTAGCTCGAGTCCAAACTAAACTATGAGCTCAAACTTTTTTATGCGGCCCTAAACACTAAGGGTTCATTTGGCAAATCAAGGAATAGCCTTGGAAGAGTGGTAATTTTGGAAGAATGATAGAATAGTATATTTTTGGAAGAGTGGTATTCTTGACTATTCGGAAGAGTGAAAATATCGTTTGGCAGTTGTTAATCAGAATAATTAAAATATGAATAATTATGATACTAACAATGGTGATGATGATAATAATAATAGTAATAATAATAATGATAATAAAATAATAATAAAATAATAATGATAATCCAAAATTATAATCATAATAAATAATAATATTCATAATTATAATCATAATAGTATAATAAAAATATAAACATAATCATAATATAATAATATAATAATAAAAAAATTTAATTATAATCATAATCATAATAATAATATAATAAATAATCATAATTCTAATAATATAATTATAATATAATAATAATAATAATAATAAATAATTATAATCATAATAATATAATTATAATATAATCATAATCATAATCATAATATAATAATAATAAATAATAATTATAATCATAATAATATAATTATAATATAATCATAGCTATAATCATAATATAATATAATATAATATAATAATAATAATAAGTAATAATAATTATAGTCATAATCGTAATAATATAATAATAATATAACCATAATCATAATATAATAATATAATAATAATAAAATTATAATCATAATCATAATCATATAATATAATAATAATATAATCATATTTATAATCATAATATAATAATATAATACTAAAATCATAATTATTATAATATAATAATAATAATAAAATTAATTATATAATAATAATACTAACAATAATGTTAATATAATAATTATTATAATAATAATAATAATAAATAAATAAATAAATAATCATCATAATATTAATATAATAATAAATCATAATCATAATAATAACATAATAATAAATCATAATCATAATAATAACATAATAATAAATCATAATCATAATAATAACATAATAATAAATCATAATCATAATAATAACATAATAATAAATCATAATCATAATATAATAATATAATACAACATAATTAAATAATAATCGCTATTCCGACAAGAGTTATTCCGGTATACCACTTATAACTTGGTATACCGGATTAGAACTCTTCTGCACTCTTCTACTTAGTTTAAAATTCATTTAGCAAATTAATTTGTCAGAATAGCTATTCTATTCTAACTTTTTACTATTTCACTATGTACCAAACAAACCCTAAGATCAGTCATTATCGGGGTTGAGTGAGTTGGTGGTTGAGGGCGAGGAAAGAAGATCGAGAGTATCAGCTTGGACGTTGGATAGGAGTGATTTAAAAAATAAATTGAAGGATCAAATTCTTACCAAATCAGTTTCTAAATAGGGCAGAACACGAGTCAGTCGCTACCACCATAGTCGAAAAAGAATAACAATCGATTTGCTGCCACATCGGACAAGGGGTAGAGCAAAGTTATAAACTAATTGATGAGTTTAGCTCAAAAAAAAAATATATACTTTATCATCATCAAATTTTTTATTTATATTCCAAAATTACTTTATATCAAAATATCATAAGATGATGATGATAATAATAAAACTTTCTTTTAAAGTTCTTTTTAACTTTTTCATATTTTTAATATAAATATAATAAAAAATATCGAATAAATATATATGAACATAAATCATTTAAAAAACTGAAATAAATATTTTGATATATTTTTTTAATTAATCTCATAAAAGACTTGATAAGTTCAAGTTATAATTTATATTTTTCTTAGATTGTGCTAAAATAAAAGATATTTGCATATCTATACTATTATATAAAGCATCTAAGAATTGGAGGGTCTATTTTTTGTCATGGTAATTTTTTATTATACCTATTTTATCCCTCAATTAGACGGATAATATTTATTTTTGGTTGATCGAACGTATGTGATTGCGTCCATTGATCCTCTCTTTCTCTCCATTTATTTCCCTTATATACTATTATTTCCATAATATTATTTTTTATTTAGCAACCTTGTGCATATTTGTTAAGAAATTAATGGTGATAATATATGTTAGAATAATTTACTTTTTTTGCCATAAAAATTATGAATCATTAACTCATATTGTGCAAAAATCTCATCCAAAATTAAATATAGTCTTTATTATAGGTTTTCTCTATAATTTGGTGAATTTATAATTTAATATTAGATAAATATGAATTTTTTTTATCTTATAATGTTTTAATGTTTAAATAAAATATAAAACCGCTGCAACGCACAGATATATAGCTAATACTGAATAAATTGTTAGCAAAAAAAAAATTAATTACACGCAGTGGAGCACGTAGCCAGCATGTATTGAACGCTGGAACGTCCAGGTCTTGTGCAGAATTAACTTGGTTTCTTTTTGTAGAAAGAACCTAATATTTGGGCAGATCAAAATATATTCATTTTGTACCATGAAAAAGGTGGTGTTATTTGAGCGGAGACATTATCACATTATGCACATCGACGATTGATGGGTCACATGTGAAAACAAAAGATGTCGAATCTATTTAATGATTATGCATGTGAAGCGGGTTCCGAGTTCGTTAATTTTAACCTGCCATAGGAAGTACTCACAGGAGTGCAACGTATGAATCCAGATGTGGTGAGTCGGTGAGTTAACGCCAAAAGATGGAAAGCACAGATCTGTCTGTTTCAATAGCAAAATTTCTGATTCGTCCCTCCAAGTCTCCATATTTGTAATTTGACTTGCTTCACGTGCTTCGACTGAGTTTGCGATTCGTATTTTGGTTATTATTATTATATTTTTTATAATAAGGCATTAAGCATTGTGTAAGCCGTCAATAGAAACTTAGATACGATTTCTTTAGAGTTTTTTCTATGTGGAGAATTTCATAGAATATTTTGGGCAGTGTAATTTAATTTATACGGTTGGAGGAAGTATAAATATGAATTTTGATATATATGATATTTATTATTATTAAATCAGAAACGTTAATCGCTGATCATATAGTTTAAAAGAAAATAACCGTACTTATGGAGATTTTTAAGCTTCGTAGAGAATGGATTTCAAATCTCACAATATAATTTATTTTAATATTATCAAATCATAATAAATATTTTGATCAGAGAGCAGATCTTCGTAGAAACATAAAAGGTTATAATCCTCGAAATTTGTGAAATTATGTATAATTTGTTAGATTTTTATGAAGTCCTATACGGTAATCATTTTTGTAAAACTATTATTAATTTAAATATCTCTATTTAAATTAATATTGGGATATATCAGTAAAAAATATATGGTACTGAGTTCAGTAGTGTCTTGTTTGTGCATGACTAAATTTGCATGAGAACAAATAGAGGTTATAAAAAAAAGTCATTTACCATAATGGCTATACAAATTACTGATAATATAATGCATTTCCTTAGTGACAACACAAAAAATTATCGATATAAACATAGGGTTAAAATTCGATTTTTTTTTAGAATATTCAAATTTTGATAAACTTGACATCAGCTTTATTTTTCAAGAAGTAAAAAAAAATTAACCGATGAAATTTTTTAGTCGTCGATTTCTGAAGGAAAAGCAGCTTTACGCATAATGGGCTATTTTGTAATATATACTACCAATTGAAGTGTGATTCTGTAAAAGGCGTTGTAAGTGTACGTAAAGTGGGAAGGTAGCGCTGTCGATTTGGTGCTTTCCATTTCACTAAATTTTTCCCATTTATATTTTCCATATGAAATAAAAATAATTATTAGTTTATTACACTCTCTCACCCCTTTCTTGACTTTTGTCCAATTTCATCCGGCTGTAATAGGGCTGCAAACGAGTCGAGTCGAGTCGAGTTGGGCTTAACTCAAGCTCGGTTCATGAAAATTCGAGTTCTGCCGAGCTCGTGAAACGCTTCGAGATGAAAAACCTAGCTCAAACTCGGTTCGTTACTATTCGAGCTAGCTCACGAGTTGGCTCACGAGCCAATGCATGTGCGTTGACTCAATTTAATATTTAGATTTAATACATCTACAAACTATAAGGTTGGTACATCTAGAAAATTGGTACAAATTGGTATATCAATAAACTATATTTTCAATGACATTTTTACTGCATTAATTTGAATGGATGGACTAACAAAAAACTATCGAGTCAGATATAAAAATCTAATTACGAGCGAGTAAGAAACGTCTTTAAGCCGCTGACATGGTGAGATGGTGAGAGATGATGAGAGAGGAGTTATCGGATTAGAGTTCGGCAAAAAAATATATATAAACTATTTTTTATTCAAGCTGAGTCGAGCCACGAGCTGAGTCGACCCCAACTCAAACTCGGCTCATTTAACTACCGAGCAGTACATTAGCTCGAGCCAAATTAGCTCGAGTCATTTTAGCTCGAGCGATTAGCTCGAGCCCGAGTTGAGCCCGAGCCGAGCCACGAGCCCGAGCTTTTTTGTGCAGTCCTAGGCTGTAATCCATATCTTGTCGGAATTTCAATTTTAAAAAGCTCCATATCCGTTGTAGTGTAGCTCGGATAATTTCACTCTCCTTTCAGTTGTCTGAATTTTAATTTTAAAGAATTTTGTGAATTTTAAATATTATTCGTTGTACCGTAATTTTGATCATTTCACTCTCCTTCAGTCTTCAATGCTTACTGCAGTCTTTACTTTAGAAGATATTCTTTTTCCAACGCATCAAATTTGATTTGCAAATGGATTGGTTTGGATTCGTTAAAGTTTGAAGAGGTGAAGTATGGGGTCACATTTAACAACCATTTAACGAAGAGAAAATAGTATGGTCTCCAACGGCGGAATATATTACAAAGTCCAGTAAAGCACTGAGGCGGCCAATGGATTAAATATTATGCGCGCGGTGCCGCGCCGCACGTGGATTTGTGGACTCTATTGATTTATTAGATGGTTACTTCAGTTTAGCACATTCCTCAGCATGAGACATTAATTAGGACAGCGGAAATGTTGGTTGGGGTCGTCGCTCGTCGATGTTTTCTCATCCGATACGGTGAAGAAGTATTGACCGTCAGATCACAATCGGTGATTTGTAGATGTTGCAGCTTGATACTTTGGATAAATAAAGGTATGTGTTTACGTGGACGGATGTACGTTGGGCTAGGGGGCATTTGTCTCCTTCTTATTTTGAAAAAGTATTTTTTTAATAATATTTTTTGTAATTTGTCTGTTTTTGAAATTTTTTTGCTCTTTCTAAATTGTATGATTAATTATTGAGAAAAAAATATTTAATATCGTGCATAATGAAATAATTATGCAAAGATATCAAACTATAAAGTTTCATAGACGAAAATTTTCTTCATCAAGTATTATTTATTACTTTGAATTTTATTTTGTTGTTATTTTTAATATATAAAATATTATTATTTTAATAATTTTTTATTAGGTAAGAATATATATTAATTTTTTTATTTAGTACCCGATTAATTAATGGATTTGAACTCGATAAGCTATTACAATCTGATAATTGCCCCCTACCAAAATCCTGCATCCCCCCGTGTGTTTACTATTTTGGTATTGGAGTTGTGATTGACCCGTACCGCAAACTAGGTTGCAAACAGATAGTAAAATATCCGATTTTATCCGTGATCCGATCTGAAAAATAACAAAAATTATCCGATTCATATCCGTATTTGTATACGTATCCGAAAAAATTTAACGGATATTGATATAATTTGGCTATTACCTATCCGTAACAATCCATTTAGCTATTATCCGTCAACATCCGATTTTATCTGAATTTATATCCGAAAAAAATCTCATTATGTGTTTTTAATTATATTTTTTTGCATACATTACAAATCTAACTAATTTTATATATAATTTGTGCTAATGTATCATATTTTTTAATAATTTATTGATACATTTGAATTACTAATATAATGATAATTAATATTTAACTTTTATAATTAATATTTAATATTTATAATTAATAATTCTATCAAAAAATAATATACAATTATTTTTTTAATGATATATATAATATTTTTATTTAATATCCAAAATATATCTGTATTTATATATGTATCCGTCCGATATCTGATCTGTATCCGATATCCGATCTATATCCATATCTAAAACATTCGTATCAAAAAAATTATGACGGATATGAATACAATAAAAATATAAATATTATCCGTCCGTATCCGATCCGTTTTGCAACCCTACCGCAAACGGTGCTACAAGCAGCTGCGCGCATCACCCGAAATGCGAAGTGTGCCCATTTGTAAGAATCCTATCAGTTCTTTGAGTAATTTAACACAATACGTGATAGATGATACACGATTTAATATGAAAATGAGAAATACGAAAAAGAGAAGACTTTTGTATTATTTTTCAATCATTAAATAATAATAATAAATTCTAAAAATAAAAAAAAACTAGCTTTTAGTCTAGTGGTAAAAGCTAAAGCTTATGTGTAAGAAATCGTGGGTTTGAAACTCTAATGAAGATTTTAAAGATAATTATGAAATTTAAAAACTTGATTCTTATCTTTTTGATGATTTTTAAACTAAATGATATACTAGATTTTTTTTATATAAAGATTTTTTACCTATCAAATCAATATTTCAAACACCAAATTTTAAAATTAAACCGTAAGTTTTCCGACCAAAACACAGATTTTTTTTTTTAGCTATCTAATCGATATTTCAAACACCGAATTTTAAAATTAAACCATAATTTTTTTGACCGAAGCGCTTATTTCATAAGCACAATAGACAAACACACTACGTATATATATTTGTAGACTTACGAAAAGAAACTGAACGATAATATTTACCGAGTGCGTCAAGGAAATGAGAAAAGAAGCATTATAAGTCAGCAAGGAGATATATACGAATTGAAATTAACACTTGTTTGAGTTTTGCAGTGATTAGTTGCTGTATATATCTCATTACTGACAATGCTTCTCAACGAGGTTGCAACTCCTAATTCCATAAATGAATTGCATAAATTAAAAATTGTAACTCCTAATCGATTCCATGAATTTCTGTCACCTAAGTCAATTCTGAATTCCAGCCAAGCCAGAGTGCTAAAATTGGAAGATCTACAGTAACGAGAATAATCTTGCTTGGACATTCCGATTGATTCTAAGGAGATAAAACATGAAATCTGTTGTTTACACTTTGCAGTGAGTGTTGAAAACAAAAGAGTGAGGAACCTTCAATCCCATAAAAGAAGAAAAAGAGAGAATTTATGAAGTAATGCTTTACTGATAATATTGCAGATTTTCAAATTAAGAAGTTTAAATTTGTTATAAGATTCATCCGCTTCCCTTGCAAAAAAAAAAAAAAAAAAAAAAAAAAAAAAAACCCGGTGAATTCATCCAACACCATACAGGGATTAAACATCATAAGCAACAACTTTTCTATCTAAACCTCCAGATTAATAATAATTTCAAAAAAATCAACTCGCATTAGGAAAGTCAACATTAGGCGGCATGCTTGCCTGGTCAGAAGAACCTGATAAACCTGCACTCAATAAAACTAAACTTTTTACTTGACCATCACTAGTGCTATTGTTCTTATCAGTAACTGCATTTGCCTCACTAGAAATGCCACAATGCTTGTTTAATTTGTGAAGCTTCTCCTTGCTCCTAACCGGTTTCCGGTTAATCTGACCCTCACCTGGATCTGATTCAGACTTCCTCTTCAGCTTCTTTGGCCCTTGGTACTGGTAGTAGTCAGGGAAAAAAGCTGTGGGGTCCACAATGGATTTGCCACCTGAGCTAGGGTTTATTGACAGATTCGGGTTAAAGCTTGCTATTGGCTTTTCTTGAGATCCAATGGCCAATGAAGAGGTATTTTGGTGCGCTTGAACATGTTTTGCTTGAGGGGTTAGAATTTGTGGTGCTAGTTTTTTCTTCAGCCTCTCTTCATTGCGGACCTAAACAATAATTGATAAGTGTGAGCCCCAACTAATCTATTTTCTATTTTTATTTCTCTTTCAAAAAACACTCATTGAATGTGTACCTTTTGGTGATTGAACAGTGCTCTCTTACGCTCCTTGGATCGGGAAATGGCCTCCTTTATTCCCACATTATCCATATAGCCATGTGGCCACAGCTCTGCTAGCTGTCACAATTACAGAGTAAAAGGAATAATTTTTTTTTTTCAAATTTCTGATCCGTTTATCTAACATGATAGTTGACACTTGCCATGAATTCTTTTCATTTGAGTTGAGTACCATAAGTTAGAAATCATATCCAGTATAAAATATATAGGACACTTATTATATTTGAGAAAAAAGAAGTGTAAATCTCATATACCGAAAAAATATAGAGGAAAAATGTAGCCAGTACTGAGGGTTAATGAATGAGTACCTCAACATAGAGCTTCCTACACTGGGGGCCCTTGTTTTCATCCATCCCCTACAATAAACCAATGCCATACTGTTAAAAGAAACAATAAATAGGCGAGTCATCCCCAGCAAAGGATCCTTACCTCAACATACAAATCATAGAGGTCACATATCTTATCTTCAAGAGCATTATCCATAGTAAATTTCCCTTTCAATGCACCACTATATCCTACTTCTTGAAAATCACCACCTGATCCGTTAGCTTGTTGTCCTTGCATCTAGAACAAAGAATTTCAATACATGAGAAACCTCCGATTCTGTTTGAAATTGTAAAATGACCTGACTCTTAATCAAAAGAAAATATGCTCCCTAATAGAAAAGAGCTTGTGTTTTCTAATATTACTTTTTCTCTGACTGAAACTATGCTTTATAAATTTGGTGAGACATCCATTATATTTTTGTTTCATTTACCTTAAATTATCCAAACAAAATATAATCATCATTCTCAGCATTATTAGAAAATATCTGCAATTAAGAAAAGAAAAGTACAAGCTAGACATTACCTTGGTTTTGAGCTGTGAAACACACATTTTGACCATTTCATTTATTTCTTTTTTGACATGCTGGAACCTGTCTGCCTTCTCTTGCTTTGCACAGAGTCCCAATTCAACCATTTCTCTCAGGTTTCTCTGTTATCAGAAGTGCAGTAATATTTTCAATATATCATACAAGAACCAACCAACTTGCTCACAATAGAAATTTCATACAATCTTACAAATAGGCATATCACAAACGCAAGAAGAGACTAATATTCAAAATAAATAAAGATAACATTCCAGACTATGAAAGTGCACCTTCAGTGTCTTGCGCTGTACCAAATGACCAACAACGCCCATAAGCCGGTCTATCAATTGTTCTTCTGAAATATTAGCTTGGCCAACCTGAGAGAACAGACTGGGATGAGATATATCCAATGATCAACAATAAAGAAATAAAAACCTACACTTCACAACTGTGTTATTCAAACTTAGCTTAGACACTTACTGAAAGTCGTGCAACTTTAGCAAGCTTTACTTTCACGTCCTGGGGCAATCTCCTTTTTATTGCTGGATTTGAAGGGTCCACTTCTTGTACCTCTGCACTTTGTGGGCGACCTATGAACAAAATATTGAAGCCAAATGCAATCTCTTTATTAGTTCAAACACAATATTAGAGTATCATTTCATTAGATTAAGATGTATCTGTAAAGGAGTATTATTGGGAAGAATATTGTCTATTAGAGTTATGGCAAGAATATTTTTTACACAAACATTGTCTATTAGACACGTTGAAATAGATAAAACTAGTATTGAACATTTCAAGTTCAATACTTGCTGTCTTGCTATATTTTGGCACTGAGTATGACCAACTAAAGCCTATCTTTCATTTCAAGTACATTGGTGCAGAGATAAGGTACCACTCTCTTGTTCATTCAGATAAAACCTAAAATCCTAAATAATAAGGCAATCTATGCACAAGAAACAGGTTACATAAAGATAGAAATAAATTTATAGGCTTACATTCAGCAACTATTTTCTCAAGGTCCTTGATTGCTCTTTCAAGCCTTGAGCCTTTAGGCCTAGTAGATGTCCCATCTCTGACCACTGTAGGTGTCTGGTACTGCCACCAAAAATAGTATAAAATTTAATTTAAAAGATAAAAAAATGTACCCCTGAAAAGCAACATCAGATATAACTCCATGATTCCCTAAGCATTAACACATCAGCCTATATTGTTCAACTTCAGTAAAAGTTGATGCCCATATTGTACAACTGTTGTGAAAGTTATTTAAAGAACAATACACGGTACCAAGTCTAGATATAAACTCAACCATAAAAACAGCATAAGAAGAGAAAAGGTACCATGGGTTGTACAGGATAAACACTGCTGGATGTGCAAGGCTCAAAAAAATCACCTTTCTCCTTTTTTGTTTTCATCTCATTTTCACCATTTGGAACCTTTCTCGGGCTCATTTCAATATATCCAGAAATGCCCTTTTCTCTTGCATAAATATTATTACTATTATCCGATTCCATAACTGATCCTTTAGAGTGACCGATCAAGTTTCTTGATTCCAGTGCAAGAACTGTTTCCTTGCTAGAATTCTTGTCTACGCTCCTCTTTTGGGTCCCACTTGACAGGCTGCTTTTGTTGTTAACAGGCTTGGGGCGACAGTCACCAGGTCCTGCTGCTGTGTTGGTAAGTTGCAATTGCTTCCATTCCTGTTCACTATAAACCCTGGTAGTAATAGTTGGATCTTTTCTTCTCCTTTTCTTGGGTGCTGGGCCTTTGGCTGCACTTGGTTCGCCACTGATGAATATCCAAAAAAAAAAGAAGAATATATTTAGTTTAGAAATGAGATAAATAAAAATTGCAAATTTCAGTCTCAAGTCCAAGTGTGATTTAGATTTAGTCAAGTCAGTTAATTAATAGACTAAATCATCCAAATTTCAGTTGAATTCAGTTATGGTTAGATGTCAACTTATTGTAACTAAATTGATGCATATTTATTACCAATTGATGATGATGAATTGAGGAAGTTAGTTAAGTTTCCTAAGGAAGATTATACAATTTATATCTGTTAATTCACTTGGATTCTGATTTGTTTTAAGTCGTTAAATCCAATATACTTATACTGATTCATGACACAGTAATAGATGATTGTTTCTCATTGAAGAATAACCCTATGCCTCTGTTAATCTTCTTCTGAAGAAAACCCAGTTCTGGAATCATCTTCAATCATCCATCTCTCTCTTGCTAAACCCTAACCCTACTACTTCCATAAATCCCATTTGTAGCACCTTTAAGTGCAGGAATAGGCATATTTAACTATAACTTGTACTATATCTATAAAAGACAACTATTTAAATATTTGGATGCCAGTGATGCATCCAAAGTATCAGTAATACACACATTTCCATATCAGACACCTATCCTGCAGAAATGTGGCATATCACCCTATCTGGTAAACATGGTTTACCAATTTAATTTATGTGCTCATTAAAACTAGTTACCATTTGTAATTATATTACGCAACTATCCTGAACTATAATTACAGAGTATATCCTCTGCAAGTGTTAATTGACATTTAACACTTACATCTGTTCTAGCTGTCCTTTGTTGACAAAATAACCAGTGTGCTTCGTTACCAAGTTATCTGATTGGAAATACTCATCCTACAAAGAAAAGATAATGAAGATAATGGCTTATGTGAGCGTGCAATCCTTTACATGCACAGGTGTAAATCAGTAAAATGTTTTGAAGTAATGTTTAAAAAAAAGCAAACTAATTAGTAAATCTATTACAACAACGTTAAAAAGTAAATCAAGAATTGAATTGGTTTATATAAGTTTTTAAAGGAAACAACCTATTGAATTTAAACAGACAATATATAGGGCATTATTCGACCAAAATCAGATAAACTACAAATGAGTTGTTAATTTTTACAATAACTCTGCTAACAGAGGATTTCTAGTGCCATGAGTAGATCATGAGCAATGCATGCATATTTGAATTTGTAAGATGTAAGATTCCCTGATTTATGGCACCAAACCTTCAATAGTAAAACACCATCTCAAATTTCAAATCCTTAATATAATAAATTGCAATTACTAAAAGATATGTAGAACATAACTTCAATAGACTATCAAAAAATAGATAATTTTTAAGCCAACATATATATATATATATAGAGAGAGAGAGAGAGAGAAAGAGAGGTAGACTATTGGGAAAACGTTTGCATATCGGCTGAAATGCAAACGGATCAAAAACTATATTTTAAAATCTCAAAAATTTCAATTTATAGTTTCCATTAAATTCTTCATATGAAAATCTTGTGGGATACAAAAAATTGGAGTGTTTTGAGTTTTTTAAGCCACTCTTTTGAATTTTTGAGAAAACAGCTCTAAAAATAATAATAAATATTTAATGTTTGTGTTGTTTTTTCATATGAAGAATTTAATAGAAACCATAAATTAAATTTTTTGAGATTTTAAAATATAGTTTTTGATCCGTTCGCATATCGGCCGAACTGCAAACGTTTTCACAATAGTCTATCTCTGTATGTATATATATAAATATAGAGTTATTCTACGGTTAGTCACGAAGTACAAAATACTTTTGTACTTCACACTGTATCTCCCATTTCCAAATTCAAAACACTAATCCGACCGTTCAAAGTGTTCTCTATATTAAAATATATTTGACGACCAAATTTTACATATTTTAGAAAAAATTCTATTTTTTTGAGGATTAGAAAATCATTCTTATTAAAAATCATAAACTCAATGCATTTTCATCCCCTCAAAAAAATAGAAAAAAAATTCTAAAAAATGTAAAATTTGGTCTCCAAACATAT
Source organism: Schoenoplectus tabernaemontani (assembly GCA_037127355.1). Taxonomy (NCBI): domain Eukaryota; kingdom Viridiplantae; phylum Streptophyta; class Magnoliopsida; order Poales; family Cyperaceae; genus Schoenoplectus; species Schoenoplectus tabernaemontani. Next base: position 5,966,787 of record CM073751.1, on the reverse strand, counting down.
TTTAAATTCGGAAATGGGAGATACGACGCGAAGTACAAAAACATTTTGTACTTCGTGACTAACCGTAGCACGGATGGCTCGTGTGCTACGAACCATTTCTCCGTATTCAAAGTTTAAATGGTCGATCCAACCGGTCAAAATATTTTTCATATGAAAATCTAATTAGAGACCAAATTTTATATTTTTTAGGATTTTTTTACTATTTTTTAAGATAGCTAGAAAATAACTTCTTTTGAATGGCTCATAATAATTAAATCAAGTGATTTTCTAGCTTATCTTAAAAAATAGTAAAAAATTTAAAATTTGGCCCCCAACTAGATTTTCATATAAAAATATTTTGACTAGTCGGATTGACCATTTAAACTTTGAAGATGAAAAAACGGTCCATAATACACGGGTCATCCGTGCTATGCCTAGCACCACAGCCAAACTCTCTCTCTCTCTCTCTATAGAGAGAGAGAGGGCTATGGTGCTTTGCGAAGCACAAAACCTCTCGTGTTTCGTGTCCGTGTCTGTTGAACATTATCTCCATATTGAAATATCTTTGGAGATCAAATTTTATATTTTTTTGAATTTTTATGCTATTTTTTAGATGAGTACAAATTTTGTTGATCTAATGATTTTTGCACCATCCAAAACTAGTGATTTTGTATCCATCTAAAAAATAGCAAATAATTTCAAAAAAATATAAAATTTGATCTTCAAGAATATTTCAATATGAAGATGATGCTCAACGGTTTGGATCGGCCGTTTGAACTTTCAATTTCGAGATACAGACGCGAAACACGGGAGGTTTTGTGCTTCGAGAAGCATCATAGCCTCACTCTATATATATATTAGCAAATACAAAATAAGCAATTAAGCAATATAAATAAAAATACATAAAATTTACCAGTTCAGTATCGTCAATAAAAGAGTCCTCAGTATCATACTGATCATCATCAGGTGCATCGTCAAGCTCTTCTTCTTCATCACTACTATTCTTACCCTAATTTTACAGAAATGGAAAAAAAAAAGTGGGTTTATCTACAAATAAAATAACATTAAAGTCATTAGGAAACCCAAGTCTTTAAAAACTGACCATGTAGAGTCTTTCAATTTTTTCAATGACTGAATTGAAACGATTCAATGGTGGGACTGCTTCCTTTGGATCATTCTCTCCTGGTTTAACCTGATCAGCAGAAGAAACACGATCAGCTGCCTTGAAAATTCAGATTCGGATGTTCTGTCAAAATGTGACATAAATGAAGTGACTCAATTGAAAGAGCTTTTGAGATCATACAGAAGCAGACAAACCAGGTTGGGCCCCCAAATCAACTGCCTGCTCTGGCCGAGAATCCTGTTTAGGGGACCTTTCCATGCCTGACTCCTTCGAGAGCTTCTTCCATGAGACAATGGTCGTCTCTCCCGGCTTCAATTCCACGCTAAACCTCTGTCTCCCTCCATTAGCCAGCGGCTGAACATCTTTGAGAGGGTTTGACGAAGTAGAAGCCTGAGACAGGACTGGAGGAAGCGGCAGCGGCGCCGCCTGAACTCTAGCTCCAGCGCTGGTAGAAGTAACAGGGGGCAGGGCTATAGGCGTAACCCTAGATACGGCGGAGGTCGAAGTGGAGGCGACAGCCGCGGTGGTTATAGACATTTGAGGTTTGTTTTCTTCCATAAAAACTGGAATTGGAATTAGAGAAACTGAAAAATCATCAAGATTACAAGATTAGGGTTTGAAGAGGTGTTTTAATTTATGGATCGAATCTCTCTCTCTCTCTCTACCAGACTAGCAGAGAGGCGCGCGGGACTGAACTAGAGAAAGAGGGATGAGGTATGTATGTGTTGTAAAGAATGAAATTAATTAATCACGGAATGCATTAGCTCGTGTTCTTAGAACGATAATTTATTGATGGTCCCACATGTAAGTGAAGGTTATAATGGTATGACGGGTCCACACTCTGCAGTTCGCTTGCCCGGAGATAATCCACTAATCAGTATTCCAGTGTACGAGTCCGAAACTTCTTTGTGCAAATTCTAAATGCCAGAAGTGGTTTTTTTCAATTCTCTGTTCGTGGGAAACGGTAGAGGAACAGAATCCGGGCCGAAGGTGCATTGGGCTTTTCGACGACATTTAGGCCCGTTCGCGAAATCTAATATGCTGTCCAGCCAGCAACACATTGATTTGACTAATTATTTCTTTCCGTTTATATGAGTACATTCATTTACATATTTTTTTGTGTTTATATTTTACAGATTAGTCTAATATATTTTATAAATTAATTTATCATCTGAGTTTAGAGAGAATATTTACTTAATAATGATTGGTCTAATTCATGTACCGTTAGAGATGTGGGCAATAGATTTGATTCCTCGTTCGGCAGATTTACTTTTAGTGGCACGGATTCCGCTAAATGATTTCTTGAGAAAAAAATCCATATCTCTCTCTTTGGAAAAAATTAAATCCAACTGAATTATTTTTTTCCCAACAAATTATGAAACAAACTATGAAGAAAAAAGTTTGTAGCTAAAGAACTTTTTCAATCTCATGAAGTCTCCGCCAAATAGAACTGAAAAAACTTATGAAATCCGAGCCAGAGGTGTAAAACTCATGAAATCCAGCCCCGATGGGTTCAATGTACAAACGATAGAGTTTCCTACCGCCACCCCTGCAAACTAGGGTTTCTCCGCCATCGCTCGGGTTTTTTTGCTCTCTCATCGATCACCTCCACCATCTTCGGATTCGCCATCACCATTAGACCTAGAGTTTCTTATCACAGCCATCAGATCTAGAGATCACAACCATCACTCTTGGGTTTCATGCTTTCTCCCTCACCTTTGTCTTCTCCTTTGAGGTGCACGATCCCTTGCCGCTTCTTGACACCTGCCAAATCTTGATTCCATACCCACTGCGGATCTGTCGCCACCCACTGAAGGACTGCCGACGAGCATCGTCATCAGCCAAGACTCGATAATAGCCTTTTTTTTGTTTCTCTTTCCAGTTGGGTGGGCCGCACCTCCTTTCCTTCTGTAACGATGATTGAGCACGCCGTCGAGCATTAGAACCAATCACAGCTGATTGAGTTAAAGATGATATTAAATTAAAATTTATTTTTAACAACAACAACAAAAAGACTTTAATCTCAAATAAATTAGAGTAGGCTAAAAATAAAATCCAATATGAAAGTATAAAATCAGAGATCTAAAAAAATATATTTTTAATTTATTTTTAAAATATATTTTTTTAATTTTCTAATGGTATATGTGCAAATTTCCTTTTTTATTCTTTTTTCTTATGACTGTTAGAAACAATTTTAACTTTTTGAACTACTATATGTGGATGCGTGCTAACTTTTCTTTTTGATTGCTTGAATGAGTACCATAACGTATATATACTTGGGGTTAGCAACCATCCGGGTATACAAAAATTAGAAAGGGATTCAATGACCATGATCATATAGTGCCATGTCACAACTAATAAAAAATATTTAAATGTTAAATAATAATTATTAAAAGTTTTAAATAACAAAATTATTGATTGAACATTTTATATATATCATATTACGTGTATACATAAAAATTATATTATTTTAATTTCATTTTGAATAAGTTGAATCGATTATTAATTAAAAATATTAATAAAAGATATTAATAGTAAAAGAATAGAAAATATAAATTTTGACCTACAAATAAATTTATATATGAAAATTATATTGAGCAATTTGAATATTATTAATATTTAAAAATATATATTAATCCTAGCAATTTGAATTGATTATTAATATTTAAAAAATATATTAATCCATAGCACAGATCAATTCGTACTCTACCGTGAATAATTTAATAACCTCACTTTTACATAAATTATAGTTGTTTTACCAGCTTCGCTCCACTATTGTTGCTTGAGGTTCGAGGCCGACATAAACACAGGCGAAAGAAGGAAAAACCACAAACTACTTTTCTTGTAATTGAATTTGAAGTCCGTTGTATTCGTCAATGATCTAACGCGCTACTGTTTCTTTTTCGTCGGATTAATTGTTATATGTTATGTCTTAGCTGGATTGCAACATCAGATCTAACATTCAACGTTATTATTATAGTTATGTCCTAGTGACAACTGAAGGTACAATTATTATTAGAAAATTGACTTAGCACAAAGTAAGAGAAAGCAAGAGGAAATGAAAATAGAATAATATGGGACAACTTGAGAGGGAACAGTGAAGCCCAAAAGAGCTTCTCGTTACAGCTGCTTCCTGTTCACAATCAACTGCTCTGTCTATATAATTACTCATAATTATATTGATTATATTGCTCTGAGAGGGAATAAATTGATACAGTGAACGGATGGTGAAATGATTAGTGTAAGAATAGGATTTTTTTTTGGTTAGTGATTTAGAATAATATGAGGTTAGTGATTTCTCGAAGAATGTGAGAATAGATATAATTTTTATTATTTTGGATTAGTTAAATATTGTTTGAATAGTAACTTAAAATAGTGATGGAGTGAATTAATAAAGTAATGGTTTTTCTTTTTTTTTCTTTTCCAACCAACTCTATTTTTTTTCATAACATATCATATACATACTAAGCATCATATTTTCACCTCAATTAATTTTCTTTCACTTGAATATTAAAATTTGAACAATTTAATTATCCATAAATTTTGAACAATTTAATTATCCATAAATTTTGAACAATTTAATTTTTCATAAATTTTGAACAATTTAATTTTTCATAAATTTTGAACAATTTAATTTCTCACCTGAATATTAATTTGGTGCTCGGTACCATGACATGTAACATCTCATTCAATAGACTGGTTTACAGTTGTCATTTATCAGAATTTATTAGCGCATAGACCGGTTTATGCAATATACTGGTTTACCATAATTGATCAGCGCATTTACAACTACCATTTACCAGAATTCACTATCCGAGATTCACTGGTCATGTTGGGTTACATATATAATTTTATCATAATCAATGCACCCATTTATGCAACTGTAAACCAGTCTCTTCCATTAATTTAGAAATTTTTACTTTATTTCGATGATTGCATAACAATAACAGTTCAAACATACTTCACTTTGTTACTCTACACTGGTAGTTCTCACTTCATTGAAATAATTAGATATAAGACTTGCCCAATATGGCATTTATAATACAGTATCTTGCAAGTAGCTCTGATAATGGAATTATTAGCAATCGTTTTACCAAAAGGCTATAAATTACCTCGTGGAACATAATTGAAAGAATAGTTTGAATGTTTGACGTTACTCTTTAGTACTTGTAGTTTCTACCATAATGAACTTGTTCATTTTCTAAAAAAAAAACACAAATGCACTTAGTAGCAGCTGCTGATACTGACAAAGAAGGGTTAAACAAAAAAAAATTAAAACAAGCAAGACTGGTACAAGTGTGTACAAGGGAAGAACAGCTACAAATTATAATGAACCAATAATATAACAAGTCAAGAGATAGCCCTTGTTATTACCAACCCGTACTGAAATCGTCAAGTATAAACAAAAGGCACAAAATGGCACACAAGGGCTGATGGAAATGGCTCAGCCCCTGCCTCAATAAAATGACACACAAGGTCGAAAAAAGGAGGCTGATGGAAATATCATACTTGATCGCGAGCACGGATTGGTGAACTTAGTCCCCGGCGTTGCCTCGTCTATCACCGCCAGTGCCGCCTCGTTAGATTTCTACCCAGTTTTCGTAACTCACGACCATTCAAAAAAGATATCTATTTGTTGTTTGTTCCATGGAGAAGGCGATGGTGAAGGTGGTTTCTTTAATTTTATTTCATAGGGTAAGAAGATCGAGTTTAGAGGCGTCGATGAGTTTGGTGTGGGGAAAAACATTTGCAATTTATCATTGCGCTCACAAGACTACAATTCCGCTAAACCAAAGATATGGGTGGGTTTACAAAATAGCGCAAATCTAATGCTAACTCAAATCCCTGGTTTGTGTTTGGCTCATGACACTGTTCAGAACAAAGTGTTATCCTGACAAAAAATGAGAATAATATCATCCTTTAATTGTTTCTTTCCCAAATGCTTGTGTCTCGCACTTATTGGATCTCAACCAAACATTGAAGCCCACTTCTTATCTCATGATATTTAGCCCGAATAAAAGATAAAAAAAAAAATAATAAAGTGAGCCCACCACAAGGCCCAAATAACAACCGCTCTTCTATGATTCCACGGACCCACATGGAGAATCATCTTCTATTTGCATTGCATCCAATTCGGAGATTTTTTTATTTTAGTAAATAAAAAAAAATAAAAATAGGAACTATTACTAGGTTTTTGAACTCGGTCCTAATTTTTTTTAACGTTTACATGTTATATTAAAAATAAAATACGACAGTCAGTATATTGGTCTAAATATTATAACAAGAATTAAAATAAAGTTTTACAAAGCCAAATATAAGCACGATTAATACATTATTTTAAAATAATGTCAAACAAATTAAAATATTACAACAATAATTAAAATCTAATTATACTGATAAATATAACAATAAAACATAAACACTTTGCTAATCTAAATCATGTTTCGTTGGAACGAGCTCGATCTCGAGTTGGTAGTCTGTTGATACGACCCTCCATTTCATCCATAACCATTGGAATACGTTTTTTTTTCTCCTTTCTTTGTTGATTTTTGCTGGATTTGGCATAATGATCGGACCGTTGTATATTGGCCAATCTCATTTATTGTCATAACTACGCCAATTATCAGACCATATATTAATGTAGTACTGGATCGTATAATATGGACTAACATACTGAGTGTAATCCAGTCTTCTAAATGAATAAAAGCAAGCAAGTGGTCGCATGGGATGCCGGTCAATTACGATTTCTGACACCAACAATTACCAATTTCTGTCATCGCTAATTCAACCTCATATTTTATTTCACCCATTTGTCCATATTATTTCAAATAGAAATTATAAATCATTACTTAATTTTTGAATTGAAATAACAATTATATAAGTATAGAATATTATCGTCTCGATAAGTCCATTTATGTTATAAATATCGTAGTTGTTGATACCCCAATCCAGTGGTATGACATCGTAAGTTCTCCCCTTATCACCGTGGTGTTTTATCAGTTCGATGATATTTTGGGAGAACACCAAACCTTGAGATTCCAAAGCCGCTGCAACTTCTCGGCGATTATAGAACCACTCAACACATTTGTGCCATGTATTATCAATGATAGAACATATCAGAAGTTGTATGGCGATCCTGAACACGTTGTTCAGTGATTCTGAACCGTTGCTTGTCATTATTCCCCACCGATTGAGACCCCCGTCTAGATGTTGTGCTAATCTTTTTTGATGCAATGCAGCCACTTGATATGGGGTTAATTCCTCATAATGAAATTCCTTGGTTGACACTTCCTCAGTTGTAGCGGGTTGGTTATTGTGATTTCTGTTATTTGGTATCCTTCTGTTAGACACTTATTCTATTGGGAGATTTTCTTGTATGATTTCTGCTTTTCTGACGAACTTATAGGATGCCGGTCTAATGTGGTTATTTTTTTTTCATATATTTTTCGCACATCTATGGTTTCTTATGTCTTGCAGCTTGTTTGAAAAGAGCTTTTATTTTTTTCATATGACAGTTCTTATACATATTTTGTGCAATGTGTTGAGTACAATAATGGTGAAGCCTCGCCTGCTAATTTCTACCAACTAAAATCCGGTCTCTCAAATACTGCTCTTATATCTAGATTTTGATCTGAGATAACGGTAATTTTACCATGACCAACAACCTCTTTACGCAACCACTGCATGAACCAACCCCAGTTTGCCATACTTTCCTCGTTTGCTACAACAGCAAATGCAAGTGGTAATAGTTGTTACTCCGCATCATAACCACATGCCATAAATAGTTTACTCGGCATATCGACCCGATAAAAATCCAGCATCGATAGTTAAAACTGGTCGTAAGTAAGGTCATGCTGTGCAATGCACAGACCAAATGTCCATGCAACACGATAAAAAATTTCAACACCAAACTTTATTGAGTGCGTCGTCTCTATGATGTATTTCGTGCCATGTGTAGAATTTGTATGGTTGCTAGTAGAGATGGAAGTATCTCGTATGACCTCTCCTAACTACAAAAAAGGTCTGCAATTGCCAGTTCCCTTCCTCTTCATAATTTATTATAACTCGGTTGTACTATGGGGAACTTTTATTTAATCAAACCCCTTACTTCTTTAACTGTCATTTCTAAGTTCTCTCTCAACCGATTCTTAACAATATCTGCTATCATTCTAAAGTCATATGATTGCGGTCCGCCATAGTAGCACTACCAAAACAAGAGTGCTCGAGATAATTTATTTTGATTTTCCAAATACCTGTTATATTGGGTGTGGCATACATCCTCCATGGACAGTTAAAATCTTTATATTTCATTACTAACTTTGATTTGTTGCTATTTGTTACCTCCAATTCTATATTCCGTTGAACATGAAAATCAGCGATTTTTATTTTCAACTCTGATTTTATACTAAACTGCTGACCAACACCAAATTGTTCATCAATTCTAAGTGATTTGCGAAAATAAGGGTCATTTGCATACGACATCGGTATATTATCAGCAAATTGCGCACATGGGTGCTTTATTCCCCGATTGATGAAAGGAACAGATATTTGTCACTCCTTAACTATTTCTTTGACATCTATCACATCCTTAATTTCATCCATATTTATATCTGTTGTATCTTGGATGTCATCATCATCAACATCCAGGTGTCACTCTTCTTCTTCCTCATCCTTATCAACATCCACATCTACATTCACATTTTGTACCGAAACACGGGATTGTCGCTGCTCCCAGCTCGGAATGGTTTTTTCCTCAGCCATGACTGGAGTTACTACTTCCAAGAATACTAGTCGGATCATAATAATCAGAACTGAATATTGGTTTAGATTCAACTACTAGCTCCGGTGTTTTATATCCGGATAATTGGTACGGAGCTGTTGTTTTAATCATTCCCCAAATTTCATCAGAAATAACTCCAAATAAGTTATAAAAAAACCACCCGAACCTGCTGGGGCAGTGTGATCCATGCACTAATGCTAATATTGAATTGGCTAGAGAGTAACTCCAATTCAGCATGAATCTACCTCTACATGACACAAAGATTGATCGTCTCGTCAGCAGAAAAAGTGTACGCGACACGAATATCGTAACCCACACCGGTTGAAGTGTTCAAGATTTGACCTCCGTGATACACATTAATCAGCAACATTTTCGTCTGTACAGTATGAACAATAAACTCTATTGTTAGTGTATTTAATTTTAAAGCAAAAATTAATAGTCCAAATAGAAAAAAAATATAATATTGATGAGACGAGAGTGGTGAATATGGATCGGTTCTGGATCTATCGAAAAATAAATTTTCAGTTGGAAGCTCCTAGAACAGTAACAATAGCGATTTTGAAGAAATGATTAGCTGAAAGAAGATGAAATAGAAATGTAATAATAGCGAAAAGTGTGTGTTTAAAACTCGGTCTAGATATCTGGGATATAGTTTTAAATTCGATCCCAACTTTCTGCTATTTTAAAATACACTCAAACATAAAAAATAAATTAAAAAAAAAAGATTTGACCGAGTTTCAAACTCGGTTTAGGACCGTATAGCTAAAAAACAGATAATCTTATTAGTTACCTATTTTTATTTTTTTTATTTACTAAAGAAAAAAAAATCTGTCCAATTCGACTCCGATCGTAACATTGATTGAATTCTCTCGCTTCTAGTTTGATAGTTGCTACTCCGTCGCTTCTTTGGTTCGACATTTTTGGTACCTTTTCGCGCTCATGGTCAATAAAACTTCTTTCTTTTCAATTTAATTTACTAGTTTTCTAGAAACTTATGAGCCTGCAAAAAGTAAAATTGGGATTCAATCTTAAATTCATTTTGATCGCAGCTTCTAAAATAAGTTCAATTTACAGAGATACGGAGCTTTTAACAACTGTAGTGTCTCAATATGTGATTGTAGGGAAAGTGTATTAGTTCATATCTTCAATGGTAAAAGCTCTCTGCTTTGTATAAGAAATGCATGCGCATGCCAGTAGACCGTATTTTTAATTGATAACTTTATTTTGTCTATTTGTATTTATTTAGGCAAACATGCATGTAGTATTTTATTTTATTTTATTTATGAAAGTTTTCTTATTGTGTTAATTATTATTTTCTAAAATAATAAAATTTTATGTGTTATTGGTTAAATGGAACCTTTCATTGCAGGCATATCTTTTTAATATCCATTGGACATTTCAATAGTTCAATAAGTTTTAGAGTTACTATTCTTCATTTAATCCTAACAATGGAATTAAACACCAACGGCCTGCTAGAATTGAAGAAAGACAATATGGTTTTCCTTGCGTTCTTACATTAAATGTTATGTTGACAGAACATCAGCCTCATTTTGGGAGTGGACCAGATTGTTCACAATTTTCAGAATGACGAATTCTCGAGCCAAAATGAAGACCAAATTTGCGAAGCAATCTGATGACTACTGTAATTCCATGGACCCTATCTATAAATTGTTCTTGGATCATGTTAGGTCAGATGGTACCTCATACATCTTAGAAATAGATTATAGAGAACTCAGTGAACCGGTGTATTTGAAATATGGAGGACGGAAGACTTCTTCTTACAACAAACCTAATACCAAATCTATGAAGAAAACCAAAAGGAATGAAATTGACTGTATTACCCCTTTGGCTGAAGAGTCTTATGAGAGGTTTTTGAAGCACCTGAAATTTAAAGAAGGATCAATGATTTTAGAGCTTGAAGGGGGTCATAATGTAGTCTATGAAGAAGAAAGGAAGAACATGCCAGAGAATGTGACAGTTGGAAATCGTGTGAGTTCCAACAAGCAGGGTCATGTTCCATATAACCAATCTTCCACGTCCAATGTAAGATGCTGTTTTGTGAATTTAATTTATCAAGATTTTTTACCTTTGCTTGTTTTGATAATATACTAATATAGATAAATATTGCTCTGATTGTTTTATTATTTTTCCTCTGTACCAGTACATAGTGCTGGAAATGGTGACTTGAAACTTCCAGGTTATCTCGACCAGAAACTTTTTAGAGAAGAATTATATTCAGTTGACTGAAATTATATGTTAATAAAAGAACTCCAACTTGACCTTACCTGACCGGACCTGATGCATGCATAGCCATATCAGTTTGAGATTGCAGAAAAAAATGCCAAGTTGCTGACATGTTTTCTATTTTCAATTATTGTTAGGGAGAAAAGAATGGGTTCACTGTGATTCCAGCTGATTCAAGATCCTTTGATGAAAAGCTGGCAGCAGCGGTAAGTGAGCCATTTGACCAGCGTGAGTATGAGGCTCTAATGAATGAGGCAATTCGTCGAAAGCCAGTGATGAAACAATGGAACTTGCGCAACATGTCAAAACGATACCACACTCATGAAACAGGCTCATCCTACCTGGACTATTACCCTGGTAATATTTGCACCACTCCTACAGCATTTTAGTGGGACCTTGAAATATGGATGTGTTGCTGGTTTCTATCTGTTCGGATTTAACCTATTTTCACAATAACTTTGTTTGTCTACCTCAGTCTCATGTCAAATTTGTTTGAATTTGTTAATAGTTCAGTCTAGGAGCAAGGATAGAACTCCCCATTCATTGATAGAAATTGTTAATATGAAATCATATGGTGTTACTTTCATTTGGAATGAAGTGTTGATGAAATTGGAACAATAAATGTAACAAAACTGCTGTAATGTCAGCATAAGGCCAACTTTCTGTTTTGATGGCTTCTTTGTTGTTGGGCTGAGAATTTTGAGAGCAATCACTAATCAGGGTAGTTTTAAGGATTTACTGTCATTTTATATAGTATGAGGCCCTTAGTTCACTTGTTAATTCTGGTATATACTATGCTGGTCTGGTATATTTTAGTGTCGGGGAGGGATTAATCCCTCTCCTTTAGGGTGTGTTCGTTTTTCACCCACAGACCACCGTTTACGTGGGGAAAAAGTTCACTTTCACAGAAATTTTCTTTTCCCATGTAAACAGTGGTCCATGGGCAGCAACCAAACACAGCCTTATAGTGTAAGCACCCCCAAACAGAATTTGTTGGTTGGTCTCTCTCTCTCTCCCTCTCTCTCTCTCTCTCTCTCTCTCTCCTCTCTCCCTCTCTTTACATATCTAATTGAATGTTTGATGACAAATCGAGGCACACTGTATGCAACAGAATGCTCGTTGAAGTTGCATTGGTTTTTGTTGTACAGAATTCAACAACTACTTATAAATCCAATTGTCATTATTTAGAGGAGAGATGGTATGTTTGGGCTTAATTTCTATGCTTGAGCCCTTGGGAATAATGGAGGATGAATTGGGTTATATTAGAATTAATTGGCCTATATAAGTCACTGGTACCGCACAATGTCGATATTTCACACACTATGATCTCTTAATTGCTTAAGACTCATATAGAGTAATTTCATTGAATCATCTGATATTCAAACTTAGGGCAATGAACTTCAGTACCTCTATGTTGCAGGAAGTCAATTATGCATCTGGTTATTTTTTTTTGTTCATGATTTTTAATATTTTTTGCTACTTACGATGTGCTTCTGCAGATAGTGATCTGAACATGGATCGAGATTGGGATTGTTTCCTTCCTTGTTTTATTTTTCATTTTTCTGTATTTGCTGGACTGCCAAACACACTAAGCTTTTTTTATATATATAAAAAAGGGTTGATTGAAGAGAGTAGAGTGTAGCAGAATCAGATGACAAGTATAATTTAACAGAAGTTAAAATATAAGTTCACAATTGTCAATTTATAAATTAGTCATTTTTATTCATCTTTTCTCCTCTTTTTTTTTTTAAAAAAAAAATTTGCAGACCTGGCAATTCAGGTCGCTGAAGCAGACAAGTATGAGAGGCTGATCCTCTTGCGTAAATTCTTCTTCTGGTTGGAGGTACTTAAGCTTTTTTTAACAGTCGTCCATTTTTTTCCTTTATTTTTTCTAATTATGCCTCTTTTTTCTTTTCTCCATTATTACACTATACCTCATTAATCTGATTAGTATGAATATGGAATGGTTGTGCAAGTTGACTTGCTACTGATCAGTCATCAAATAACTCCAATAATGTTCCTTTTTAGTGGTCTATTATGGCCCTGTGGCAAATTCTAAATTGGTAGTTCCGTACTGCACCGGCTCATGTCATGTAGTATTATAGCTACCATTTATACTCATAAAGAGGCCAAAAGTATGGCATTGAAAAGACCCATCTCCATCGCTCTTAAAAGTTGGCATTACTTGTACTCTTTTAGTTAAGATTAAAATTTAATTATTATTGTTGTTAGAGTATCGGAATAGAATTGTATAGGTTAGTTAGAGATATTGTGTATGATGTGTGAGATGTTTAGTGATTGAATTAGTTAGTTAGACTAGGTGGTTAATTTGTTAGATCATTAGTCTATAAATAGAGGCTTAAACATTGTAATCAATTCATTCAAGATAATCAAAAATTACTCTCTCTCACTCTCTCATTCTATCATGGTATCAGAGCATGAATACTGTTGGAATTAGGCTCACACCTATTTCAGAAATTATGCACCTTATCCCAACCCTTATTCCGCTTTATTCCAGATTTTATTCTCTTTTTCCGCCTATTCCCAGTAAATAGCCTCTATTCTATCCTATTCATGTCTTCTCTCTCTTCTATTCTACTATTCCAATAAACCTATATTCCCTACTCTCTTCTACTTCTTTCTCTTCGATCAAGATCACAATCATGATCTTGCTTCGCTGATCGCGCATTTCAAATCTTAATAATTATTCTTTCTCTGTTGTTCACTTGCCACCTCTTTCCTCTCACGGTTCAAGAATCAAGATCGCCGCTCTTCTGATCAGCGATTTAGCTCATATGATTTCTCTTCTGAGATCGCTAAATCCCTTGTCTCGCGATTTCTTCAAGTCAGGCTAGCTGTGAGACATTTCCTCCTGTTCGATTCTTCTCCGACAAACAAGAATCAAGATTGCCTCTTCTGTTCGCGATTTCGGCAACGCAAGTGTCATCGCGAGTCCCAGCTCACCCGCTCTGTCACCATTTGTCTCGTGATTTCGCCCCAAGCGCGTGTCGAGCACTCATCGCGCGATTGCATAGTCGTGCGTGCTTCGTTTTCATCAGGCGATTTTACCTGTCGCCATTGCATCAGGCTTGATCGCGAGCTGATCGCGTTTCTGCTTCTTCAATTAAGATTAAGATCCTCTCCGATCAAGACCTATCGTTTCAAAACTTGCTAACCCCCTTTTTGAAGCTAAACTCTCCTCTCTCAGCTCCACCCCTCCTGCTTATTCTCTCTCCTTTAGCTCAGTAATGGCAGCTTCTCTATCCTCTCTCGCCACTGTACGATTGGCATTCAGCACTGGTGGGAGGACCGCTGCCGTTCAATCTCGTCTGGGTGATTCCACTGTGAATCTTGCCTCCATTCAACAGAGAAACGCTTTTATCTTCTCTAGCTATCTCCTTGTCAGCTTCTTTTCTCACCATTTCCTCCTCTTCATCTGATAGGAAGAGGTTCCGTAGGGCCCACTGCACGGCCTCTTCTCGTGCTGATGTTGAGGTAGCGCCATTGCAATCAAAGGTAACAAGTAAGGTGTACTTTGACATAAGTTTAGGTATCACAAATGCAACACCAATCGGAAGAATTGTGATTGGTTTGTATGGTGAAGATGTGCCCCAAACTGCTGAAAATTTTCGTGCTCTCTACGCAGGAGAAAAGGGGTTTGGCTATAAGAGATCCTTCTTCCATTGTGTCATATCAGACTTCATGATTTAGGGAGGAGATTTTGACAAGGGAAATGGCAAAAGAGGGAAGAGCATTTATGGCGCACTTTTAAGGATGAAAGTTTCAAATTGACTCATCTTGGACTTGATATTGTCACTTTGGTTTGAACTATAACCTTACCAAAAGCACCATTGCAGAAACTTCAGAATCAATAAAGGAGTATACTGATGCAAAGGAGAGTGTTGCAGAGGCTGTCTCAAATTCCTCCACAGTAATCATCTAATTTCCATCTCCAATTCTTCAAAACCTACCTACAATTCACAACCAAAACCTCTATTCCTAATTAAATTCCATATGATCAAACCATGCACCGAATTTCTATTCTTCTCTTCTTTTCTTTTCTTTCAAGAGAACTCAAACGAGTATTAAATTGTTGTTAAAAAGGACAAAGATCCTTCTATTTGATGTTTCAAAATGTCTCAAACGAGTATGAAACAATCAATAGTTTTTCTTGAGCCAAAAAAACTCTTCTTCCTTCTACTTTTTCAAGACGACCTGTGATGCAATTGGAGATTAAATTTATGAATCGAGATGTTCGAACTCGTGAGATGTGCAAACTCACCATGCGTACCGCACGATGAGTTTGAGGGGATGTTAGAGTATAGGAATAGAATTGTATATGTTAGTTGGAGATATTGTGTGATGTATGATATGAGAGATGTTTAGTGATTAAAATTAGTTAGTTAGACTAAGTGATTAGTTTGTTAGATCATTAACTTATAAATAGAGGCTTAGACATTATAATCAATTCATTCAAGATAATCAAATATTACTCTCTCTCACTCTCTCATTCTATCAATTGTTTTTTCTCAGAATTTGTGTCATGATGGAGCATACATGCCATGGGTTCCAAAGGCGCCAACTGACAAGCCTGTTTTTGTTGAAGAGCTCGAGGATTAGTTCTTGATATGGTCAGAGATGAAAATTGCAAACAAAAATTAAAATGTTGATAAGGTCTTATTTTCTATTGTTTGTAGTGTTAATGTTGTTTGTTAATTACAATTCAATCTTTGATCTAGTAGCAAATGCAATATTTCTGGTATGAATTGATAGGTCATAGATTTGAAATTCGGATATTGTTATCCGTTGATCTCAGATGTCGGCACAGATTTTTTTCGTTTTTAGGTACTTTTAATATTGGTTTAATAATACTTTTAATATTGTTTCATTTTAGTAGATTTTAGTAGGTCTGGTAGAGAATCAGAACTGGAAATGACAAGCGTCTAGATTTCATCGGCAGTATGTGATGGAATCAGATTCGCTGCTATATCTTTAATGGCAGGGAAAATATGGCACAATATTATGGTCATCAGATTGATTTGAACGGTTCAGATTAGATTCAGGAGACTTTATTATTGGGTGGAGTTTACTGTCAGTGGAAAATGACATCGCTGTCATAGTTTGAACTTTGAACTATGCCTGCTAATCCGTTTCCAGTACGTGACAATGTGATTTACGAGAAGCTTGGATTTTTTTTGTCATAAAAGAAAAAAGTAAAAAAAAAATACACTGAATATGTAAAGATGTTAGTTCATTGCTTAAAAAGTTGCACTATTTTTTTCCCTTCAACGAATGGGCTCAACTGGGCGCCAGGTAGTGGCATTTCCAATTTTCAGTGTCAAGGTAAAAGTTGCCAATCTGAAAGTTGCTGAAGTTGTATGTTATTGCGGTGCACAATGAATGATAGAGAACATGTTGTCAAAATAGAAAAAGAGAAAAAAAAGAGACGGATCGGCATTCTCTACGCTGATATTTTTCATGCACAGATCTCCATAGAGAAATTATAACGACTTAAAAAAATCATAACGACTGTGAGAAGTTTAAACATGATTTTTGATGTATGAGACCGTTTATTATTATTAAATCAGAATCATTAATAGATGATCTAACTGCACAAGAATTAACCTAGCAATGATTTATTTTAGCAGAATAAAGGCCGCTTTGGCGCTTTTCGTACAAAGGCGTTGAGATCCGAAAGGCTAAAACCTAAAAGCCTAATTCCATATAGAGGAGCTGGTTAAAAATGAAAACTCAAGGGCTGCATTGCATAACGACTTCAATTTAATGATTTATTCATGAGGCAGAGAGAGCCAGTGTGCTATATGGATCGGCCTCCACAGCGGTTAATCTATCAAAATCAATATTTAAGTTGACTGATTGATGAAATTTCTCCGCTGATCGCATCAAGTTCATATAATACATCTTGACCACTCAATCGTAAGAAATAAATGACTCAAAATCTTTTGCGTCCATCACAAAATCTGCCTATTTATAATAGTCATATTGCTGTGCATATGTAACATATTCTCATCCTTCTAGTAATCTAGTTGGAGTCTTGGACATAGATTTTTATCCGATTTTACTAGGGATGGTGATTATTTGTAGCGCGGCATCAAATGCAGTGCGCCAGTCATATAATCATAATATAATAATATAATATATCATAATCAAATAATAATCGTTATTCCGACGAGAGCTAATCCGGTATTTCACCTATAAGTTGATATACTAGATTAGCATTATTCCGCACTCTTCTACTTAGTCTAAAATTCTTTTGACAAATTAATTTATCGGAATAACTATTCTATTCTAATTTTTTGCTATTCCATTGATTGCTAAACACTCCCATAATGAAATTGGGATGAGTGTTAAAAGGTGAACCTCCTATAAATCATCAATCGTGTGCTGTGTAGCACATTGACAACGCGTCAAAAAAAATAGTTTACTCAATAGTAACGCAAGTAAAAGGATCATGATCCACTGCCGCGGTGCTGCACAACAATGAATAAGAATTTCAAGTAAAAACAAAACCCATCAGCAAAATTACCCAAGAAAAATGCAACTTTTACATTCCTAAATTCAGGATGAAGAAAAAGCAACAAATTAATATCCTCCTTGTAGTACATTCATTAAGAGACGCCAGTACTCTGTTCAACAGATCTTTTCAAAAGGTCTATGTTTTCTAAGGGACCACTCATGTGACTGTGATGTGCAACATCTTCAAAACTGAACTAGACATGGATTCTGATCTGATATGATATGACATCTCCTCTTGATGCATTTCACAGCATTCCAATTCCAGAGCTAAAATTTTGAATTGTGCTTAATACTCACTGAACTTCAAATTAGCTCCTAGATTCTCGAATCCGGAGTAATACAAAATTGTTCTTTTTTTAGATTAGTCGCTAGATTACCTCATTCACAATTAAAATGAATTTGTCCTTGACAGCAATATGGCATGTTTGCTTGATATATACCGCAATGCTACTAGCCAACAAAAATATCAGTTTAATGTTCTAAAATTTAAACCTAGGACTTGAAAAACTCCTTCAAATCTAGAAGCAAAACAACAAATCTGTCATAACAGCTGATGGCGCCATCCTTCCAGTCAGATCCGACTTAATCTCAGCCGTCTGGAGTAAATAATGCTCGCATTTACAATCTAATCTGAACCATCCGATTTAAATCAGAAGGAGATACCATCCGATTTAAATCTAAAAACATGCAGCACCTCCTAGCACTAGCACTACCTAGTTGCCATCCCTATTCCCTCAGCCTTACACACTACACTGACCCAATAATAATAGACCCGAAACCAATAATTTCCATTTCCAGATCGCCTCGTCTGAACCACCCCAAAAGCCTCTCCTCTCCTTCCCTCTAATGGAATGCACTTGCTCCATAAACTCCCCTCACCCACCCGGTACCATCACCACCCCTCATCTCCTTCTTTCTTCCTCCCCCTTTTCTTCTCTCTCTGGTTCTTCTCTCGGTGGTGGGATCAGAATCAGATCAGCAGCGGATAAAGCACAGAATGGGGAGAGGGAAGATCGAGATAAAGCGCATAGAGAACTCGAGCAACCGCCAGGTGACCTTCTCCAAGAGGAAGAATGGGATCATTAAGAAGGCACGCGAGATCAGCGTTCTATGTGACTGTACCGTCTCCATTGTCATCTTCTCCAGTTCTGGCAAGCTCTTCGAGTTCTGTAGCCCCTCTACCACGTAACCAGATCCTCCCCTTTTCCCTGTTCATTTTTGCACATCTGTCCTAGTTTTTACTGTATTTGACTTTGATATCTGGGAAGTATATGTTTCCAGAAGTGACCTTTATGGATTGCACCGGTACTTAGGCGTGCACGCATTTATAAATACCAGTACACTGCTGGATGGCTTAAACTGCATTGTCGTTTTGAAAGCTTACTGGGTCAACACAACACCTTCACCAGGCCTGATTGCCGCTGAAATTTCATCTTGTTTCCAATTAGTTAATGTTTACAAATGTACCCACTTAGGCTCTTACATCAGAGCAATTGATTTCTGAATATCCACTCTTCTGTTGTTTGGATTGGTGTATTTTAAATATCAGAGTCCGTGATTTAGATGGCTCCTTCTTTATTTCCTTTTAACCCTTAAACTGTCCCTGGAAGGCTATCTAGTTAGATGGCGTAGTACCATTGAACTTCAAACTCATTATACTTTCTAATGTAAACTAAGGTTGCCAGCTTTGTTGGAGAAGTACCAAAATAATTCAGGGAAGAAGCTATGGGATGCCAAGCATGAGGTATTGTTCTTTTTTAATTTATGAATAGAATTTTACACTGTTTTATTGGATATACAAAATTATTGTTGTTCTGGCAAAGATCAAATTTGTCTTCACTTGATGTTGTTTTTTCTTTAGAGCGTTCTCTTATTTTTCTTGCTTTTTTTAATTTCTCCATTATAGAGCTTGAGTGCGGAGATTGAAAGAATAAGGAAAGAGAATGACAATATGCAGATTGAACTCAGGCCAGTAAAACCTCTGATATATATATTTTTTTATTCTTTCTTGTCATATGCATATTTTTGCCAGAAACCAATATCTTATTAACCTGATTGATCTCACTTGGTAGCCATGGATCCTCAAAAAATGATAGAAAGTATGGTTTAATTTTGGTATCAAGTCAATTTAGCAATTCATTTGTACTATATTATTTTTCTGTTTTACTGTGACTAACTACGACAACAACTAATATTATTATTATTTTTATTTTAAATTATTATAATTACTATTTACTGCAGTGCTAGTTACTTAATTTCTGTTTATCATCAAAATTTTTGGCAAAATAACCAATAAGAACCGATCAGAAAAAAAATGAACAAGGGTTATAAGTCCTAGTTTTTTCATAGGGCGCCACTTCAGATTTAAGACCTATCTCTTGTATTCATACAAAAATGGAAATACTTTGCTCTATATGCAATATCCAATCTTCAAATTTAAATTTTCATCAGGCACTTGAGGGGTGAGGATATAAACTCACTTCAACCACAAGAACTAATAGCAATTGAAGCATCCCTGGAAGCTGGTGTAGAAGCAGTACGTGCAGCCAGGGTAACTTGTCCACTCTTTTTTGAAGAATACCCTTGAGCTTGTTCTTAATTGAACAACAGTTATAACGTGGAGTCTATGTAGATCAATTAGTGTGAAAATACTCTAATTTTATGTGTGGTTTGGCCACAAGCATGCATTTGTATTTCCTATATTTGCTTGCACTCATCTCCAAATCTAGCTAGGAAGAAGTTTCTTTTTCAAATAGATATAATTTAGATGGGTATGGTGTTACACTGTAGGAAACATTTTCTTTGTATATCATTCTATATATACATGTAGATATATTGTGTTGCAGTACAAATAATTCCTTTGTTTTTTTTTTGAAGCAGATGAAAATCTGGGAGGAGCTGAAGAGAAGGGTACGAGTTGATAAAATTGTCTGTTTTAACATTTTCAAATTTTGGCTATGCATAAAATAATTTGTTCCTTTTGATGGGTACGTGTTTTGGTTACAGACATCCCGGTTGGAAAAGGAGCATAATGAACTCTGCCTCAAATGGGTAAATGCTTATACTCTATAAAATGTCTATATCATCGAGTAGTACTATACTGCTTCGTCATTGCTCTAATTACTGCATGTTTTCCTACTGTATTTTTCTCTTTCTTTAGACATATTGTTAATTTTACCTTTTATATATGATAATCTGAACCTGTCTAATGTCTGTACCTAGTTTGGAAACTTATCAGTTTGGAATTATGGTTAAGGCTCAATTAAGCTTCAGTTAGGTAATTAACAGTATAATTAGCTATAGAAGTTCATAAAAACAAAGAAATCTGAAGATTTCTGACCCAGACCTGACAGGCCAGTTTTACTTTTTTTTTTTAATAATAGAACCCTGATTTTGGATCTTTCGAAATTGAAATATCTTGATGTAGTTACATCTTTTCTTTTCTGGAATGTTACAGCATAAACAAATTCCAATTGATGCTAACTTACGAGAGATGGATCTCGGTTATTACTCCATGAATAGTGAATTTCCTCCTCAGATCCCTATGGCCTTCCGTGTACAACCGAGCCATCCGAATTTGCAAGACAATTGATATACCATTTAGGAATGTTTGTCATTAAACGACCTGATGTTTGGACTTTCTACGATTGCTATGCTAGCAGGTTCAGTTTGGAATTTATTTAGTTTGCTATGATGCTTTTTGCAGCGTGCCCTTCATTTTGTCAATGCTGTATTATGGACTTTTAACAAGACTCTTAAGTTCTCAACCTAGAACTTTTTGTTCATCTTATTTATTTCGTGTTGTTATCATCATTACTATAAGCTTCTAAACTCTCCGTGAAAAGATTGAACACCAAGCTAAGCTGGCTTAACTAGCATACAGTGAATAAAAAACGTAACATTTCATGATGTGTTGCGGAAAATTTTTTTGTTTGTCATTGGTCATGTGACGGGTTATAGAAGATTGAGGAAAAACATGTTAGACAAATGTTTATAATATGACACGTGTAAAACACATTATCTTTAGACATGCTAATATTTTGTGATGTGTCTATTTGTAATGTGATATTACATTTATGTGCATGTTCAGTTACGGTAGTCAAATGTAAAATGTAGACACCAAGTCACTATTTTTTGAATTTTACCTTTTTATAAATATTTAAATTTATGGAAAAATGTAAAATTTATAGTAAAATTAAGAAAACTATTAACACTATTTTCTATATTTATATGAGAAAATTTGTAAACTATTAACGAATCGCCATTTCAAAATTTGAAAATTTAAAAAATGCCACCTCAAAATTAACTCTTAGTCTAATATAGCACATAAATCTTAAACTCAATTAATTTAGAAATTTAGCACAGATACTGTATAACATTAAAATTCTGACGAAAAATACCATATTTTTCTATTATTCTTAAAATACCCATGCAAATTTGATAAACCAATAAAAGACATACAATTTGATCGAGGTGTAGTCTCAAAACTAACCTTTTAGTGTAATTTAGGTTTAATTTTAAGTTTAAATTGTTCAAGTTCAAAATACTTTTTAAATTTTGTTAATGTTTCAGGTTTAGAAGGAAGTTTGAGAAATCAAGCAAATGACGCGAATTGGAGTCAAAACGGTTGATCAACAATCAAATCAGCTTTTACTAGGGGTGTAACCTAAATAGATCAAATATTTACGAATAATAGTCTTACTGTCTGCATTCGTTATAATTTTTCGGATATGGATAGTCTAAATGCAGATACCGACCGAATATTCAATGAATATCTCGATACGGATCGAATATTGGACATATACAAATACAAATATAGATATATTTCGGATAGTAAATAAAAATAATATATATTATTAAAAAACAATTGTATACTATTTTTTATATAATTATTAATTATAAAAGTTAAATAATTATCATTATATTAATAGTTCAAATATATCAATGAATTATAAAAAAAATGATACATTAACACAAATTAGATATAAAATAAATTAGATTTATAATGTACACTAAAAATATAATTAAAAAATATATATAATAGAAATGTTTCGGATATTAATTTGGATAAAATCGGATCGGATAGCGTTGGATATTGATGAATAATAGTTAAATGATCGGATACAGATAGGTAATAGCCAAATCATATCCTTATCCATAAAAAAATTGGATACAGATATCTCTGGATACAGATACAAATCAAATAATTTTTACTATTTTTCAGATCAAATCACATATAAAATTGAATATTATTCGACACATTAACACCCCTAGCTTCTACCAACTTTTCATATCGATCCAGCCCAAAATGGATCGGTCTGACCCAGCTCCATACAAATACCTTTTTTCGGCTCAGACGGTTTGATCCAAATTTAGTTTTAGTCGATTTTCTTTGTATTTTTAGGGTTTGGCTATATAAATGGGTGATGTTTTACCCATAATCATCCCTGATCACCCCTCAATAAATTTAGATAGTTTTTAGGGAGAGAAAAAGAGGAACTTTTGAAGGAGGAGAGAGAAGAAGGTAAGAGAAAAGATCAAAATTAGAAGTAACTTTTATTCTCTTTTCTTTGATTTTTTTCAATAATTCTCATATTATTTATCAATGATTTTCTCTTCTCCATGAGAGAGTAGACTTATTTTAGAGTTAGAAATATAACACTTGAAACTTATTGTAATTTAATTATATTTATTGTTTGTTTTATTTTTATTCTTGTGAATTGCTTTTATAATTGAATATTGATTGTGCTGAAACTAAAATTGTCATGTTTGTATTAATAATCCATTTAGGATTAGAAACTCTAAGTAGCCTCAATTCGTAAACTGTAAATAACTTGTAGGGTAACACATATTTTGAGAAAACTGATTGGGTTTCTAACAAAAATATAATGGTATTCGGATCTGAAAGCGGTATCTAACTCTAGATCAAGATTTAACCGTGAAGTTTAGGATAGATGAGATATTTTTCTGAACTTTCAGTGTTGTTAATTGGATCGTGAACAATTAGTCTTTAATGATTTAGAATTATCCACACTTTATGAATTTTGATCAATAGAATGAGTACTTAATAGTGAAGTTTGACTTTATTAGAATCCAATTTTAAAACCTTATTCAGAACTTAGCACTAATTTGGATGATAATCCTCACATAATTAGTAATAAAACATAATAATAAATATAATTAATGTGTAAGTCAATAGTGATGCCAATTTTCTATTTTCTTTTATCTTGATTAAACTCTAATTCTCAGTCCATATCAATAGTATAGAATTTGTTTAGTTTAAACGCAACCACAAATTTTATAGTGTCTTTTAGAAATTGTCGAAATCAGCAATTTACAATAGTTCCTAAGGTTCGGCACCTATTTATTACATGATAAGTCACACGTTTGCAACTCTCTTTGCGTGTATTAGATTTAAATTATTAGTTTATAAAATCTACATCAATATTCTTTTTCTTCCTTTTCTTATTCGTCCCCTTTCTCTTATCCCATGAGCTTGCCGTAGTCATTATTAGCACGTCCAATTCAATCAGAGGCGGAACCATAATTTAAATATAAAGAATCAGATTAGTGATATTCAAAATATTAAATAATTAAAATAAATTATAAAAAAGATCAATCAATAATTTTTATATAAATATAATTAATTTCATAGTTTTTTGCACAAATCATTGAGGAACAAAGATCCTGTGATCCCCTCCTCTCCGCCCTGAGTTCAACTCCAAGTGTTGTGCCGACAACGACTATTGTGGCCATGAAGCCATCGCTCCAGGCCTCCAACTAAACTGTCCAGCACAGCAGGCACCTGTCAGCAGCTCCCAAGAAAGGGCAGAGGTCGGCCTTCTAACGCAAGTCAAAACAAGAGAAGCAACAATCCTTTTATGTTAAAAGAAATAAAATTGAAAATTTTCTCCATCCTCTTAGTTGCCGTCGAATTTTATTTAATAGATTTGATTGGTTTTTTTTTGTGTCGAGCCAAGTTAATTTAATGAGTCAAAAATATTAATTTGGAATTGACGAGTTCAAATGAGAATTTTGAAATCATTAAACTAAAAATATTAATTTAAGATTGACTCGTTAAATTTAATGAGCGAGCTTAATTTATGCTCATTCATCACAGGAGGAAGGATTCATGATACGGATGGGTATTTTGAAAATATCAAGTCATAATTTCCAATTATATCCATTTCCTCCTGTCAAAATACAGTATATGATTCCACGTGATCGACGTGTCATACCATACTGTATCATGTGTCATGTTATGTTTTTGTGACATATCTGGACAAATTTCACGTGACATGCTTATTTAGTTAAAAAATATCATCAATTGACAATTTATTTTAAGAGTGACATCTCTAAGCATCCGCATTAGTGTCGATCGTCAAAATTAAATTTTTATGACATCAAAAGAAGACATCACGCATAACACGCCACAAACATCCCACAATAAATAAACATACTGTGACATACCCGTAACATGACATAATTGGTCATAACGTGCTATTTTTTAAACTCTAATAACAAACTTCCTAAATCTATTGATTAGAAAAAGATGCCAACAAATCACATACTTGTACACAAGTAAAAACGCTAAAACTAAAAGATTTCAACAGGTCACACATACTTGTGTGTAAACAAATCCCCGCACCTAGTTATGGAAATAATCAATTGTACAAAAAATTTAAAATAAATCAAAGTGCATATAATACAACAAATTTTGTAATCTTTTGCCCAAGAGTCAATTTTTCAGTAACTGCGCAACTTACCCAGTTGTCATCTAAGCACATCAGCATCCTCCATTTTTGGCCCGCTATCTGCAGGTGAAGCAGTAAACGTGTTCCCAACTTCACCAAAGCCAAGTCCTGACCCTAACCCTATTGGGACTGGCCGATCAGGTATCTCTGGCACACCGATATCTCCTTCCAACATCCTCAGAGCCTCAGCAATAGTCGGTCGCAGTGCCACCAGGACATGTGCACACAAAATCCCAACCAACAGAAACCTCTCCATCACTCCCTTGGCAATAGTATTAGGGCTCGAGTACATGACCAGTGACTCATCCAACACCTCATTTGTTCGACCTGCTTTAACAAGGGTCCATGCCCAGTCAGTGACCAAAACAATCCCAGAGGGAGCCGACATGTCAAGGGCCCTCCGACCTGTCATAATTTCCAACACCAAAACCCCAAAACTGTATACATCACTCTTCTCTGTTAACTGTCCATACAATGCATATTCTGGGGCCAGATATCCATGTGTACCAGCAACTCTAGTTGTTAGATGTGATTGACCCTCACGGCTCTGCCTGGCCAGCCCAAAATCAGCAACCCTTGCCCGAAACTCACCATCAAGTAAAATATTAGTTGCTTTTATATCCCTATGGTATATTGCTGGTTTAACACCATAGTGCAGATAAGCAAGCCCTTTGGCTACATCTAGTATGATATTTCTCCTTTGAGGCCAACTCAGGTCTTTCTTTTTGATGCCAAATATATATTGCTCTAAAGACCCATTTGGCATAAAATCATAAACCAAGAACCGCTGCCTCCCCTCATCGACATCATCATCAGAGATGCAACATCCACGTAATGGAACCAAGTTACGGTGCCTTAAATTGGAGATGATATCTACCTCATTGCAGAATTCTTCATCACTTCCTTCCATATCAGGATCTAGAACCTTCTTTACCGCCACAAGGCTACCATCTTGCAACACACCTTTGTAAACAATGCCAAAACCTCCACGGCCAAGTAAGTTGTCTTGAGAGAATTTATTAGTTGCCCTGTTCAGTTCTTTTATGTCAAAGAATGTGGCTCCAGTGTTCGGTCTGGGGTACGAGAGCTTACCCTCGGATCCACATTCAATTTCTCCTTCTAGTAACATCTTCTTTCTTCTCTTAGACTTTCTAAAAAGTAATAATCCTATTACAGATACCAATATGACAAATAAGATTGAGGCCGAGACAGATGATGCGATAACAACACTGTGATTTGAACCTGAGCTCGAAGTATTGCTTAATAGCCCAAGGCCAAATATGCAATAGGCAGTTGCGGGGTAAAGCGGGCCCTGTACATTAACTACACCAGCAGCATATACTATTGTCAGGTAAAAACAAGGTGTGGCATGTGAAGTATTGCCATCTATGGTAGTTAAAGTGGAGGATACTTCACTACCAGCAGCAAAACAAGATGAGCATTTGCTAAGATCAGCTAGATCTGATTTACATGCACCATTAAGCACAGTTGTATTTCCCAATTTCTTAACCCAGTCTTGCTCGGTTTGGATCCCAGCACAGAAATTGGAGGTTATAACAAATTGATCAGGGGTAAAACAAATTGAAGTAAGATTTGAAGAGAGAGAAAGGGGTGAAGAGGAAAGCTTTGACTGGAAAACTGACAGGCAAGAAACTGACGTGGCAGTATCCGGTAGGCGAAAGAAACCAGTGTTGCGGAGTCGCACAGCAAAGGAGAGGCCAAAAACACTAAGGAGGGTCTGGCAACAGTTTGTCAGGTTCCCCGTGGTACGCTCACATGGCGAGTGATCCCACTGGAAGGTCGAGACATAAGACAGATCGAGAGGACACGTAGAGTTGCTTGATTCGGTGGCACCATATGTTAGTGAGGAGCCTAGTGTAGAAAGGAGGATTGCCAAGAGAAAAAATGGTGGTGTAGACAGTGTGGTTCGATCCCGCATTTCGTCGAACAGGTTCGGTGTCGTCGGCGAGGAGGAGAGATCGAAAGAAAGTAAAATTCATGCAAATTGAGTAATCCGATAGTCTGTCTGTGACTCAGACGGGATTCGTTGGTTCTGGGGAATATACGTTTTTGAATGGGACGGGTCTATTTGATGATAGACTTTTTGAACTTTATCGACCTTATGATCTAGCAGTACCAAGTTAGATCATGATCTCGGTATACCGGCCCACAAAAACATCGTGCACCAGGTCTTTGCGTGCAATTTGATCTTAAATAAGTGCGTGCTCTTGGCCCATAGGCCGTGAGAATTTCGCAACAAAATCCAAAAAAATAATTTTAATTAGCCGAGACCGAAACCAAATGTGAACTGGCTTTCGGCGGCTAAGCCTATCATCTACGACTACACGAGCAGTGGAGCAGGTCAGCAGGTGAGTTATTTGCACAAAGGACCCTGATCTCTCCGTCTCTCGCATGGATTTTCTCAGATCGTCAGATCATAATGAGGGATGGACGAATGATTTATTGACCCACATAATGGGTTTCTCTAGTAAATTACGGTTTACTGATATCAATTGATTGAATTAGATAAAATAGTCTAATTTTATACGTCTGCAAAAAATATTTTCTATCTCAATTTTGAATATCCAACGTCCCATTTAACAAATATATATTTGAATCAGACTCATAAGTTTGGTGATAAAATAAATAAATTTCAGTGTGTGTTAATCGATGCTATACAGGTTTTTTATATATGCAGACGAAGAAGTATCTAGTACAGGTTGAGTTCGATTCTGGTGTCAGTGCATATTGGATACATCATATATCGATCCTCATGTCAGTAAGTGAATTTGACATATACACATATAGTTGGGTTATGATGTTATATATAACACAAGTCGTTCTCATATTATGAATCAATTAATTATTTTTATAGTCTAAATGATCGATCTGAACGCTAAAAATAATTTCTATATGAATATTTTGTTGTAGATAAAATTTAATATCTATTAGAATTTTTTTAGATAATAATTAAATCAATTGATTTTCTAACTATATAAAAAAATTCTAGAAACTATAAAATTTAGTCTATAACTAAATATTCATACAAAAATCATTTTGAGCGGTTAAGATCAACAATTTAGAACTTTTAATATAAATAATCAATCCATAATACAAAACGAATTGTGTTATGTATAGCGTTATAGCTCAACTCTCTCTCTCTCTCTCTCTCTATATATATATATATATATGAGTAAATCTAACGTGCTCTTAACATCACATAGGCTTTTCATGAGTTTAACTCAAAAAAAAATCAAATCATCTCAAAATTTTGATTTATCATGTTCATTAAATTTTATGGGATGCAAAAATTCAAAATGTTTTGAGTTTTCTATGTTTTTAATTTTTAAAAATCAACTCTAAAAATAATATAAAATATTTAATGTTTATACATTATTTTCAAAATTTTAAAACAATGATTTAGAAAAATCGAAACACCCCAAATTTTTGTATCTCACAAGATTTTCATATGAAGAATTTAATGAGCATGATAAATCAAAATCTGTGAGCTTAAGAACACGCTAAATTTATTATATATATATATATATATATATATATATATATTATAGTTCGGCTACAACGCTTCCATAAGAATTTCGAACCGAAATGCGTACGACTTAAATTTTAAAATGTAGTGCATCAAATATTGATCCAAGTAGCTTGAAACATTTTTCATACTAATAGCTTGTAGATTATCAACTTTATCATTTTTAGACTTTTATTACTATTTCTAATAATTTTTTGAAGATGACAATACTTGACATACAAAAATTGATATATTTTTTAATTATTTTCAGAGTAATCTTTAAAAAATATTATAAAAATAATAATAATATAAAATAATAAAATTTGGTAATCTATAATTATTAGTATGAAGAATGTTTCAAGCTATTTAAATCGACATTTTGGACACAAAATTTTAAAATTTGAGTCCCAAGCATTTGAACTCAAAAGCCTTATAGAAACAATATATATATATATATATATATATATATATATATATAGATGCTCAGTGTTTCGCGAAGCACAAAATCTCCCGTGCTTCACGTATGTATCTCAAATTTGAAAGTTCAAACGGTCAATCCAAACCGTTGAATATGATCTTCATATTGAACTATCTTTGGAGATTAAATTATATATTTTTTAGATAAGTACAAAATTGTTAGTTTTGGATGGTGCAAAAATCGATAGATCAACAAACTTTATACCCATTTAAAAAATAGCAAAACAATTCAAAAAAATATAAAATTTGATCTCCAAGGACATGAAAATCATGTTCAATGGTTTGGATCGGCCGTTTGAACTTTCAAATTTGAGATATGGACGCGAAACATATGAAGTTTTGTGCTTCGTGAAGCACCATAGCCTCACTCATATATAGTTATGCTATGGTTGGTCGCGAAATACAAAATATTTTTGTACTTCGCATTGTATCTCCCATTTTCGAATTCAAAAAACCAATCCGACCATTAAAAGTGTTCTTCATATTGAAATATATTTGGAAACCAAATTATATATTTTTTTAGGGGATGAAAATACATTGAGTTTATGATTTTTAATAAGAATAATTTTCTAATCTTCAAAAAAATAGAAATATTTTTCTAAAAAATGTAAAATTTGATATGCAAACATATTTTAATATGAAAAACACTTTTAACAGTCAGATCGGTGTTTTGAAATTAAAAATGAGAGATACGACGCGAAATACAAAATTATTTTGTGCTTCGCAACTAACTATAGCATAATTATATATATATATATAGAGTGGAGATACCGTGAGCTTAAGCTCACGGAGGCCTTCCGTGAGCTTAACTCAAAAAACATTTCAAATCATTTCAAAATTTTAATTTATCATTCTCATTAAATTCTTTTTATATAAAAATCTCATGGGATGCAAAAATTTTGAGCGTTTTGAGGTTTTTAAGTTGTGGTTTTTAATTTTTGAAAATCAGCTCTAAAAATAATAATAATATATTCAATACTTGAACATCATTTTAAAAATTTAAAAACGGTGACTTAAAAAGCTCAAAACACTCCAAATTTTTGCATCCCACGAGATTTTTATATAAAGAATTTAATGAGAATGATAAATTAAAATTTCGAGATGATTTAATATGTTTTTTGAGTTAAACTCACGGAAGCCTCCGTGAGCTTAAGCTCACGGTATCTCCACTCTATATATATATATATATATATATATATAGTGCAGATATGAGTATCATATTCGATATAATACATATGCGTTGATACATCAATTTTCAAAAAATTAAAATGC
The DNA here is from genome assembly GCA_037127355.1 of Schoenoplectus tabernaemontani. Classification (NCBI taxonomy): domain Eukaryota; kingdom Viridiplantae; phylum Streptophyta; class Magnoliopsida; order Poales; family Cyperaceae; genus Schoenoplectus; species Schoenoplectus tabernaemontani. Next base: position 5,936,095 of record CM073751.1, on the reverse strand, counting down.
AGATGTCGGGATATATAATATTTTTTGTTGCTGTCATCAGTGCATTATTAAAGTCAAACCTACTATAACTGATAATTTGTGGCACTTACCATGTCAATGTCCTCTATTACCATAAAAAAGAAAAGAAAGACACGGGAAGATAGAACTCGTGACTAGTTCCGTGTGTTGATTGTTTAAACTCGCGACTAAACTTATAACTGGCTTCTGAATCAATTGACCGTAATAATTCCTTTATTTTATTCTTAGAATGCAATATTTAAAGGGAGCAAGCATCATTGGGCTATTTATTAAGGATCTAATTTGAGATCAAGGGTTTGTTACTAATTCAAGGTTGTGGAGAAAACGAAAAGCCCCAAAAGCCCAATTGGAGTTCCATGGGCCACAGTTTGACTAGCTGTAGTAAGAGCGGCATACTATTCGAGTGTTTCTCGCATATATATAAACGGATATAGATTTGTAATATACTAGGATCATGGATCATGGATCATGATTCATTAATTAACCCGCGCTTGGCTTGGCAAGGGGTTTGATGCTGAATGAACACACCCTTCAAACAGCTCTGCAATGTCTTATGTGCTTCACACGTGTTTAGGCCAGATCCAAGCGAGCTTCCAATTTCTTCTTTCATCTTCATTGCTTGGACGGTTCATCATTGGTCGGTGGCCAAACTGCTCTTGAGGGTAAAATTGGGGGGGGGGGGTCATATAGTTTCATTATAGTTTGATTCATGGAATCATGACCATTATAATATTATCTAATTTATAATAATTTTAATTTAATAATTTTTATGAACTATTATATGATAATGAAATTGCATTAAATTTGAAACACTATCAATTTACAAGTAATTTTTTTTTATTTTTTATTTTTTTAATTTATCTAAAAATTCATTTGTCGAGACTCAAGATGGTTAAATACATAGCCATTGTCCCTATATATTAACCCGCAGGCCTCTTTTGACTTGGAAATAGTTTGGACTTTGAAAAAGAAAATGGTAATTTTGTAATCATTATCAGCGCTCCTTGCACTAACTTATGATAGGTTATATGAAAGATTCAGAATTTAGATCTGTGCATTTGGTGGGGCCTAAAGTACTTTATATTTTCCACTAAGTTGTGCTCACTCGACGAAAGTAAGTAACGTTTAAAATAATGTTATTTTAAGGTTACAAACATGAATGAACTTTTTATAAACAGAGATGGGAATTAAGTAAAAAGAGCGATTTGAGCGTTTCTGTTGGTCCAAGTTGAAGCAAACAAACATCATGAGTACAATTAGCGCTCAAATAATTAAACGCTTTTTAGTACGAAGTGCAGCTCACACCGCATCTGATATTCTGATTTGATTTAAAATATTGTTATCGTTGAATCTTGATTAAGTAGCAGTCAGACAAAATTATTGTGATGTAGGCTGGCGACTGTCTATAATTAAAAAGATATATAAGAGCATGAATCATCGGATGGTCGGCACTCGCCGATTAATGTACAGCTCAAAATCACATTCAATGTTAAATGTGTGAGTCGAATTCGAATCAGCCCTTGCTTTTTTCAACTTGAATCATTTGCAGCCCCATAACTAGAATCATTTGCACAAAACATGATAATACAACCCTATCTCTCTCTCTATATATATAGAGTGGAGATACCGTGAACTTAAATTCACGGAGACCTTCCGTGAGTTTAATTCAAAAAATATATTAAATCATCTCGAAATTTTAATTTATCATTCTCATTAAATTCTTTATATAAAAATCTTGTGGGATGCAAAAATTTGGAGTGCTTTGAGTTTTTTAAGTCACCGTTTTTAATTTTTTAAAATGATGTTCAAGTATTGAATATATTATTATTATTTTTTTAGAGATGATTTTCAAAAATTAAAAACCATAACTTAAAAAGCTCAAAACGCTCCAATTTTTGCATCCCATGAGATTTTCATATAAAGAATTTAATGAGAATGATAAATTAAAATTTCGAGATGATTTAATATGTTTTTGAGTTAAGTTCACGGAAGGCCTCCGTGAACTTAAGCTCACGGTATCTCTACTATATATATATATATATATTAAATTATATCTATTTTAGCGATTAAAATAGTACTCTTCGTATGAAATGTTGTATATTGAAAATTACTTTCCATTACCGAAAATGAGTTGAAAAACTTTTTTAACCCTCTAATGCTTTTGAAAAACAATGTTTATGTACAAGGACCACTTTAGTTTTTTTTTCTTTTCTTTTTGTAGAAACTATTACTGACAAGTACTTCTGATACAATAACTTCCATAAAAAAAAAATATGATACAAGTAACATTTAGAACAACATATGACGTGAGCAATAACTTCCATAAAAAAAAAATATGATACAAGTAACATAGAGAATGTGATCATGAATTCCCGCCAAGTTGCCATCATATATTATACCTTCTTGAATTCTCCTATTATAGTTTTATTATAAAAACAAACTTTTGTTATTACAATTATTTTTAATGTAACTTCTTCACTTTTTACGCTAATGCATTTATTTATTTTATTATTCTAATGCTGTGACCCTATGACAGTGGACTGCCCCTTTTGCCAAACCACACTAATTTATATTTCAGCTAACTCTACTTCACTGGTTCACCATCAATTATGCATCCACTTGCATGTCCAGATTCAATTTATAATAACATGCCAAGAACTTCAGCAGTCAAGAGTTCATCATGAAAAGGATCCGAAAATCCGTTCAAAAGTTCCTAAAACAACATTCCTCCTTTTCATTTTAAATAAAGAAAATAATATTCGTGTTTTTTTAGAAGATTTTTTTATTACTACCATCACTTAGTTTGTGAAACCTTAAATAAATATATATATAGAGTAAAAATATCGTGAGCTTAAGCTCACAGAGACTTTCCGTGAGCTTAACTCAAAAAATATATCAAATCATATTTAAATTTTAATTTATCATACTCATTAAATTATTTATATGAAAATTTTGTGGAATGAAAAAATTTGGAGTGTTTTGAGCTTTTTAACTCATGATTTTTAATTTTTGAAAATCAGCTCTAAAAATAATAATAATATATTCAATACTTGAACATCATTTTAAAATTAGAGGCTCTGCGACCAATTTTTTTTTTTTTATGGAGAATTCCTATTAATTTCGGTATGGATTTGTGGTAGTATAATTTTTGCATCAAACTCTGAATGAATCATTGATCGAAAATCCTTCCTAAATGGAGCAACAAACTTCATGAGATACACTCTACAAACGAGAGCCCCTCATTTTCACAAACGAGAAGGGATATATAATTTGAATAACCACGTAGAAAAACAGCTTTTTTTCATTTTTAAATTTTTTTATATTTATTTGGAGATCCATTGTCAAAGTTGTCAAAATAACCCATTGTCAATGAATCCCTTCTCTTAATAAAATGTATATTAGACTGCTACTTCAAGAAAAAAAAATTATTTACATTTTAATGAAAATATTACTGGTCGGTGTTTTGCCTACAACTTCAAAAAACAAAAAAAACATATATCATAAGGTAGGTTTGGAACTTTAGTGTTATAACTTTTTTATTGTAAAATTAGTTTCAACTTCTCAAATGTAGTATTAATTGAAAATTTACAATCCAGACATAATCTGAATATTCTTTTTTTTGGATCCATTGTCACAATATGTGTACGCACAATTGCATAAAAATGATTTAGTAAAAATAAACAATTAATTTAATATAATGTAATATATTAATTTTAAGAGGCTGAAAAGAAATAACTAATTGTGTTCTCACACAATTTGCTGCACCAAATATCTTGTTCACGCGCCTAATTACATTATTTTAGAGTTAAAACTAGATTTCATTTGCCGAATTTATGGTCGTTTATAAATCGAATTGAACGATTAAATTGAGGCAAACAAATCTGGCCATTATATTGACGCTTGATTAAACGAGATTATTAATTGGGTAAAAATTATTGGTTTTGGATGGTGCATAAATCATTAAATCAACAAACTTTATACCCATCTAAAAATATAAAATTTTATCTCCAGTGATATTTTAATATGGAGATCATGTTTAAAGGTTTGAATCGATCGTTTAGACTTTCAAATTTGAGATATAGACACAAAAAATGAGAGATTTTGTGCTTCGCGAATTACCGTAGCCTCATTATATATATATATATATATATATATATATATATTACACACATTATTTTAAAATGCGGCCATATATGCGCTTCGCTTATACTTATGCAACAGCATGCATAAGAGTATGTATCTGTATATTCAACAATACACATTATTTTTTAAAATATTTATCATATTATGTCTATAAAATTAATAATATTATATTTTTCATGTAAAATATTCAAAATTATATTAATATCTTATTATATTTTCTTATTTTATATTAAAATTCTTCAAAAATAAATGATTGATTCAAATATTATAAATTTTTTTAGAATACATTTCCGCATATTGAACCGCATGTCGCATATGCGCTATGCGGTGGTCAACCGCACACATATTGAAATACGCATTTTAAAATCTTGTGTGTGTGTGTGTGTGTGTATATATATATATATATATATAGAGTGAGGCTATAGTGTTTTGTAAAGCACAAAACCTCCCATACTTCACGTCCGTATCTCAAATTTAAAGTTCAAACGGCTAATCAAATCATTGAACATCATCTTCATATTGAAATATCTTGCAGATCAAATTTTATATTTTTTTTGAAATTTTTTACTATTTTTAAAATGGGTACAATTTGTTGATTTAACGATTTCCGCACCATCTAAAACTAGTGATTTTGTACCCATCTAAAAAATAGCAAAAAATTAAAAAAAATATAAAATTTGATCTCCAATGATAGTTCAATATAAAGATCATGTTCAACGATTTGGATCGACCGTTTGAACTTTCAAATTCGAGATACGGATGCTTAGCACGGAGATTTTGTACTTCACGAAGCACCATAGCCTCTCTCTCTCTCTCTCTCTCTCTATATATATATATATATATATATATATAGAGAGATGAGAGAGAGAAGCGTTATGCTTCGCGTCCGTACGTTCAAACTATCCAAACGATCAAATTTTATATTTTTTTGAATTTTTTGATATTTTTTAGATGAGTACAAAGTCGCTAGTTTTGAATGGTGCGATCAACAAACTTTGTACCCATTTAAAAAATAGTTTCAAACAAATATAAAATTTGTCTTCAAAGTTCAAATAGTCGATCCGACCGATCAAATATTTTTCATATGAAAATCTAGTTGAAGATCAAATTTTATATTTTTTAAAATTTTATTATTATTTTTTAAGATAGCTAGAAAATCACTTGATTTAATTATTATGAGTCATTCAAAAGGAGTCATTTTCTAGCAAAAAATCCAAAAACATATAAAATTTGATTTTCAACTAGATTTTCATATGAAAAATATTTTGACCGATCGGATCATTCATTTAAACTTTGAAGACGAAGAAATGGTCCGTAGCACATGAGCCATCCGTGCTATGCGTAGCACGTAACCAAACTCTCTCTCTCTCTCTATATGAGATTTGATAACCAAGAAATAGAGATGCTTTACACATATTTAATTTTTTTCGCAGACTATAAAATGTTAATAATTACAAACCATGCCGGGTTAATCAGATGTTTCTTGAACCCGTACCAAAACAGTACCAACCAAAATCCGATAAAAATTTCTCACAGGCAATATTAGAAAACAGAGGGACTCTGTTTCGTGGGTTCATGACCAATGGTAAATGCATCACTGCTTTGATTTGATTCTCTGAAATTAAATGAATGGCACCAGGACAGCCAATCAAATATCATTTATGAATAATCATACCGGTGGAAGTAAACTATGCTGATCCGGTACGGATAACAGGATCTAATTCCCTCTTCAAACAACGATGGCTGAAATGCCTCACACGTGGGCCCCTCGTTATTCTCTTCGGTACTATTTAAACCTTCCCTTAATCACTCCTCCTTAACCAGCGAAACCACTAATCACACACCCATCTCCATAGTCGCTTCTCTTCCAACTGAAGTCTCAGGGAAGAGAAAGGGATACATCGTTTTATCTATCAAGGTAGAATTCAGCATTTCTTTGTTTCAATATTAATTCAGTTGTGACTTGTGAAGTCCTTAAATTTTTCTAAGGGATTAAATATTAGTATTATTTTGTTTGCACAAAAAACTTGGTTTTACAATAACCTAAAATAAACTGCTCTTTTGTCCGGTAAGTATTTACCAATTTTCTTTTGTTAATTTATCTTTTCTTTTCTTTCAAGGATATCTCATTTTAAGAGTACTTACTATTTTTGTTCCGTGTATTTGGTATACAGAGATCTCATTGAAATTATACACGCCAAAATAATTCGTGATGTTTGCCTTCGTGCCATATTTTGACCTAATTTTAAAACAGAGACTCGCTGTTACGGACTGAATTTGGGCAAACCAACATGTAATAAGTGAGGGATACTGTGCTAATATCTTATCCTATCTCGATTCGTACATATATTCACATGATTTTATTCCGTCGAGACTGTTGTTTTTGTGCTGTGCATTTTTGGGGTGATCAAGTGGAGATACTAATGGACCAACCCGGTAGGTACAAGAATTTGCTAGACAAACCTGATTTACTCATAAAGTGTAAACCGTTCATGCAATATGTACCAAAAATATTAACTTCTAAATACAGTGATACAATTCACAACATTTGCAGAACCAATATATGAATATGCCAAAAATTAAAAAAATCACATGACTATTTTTCAAAAGTTGATCTCCAACAACCATTACCAGTTAATAATTGAGTGTTCTTAAGACTTAAATTTCTTAATATTATTTTCTCAAGAAAGATAATATTATTCAAAATAAAGTGAGATAAATTCATAAACTATTTGAAAATATTAGTTACCACAAATATTTTTTTGTTATATATAATAATGTCAAAATAATTAGCAACTCATTATTGTCGCTGTTAAATTCCATCTTTCCTTAAATTTTCAATTATATACACCATCAGGAGTCCTTTGGGTCTACACAAGCATGCATGCACATGGTCTAACCAAGAAAAAATGAATTCAAATTGATTGTTGCTGTTTTATTTGACCACATTGTGATAAGGTTCTAAGCTGTAGCCTGTAGGACTCTATTTGACTTGGCGCGTGGAGACCGATGTCAACGCTCCAGCCACGTGTTTTGTTTTCTTCCTTTTTTTTTAAAAATTAAATCTACAAGTTTCCATCTTTTAAGCTCAATTACCGTGTCTTCGGAAATCCAACAAAATCGAGTACTAAATTAATAATAAAAAACACTGTTTTGGAGCACCCACATCACACGTATAAATAAGCCCCTGCTCAGTCCATGAGTGTATCACCACACTTAATTTATTCTTCATTTCCCATTCCAAGGATTTTTTTTTTTTTTTTTTGCAGTTTCTCTTGTTTTTGAAAATCAATCAGTGAGTTTCATCTTTTTGTGTTATTTCCGTGCCTAACCTTCTTTCTGGCCACTTCTGGTAGTCAATCAGTGTTTGGGCATTCAAATATAATAGCAACACAACACTTCTCTGTTTTTCTTACCTGTCTAACTTAGGTTCTGATTCTCGTGTTCAGACTTCGGACATGGGAGAAAACGGCGCACCAAAATACTACCAATACCCAAGTTATCCTTCAATGGATGTCGTTTCAGCAGAGCTCGGCCAACCACAAGGCGGCTCCAAGTGTTACGATGATGATGGTCGCCTCAAGAGGACAGGTGCTGCAATCTTTCTTTCGTTTTTTGAATTGTTAATCTGATTTTATTGGTTTTTATAAGATCATAATGGTAATACTGACATTATGGGGAATTTTGAAATTCAGGTACCGTGTGGACTGCAAGTGCACATATCATAACTGCAGTTATTGGGTCTGGTGTGTTGTCACTGGCGTGGGCCATTGGCCAGCTGGGCTGGGTGGCGGGCCCCGCCGTCATGTTTCTCTTCTCCTTTTTGACATATTATACCTCAGCACTTCTGGCTGACTGCTATCGCTCCGGCGATCCCTGCACTGGCAAGCGCAACTATACCTACATGGATGCTGTTCAAGCCAACCTAAGTATGCCGCATATATCATACACACTCATTTGCTCAATTTTATGTCTATTTTAGCAAAACTTCTCGAACTCAATTTTGTTATGTTCAGATGGAATCAAGGTCAAGGTTTGTGGTTTCCTTCAATATGCAAACATTGTTGGTGTTGCCATTGGATATACAATTGCTGCATCTGTCAGTATGGTGTAAGTAATTATTTGCTCCAAAAAAAGTTTACTCAACAACCTACACGATTGATTAGTATATTTCTGATAATCGATGGTTTTCTAATTTTGCGCGCTTTTGATTTGATAAACAGAGCTGTTAAGAGGTCTAATTGCTTCCATCAGAATGGGAAAGAAGATCCTTGCCTTGTTTCAAGCAACGTTTACATGATCATGTTTGGAGTAGTCCAGATACTTTTCTCGCAAATTCCCGACTTCGATCAAATTTCATGGCTTTCCATTGTAGCTGCCATCATGTCGTTCACCTACTCGACAATCGGTCTCACTCTTGGCATAGTGCAAGTCATAGGTAAACATTGAATCTTCTGTTTCTATTTTCTTATTTTTGATAGATATTGACATGATTTAATTGCATTTTAGATAAAGCGCTAATTGCCATATTTCTTTTGTTTGTTGTGTTCAGCAAATGGAGGAATCAAAGGAAGCCTCACCGGAATAAGCATCAGTGTTGTTACCCCGATGGATAAGGTGTGGCGGAGTCTCCAAGCCTTCGGCGATATCGCCTTTGCTTATTCATACTCATTGATTCTCATTGAGATCCAAGTAAGCATTTTTACAAAGCACCTTGTAACTTTTCATTCCTCTGGTAAGAAAGTGACATACTAAATATGGAAAATTCTATTTAATTTTGTAGGATACAATCAAAGCGCCACCTCCTTCTGAGGCAAAAGCGATGAAACGTGCCACGATAATTAGTGTTGCAGTGACAACTCTGTTCTACATGCTCTGTGGTTGCATGGGCTATGCAGCTTTCGGTGACGCCGCACCAGGAAACCTACTAACCGGCTTCGGGTTTTACAACCCTTTTTGGCTTCTGGATATCGCTAATGTCGCCATTGTTGTACACCTTGTTGGTGCATATCAGGTAACTATTTGATACATTTCAGAAAACAAATATTTTATTAATCTGAAGAGATTTTGTAAACACAAATTTCTGTTATAATATCTAGCAGCAACTGTTAGAGTATAGGAATAAAGTTATATAGGTTAGTTGAAGATATTGTGTGATGTATGATGTGGGAGATATTTAGTGATTGAAATTAGTTAGTTAGATCATTAGCCTCTATAAATAGAGATTTAGTCATTGTAATCAATTCACTTAAAAATAATCAAAGATTTTTCTCTCTCATTCTATCATGGTATCGAAACTAAGTTACCGTTGGAATTAAACTCACGCCTATTTCAGACACTATGCACCTTATCCAGCCCTTATTCCAGGAATTATACCATTTTCCTTAGCTATTCCAGTATAAACCCCTTTTATTCTTAACTTATTCCCAACAGTAACATCTATTTTACTCTATTCCTCTTCTCTCTCTTTCTATTCTTCGATCAAAATCTGTACAAGATCGAGATCTCAGATCACGAGATCGTCCGCTCAAAGCTTGAAAATGGTGATCAAAACCATCAACGCTCGCCAGAGAAGCTCAGATCCACCTAAAAGAAACCATCAGTCGCCGCGTACCACATCCTCTCGTCCATGAGTGACAAACTCTGCACCGCCGTGCTCTGGCTTTCCTCCACAGCCCCCTCCGTCGGATCAAGTATCCCCAATCACCACAATCCCCTTCACCCTGTCGCTCTTCCCACGTCGCATGTTGTTAATGGGTTGGACTCCAGCCATTCGTCGGAATTTTCTCCGACGGCGGAGGGGCAAGTACTAGTGGATCTATAGACCAGGCGAGGCATAGGTACATGACAACTGTCAATGCCCTTCGGGCCTCCATTAACTCTATATGTGTCATCTCCTCTCAGATCTATGCCATTCACTAGAGCATTGCCAAGGCGCTTGTTGCATACTTCCAGAAGTACGTAGACGAGCAGCAGAAGAAGAAGATCGTACGATCGTTTGCTTGTCGCTAATCCCAGGTGATGCGAGCCTAAGAAGTTCGATGGACGTGGTGCAAGCACAAGGTTTCAGATGAAGTATAGAAAGCTTGGAAGGTTTCTTTCACTCTTCAGTCTGACTTGAAGTCAGAAAACAAAATGCTTGCTGAGAAAGAGAAAGTTGAGAAAAACAGAACCTCCACTTCAAGATTCAAGTTTCACAACTTCTGCACATATAACAAGAAAAAAAAACAAATCAGAGATTGTGATTTGACAATTCAATCACTATCATGTTTGTTGAATTTTCTATTGAACAACCCACACCTTTATCTATAATTCTTCAAATCATCTCTACAATTCACAACCAAATTAAATTTCCAACAATCAAATCATGCACATAACTTCTATTTTTCTTTTCTTTCTTTCAAGAGAACTCAAACGAATCTCAAATTATTGTTAAAAAGGATAAAAATTCTTCTATCGATGTTTCAAAATGTCTCAAATAAGTATGAAACAATCAATAATTTTTTTTTAGTCAAAAGAGCTTTTGTTCATTCTACTTTTCTTCAAGACGACCCGTGATGCAATTGGAGATCAAATTCATGAATTGAGATGTTATAACTCGTGAGATGTGCAAACTCACCATGTGTACCGCATGATGAGTTTGAGAGGGGATGTTAGAGTATAGAAATAGAATTATATATGTTAGTTGGAGATATTGTGTGATGTATGATGTGAGAGATGTTTAGTAATTAAAATTAGTTAGTTAGACTAAGTGATTAATTTGTTAGATTATTAGCTTATAAATAAAAACTTTAGTCATTGTAATCAATTCATTCAAAGATAATTAAAGATTTCTCTCTCTCATTCTATCAGCAACAGCAACAACTCTCTAAATTTTTTCTAATTTCAATTTAGATTTTCAACTGAGAGCCAATAATTCAGTACATCTAATCTCATAAATTTATTCAAAAACAGGTCTACTGCCAGCCTCTCTATGCATTCGTTGAGAAATGGGCTCTCCAAACTTGGCCAAAGAGCCAATTCATCACAAGAGATATCACCATCCCGTTGTCGTCAACCAAATCATACAACCTCAACCTCTTCCGGCTAACATGGCGCTCAATTTTTGTGGTGCTAACCACTGTCATCTCCATGCTCATGCCATTTTTCAACGACGTAGTAGGATTTCTAGGCGCTCTAGGTTTCTGGCCATTGACAGTTTATTTCCCAGTAGAGATGTACATAGTGCAGAAGAAGGTGCCGAAATGGAGCACACGGTGGATTTGTTTACAGCTTCTGAGCCTGGCTTGCTTGATAATATCAGTTGCTGCCGCTGCTGGATCTATAGCTGGAGTTATAACAGATCTAACAATATACAAGCCCTTCAAAACAACCTACTGATTTGTGAAAGACACCTAGTACAAAAATAACTGATGCCTAGGGGGTGTGGCGTGTCTCGTGTTCTAGTTTATTTCTAATTTAACAAGCTGTTGTTATTGCGTTGGTGGTGTATTTTTGTTTTGGGTTTAATTTATTGTAACTCTTTAAAAGTGGAACTATCAAAGAAAAGGGTATCAAGTTGCAATTTAATCAGTTCAGCAATGAACTTTCTATTGGAAATTCAAAAAGTTTTTTGAAACAAGGAATTGTTGACCGAGAATGATTCGATCAATGAAAGTATTCGACTCACTTGGTGCTTTACCTTATACTGAAATCATTCTAAGTGAATGTAATATTTATTTAAAAAAATATATTTACTGGTGAGGATAGCTGGATACTGAGATTTTTTTAGTAAATAAAATAAATAAAATGAGAAAAAATGATATGATAGTTGTGAGTTTTTACATCTATAGTTTAAAACTTAATCTCAGCCTTTTTGAACCGAATTTGAAACTCGATTTCAAATCAACGTTAAAGAAAATTGCAGTGGCCAACTTCTCAACTTAAATGTAATGGACCCACAAAATGCAAAGCAAATTTGAAGAACTCCGCACGGTTTGAAATGTAGTGAGACCCATATGGCCAAAAGTTGACAGAATGGGATTGAGATTCTGTTTGCAAATTTTTTAATGTACTACTATTATTTGCACTCAATTAAACTTTTTATTGGTTATAACTTATTTTTTATATATAATTTTAATAAATTGAAAATAACATCTTATACATGAAATATCATTATATAATAATCTGAGATAAAGGAATGTTTTTCGTTAGTTCAAGATAGGAAAAAATAATAATTACATCGTTAAAAAAATTAAATGACCAATGCATTTCATAATGTTGATTTCCTTCAAAATAAATTTGAAATGTCATATAATTTCATTGCCTTTAAAGGATGAATATATATACTAAATTTACCGAGAGCTCGAGTTTATCAAGTTTTCTTATGAGCTTAACTTAAAAATATATCTAATTATTTTTAAATTATCATTTATATTGTTTAATAAGCTCCTTATATTAAAATTTTATGAGATATAATTTTTTTAGTTTGTAGCTTCTCAAATATTTGATTAAGATTTTTTAAGATGACTTTAAAATATTAATAACTAATTAATGAATGTTAGCATATAAAAGTAGACATCTTCTAAGAAACCAAAACAAACTTAAAAAATAATATCTAATTTCCAATTTATCAAAATTATATAAAAAGCTATAACTAAGAACAATAACTTTATATGTAAATTGAATGCAATTTGGATGCAAATAACAATATTCTATATAATAATAAGTTATAACAATCCCTCTTGCGATCATCACATCAATCACATCAGGCCATTTATTTTGCATTTTGAACTATATGATCTGCAGAGTTTCAAATTCTATCCAAACAAGTCACAATAATAATATTATTTTTCTCATTTTATTTATTTTATTTACTAAAAAATGCACTGGATACTGGTAGGAGAACTTACTTGCGATGTTGTTACGTTTGTTTCTTTTCTTTGAAGTATTTAATTTTCTTTGGGAAAGGACTTCCGGAAGTGCAGCACGACCCCACACGATACTGGTACAACATGCATTCACATAGTACTACCTATATACCAGCGTATTGCATCCGATTTTTTTATTTAAATATTAAAACATTATAAGATAGAAAAATCATATTTATCTAATATTAAATTATAAAATCACCAAATTATAGAGAAAACCTATAATAAAGACTATATTTAATTTTGGATGAGATTTTTGCACAATATGAGTTAATGATTCATGATTTTTATGGCAAAAAAATAAATTATTCTAACATATATAAAAACCATTAATTTCTTATCAAATATGCACAAGGTTGCTAAATAAAAAAAAATAACATTATTAAAATAATAGTATATATGAGAAAGAAATGGAGAGAAAGAGAGGATCAATGGACACGATCACATACGTTCAATCAATCAAAAATAAATATTATCCGTCTAATTGAGGGATAAAATTGATATAATAAAAAAATACCATGACAAAAAATGGACTCTTTAATTCTTAGATGCTTTATATAATAATAGATATAGATATAGATATAGATATAGATATAGATATACAATACAAGAGGAATTACAGTATTTATAGGGTACGGTAATAGTAAGCAAACTCAACTAGAGAACAAACAAGGCACCTCTTTTCTTATTGGATGTGGATTCATACTTCTATTCTGTAAAGTAACACAGTTATTGGCAATAAAAAAGGGAGGACTTGGAGTCTCTCCTTCAATCAAAAAATAATTTCTTTGGGAAGGGAAACCCAGTACTATGATATTTGGGGTTACTATTTTCATCGAAAAGAAAAAAACAAAACGAAAGTGTGCATATATAGATGCCTAATTAAGAAGTTCTAAATTTGAGATTATGACTCCGCTTTTAACGTTAGTCTAATACGTATATTCAGTTTGTAAGAATATTTAATTAATTAACTGAAAGTTTTCAATAATAATAATTGTTATTGTTACAACTTTTATATATTATCGTTGATATCAATAATTAATATTCTTTGAGAATTAATCTTTGATTTAGTTGTTAAGAGAATTAATGTTCAGCACATCAGATATGCATATCCCATATTCAAAATATATGTTTAGCGTATATTTTGTGGAACTTTTAAATTTGAGACAATTAGTTTTGTGTGGTCTCAAAGAAAATTATATACATATTGTCAATCTTCTTCAAGTACGTCCGAGCAACTAAAATTCAAGAAATAAAAAAAAATAATCATGGCGCTAGCTTGCTTGAGGTACTTCTTTTAGCGATGGAACAGTTGATGCTAGAATCCAAAAATTATATTTTTGATTAAATTATAGTCATTACTTGTATTTAACTAGGTTTGACCAAGTTTGCTGACATGTAGAATCTTAACTTTATAAGCAATAAAGCAAACATCATGATTTGAACATTATGAATATCGATGTGCAAAGATGAAGTATACACAAATGCCTAAAAGAACTTCATAGGCACACAAGGAACTATGCTGGATGGTTGATGCAAACCAGACAACCAATAATACGCATCTGAATTTCATTTAATTTGCTCTCTGTGATATTCAATTGTAATTAAGTATCACTAACTTTTTTTATAATATTATGTTGTGGGTCATCAACTCATCGATATAACACTCGCCGAAGCGTGCAGATGCTGAAATTGATTTGGTGGAAGAGCATTTCTTTGGAAGAAATGTCAAAGTCTGCTTTGAATTTACCGTTGTTTGATTTGTTTATTATTTCTCTCTCTCACCATTTACACATTTAACCAATCACTTAGGGTTCATTTGGCAACTCCAATTTTAGTTGAAAGACCGGAATATAACTCTATTCCAGCATACCGAAATGTCAAACATAATTTAGAAATTCGGAATAATAATTAGAAGAGACTCTTTTAGTTATTCTGAATTTCTATTATTCCGAATTTCTAAATTATAACTCTATTCCAGCATACCGGAATATAACTCTTTTAGCTAGGGCATCACAATATTTTTATGGTTTGAACATTCAGAAAATTGTTCTTATAGTTCTATCTGGACAGTAATTCACATTTATTTATTTCTTTTGCTTTTGTATGGTGTTATAGAGTCTATAGATGAAGTGTTAGGAGTAGATGAGTTTGGCAATGCTTGAATAGAAGAAAAATTTCACTATAGAAGGAAATTTAAAATCAGCAGATGATGTATGTTTAAATAGATAGTTATACATCAAGTACTATGGATTTTGGTCAAATGAGTTTGGCAATGCTTGAAGTTTTGGTTCTTTGTGCTCAATTGTTTGAAAGTAAAGCCTACAAGAGTTATATGTCAGTCACCCATTTCTACTTCATCACCTGTTAAATCTGAAAATTGACATTGATGAGAATACCAAGTGTAGATGGTCTGAGAGAAAATTAGGACATCTTTGTTGCCCTAATGCAAGTACAGCTGCATCATCAACGTTCGAAAGTTTAAATTATAACAGCACATGTATCTTTTTTTTATTATGTAAAGTAGAGTTAAAAAGTAGCTTGATTAGTTGCAAATTTTCAGATTTAACTTGTAAGTTAACTTGTACCAGTATCCTTCTAGTTGATGCATCCTGTTGCGCCTTTTTATTATAAGTTAACTTATATTATGTTATACTGCAGTTCATATATTATGTTATTTTGCCTTTTTATAATAAGTTAATCTGTGTTATGTTATGCTGTGGTTCATCTATTTTGCTGCTGAGTCATTCTATCTTGTTTAACCTTTCATAAATTGGTTTTCGAAGAGCAGTGACCTTCTGCTTTGGGCCTTTCAGAATTTTTTTCCATACAAGTTAATTGGTGTTTTTGTAAGGCTATAATATATTGTGATTATTATGCACAAAAGCAAAATATATTACGCACAAAATATTTTTCTAGAATGAACATGAGCACAAGTTTAATTTGTAGGCGCATATGGGAGGAGGGTATTTTGGACAACACATTAGTTTCTTATTTTTTAATACATACTTTATTTGTTATTCCAACAAATATTTTGCCAAACGAATACATTGTTCAACCGAATAATAAAAAATATCACTATTCTATCACTCTTCTAAAATACACTATTTTACCACTCTTCCAAAATTATCATTCTTCCAAAAACTATTCCTTAATTTACCAAACGAACCCTTATTATTTAATGTTTCTTTTCCTCTCACCACCAGCGCATGTGCTATTTTTTTTTTTTGCATATGACGCAACCAAACACAAACCTCAAATTTGAGAAGAGATAGGAACAAGATTTTTTTTGGAATATAAATCTTTCATTTCTTCTGAAAGTAAAGCCTGGTGTCAAACAGACGATAACTTCTTCTATCTTCTCTAGCTAATTGCATCAATTAATCGTATTATTACATGCTATTGGGAGTGCAGTCGTGTTTGAACGTTGCTGGATTAATTCGATTAGAAATATTAATTAAAAAAACGAAAGCTTAAATGAGATAATATTTATCTTTTATAAAGAATTTTGCTCACCAGAAAATTTGGAAAAGATAAAATATTTTTCAAAAAAATTCAAGTACGAACTATATATAATGATAAATTAACAATGATACGTATCGTCAGAGATATACAAAATAGTGGTGTTATTTTAAGACTTTTTATTAATAGAACTATGTAAAACAGTTAATTAAGGCAATGTTCTCTATATAAAAATTGCAAGTTTGAAATCTTATACCAAATGGAGTTAATTTATTAAAAAAACTGTGTGTTTGGACCAATAATGTGTTGCAATATTATCAGTTGAGAGAATCTGGACGTTAATGACCTAGCTTAGAGTGCGTTCTTAATTTGATTCTTGAACAAATTAAACACATATTCTTAAACTAAGGAATAAAAACATAGTAATCGACTAAGAATTTTTATTAGAGTAAATTGTCGGATCATGGACACAAATTAAAAGTTATGATATACGCGGCAAAAGAATCCGAAATGTTAACCTTTTTTTTTCATAGAGTAAATATATTCTAAAGAAATTAATTGATCTTATATTCCATGTTTTGCATACCTCAACCTATACTTAATATTAAATATAAACACTTTTCAAGTAATATATATTTCAAAACTTAAGATAGAGACTATGTTGAATAACTTAAAATACATAATTTAAAATATAAATACATCTATGATGCAGATAGTATATAGATGCAGGTAAGAAATAACACCTCCATATTTTATATTTGAGAAGGGATGGATTGACAATGGTTTATTTTGACAATCTTGACAATGGATCTCTAAATAAATATAAAAAAAATCTTAAAATAAAAAAAATTTATAGATGTATTTTTCTACGTTTAGATAGATTGTCATTCAAATATCATGCAATTTTATTATCTTTTGATAGTCCATCAAAGACTATCAAATTTTTATGCAATTTACAACGGTTTCAATTTAACGGTCTTTGATGGACTATCAAATGATAATGAAATTACATGAAATTTGAATGACCATCAATCTAAATGTAGAAGAACATATCTATAAAAAAAATTCTATTTTTAAGATTTTTTTATATTTATTTAGAAGTTTATTGTCAAAATTATCAAAATAACTCATTGTGAATGGATTCCTATGACACTTGTTTCCTAGTGATTTATATTTTATTTACGTGTTCCAAACATTTTGGGCTCATTATTGACTGTGCTCATGACGTAGACTGTTGTTGGTGGACTAGTAAAAAATAAGTTACTCATCTTCATTTATTTATTTTTATTCTGAAACGTGTTGCTGCTTTTTTAAGCATATTTTCAGGAGATAATTTCTTATTGTGAGCTTTTCTTTATGTAAAAAATAAAGAGTAAATTACATGAATGGTCCTAAAATATCACTATTTTACCAATTTGGTCCTTAAAGTATAAAAAATATCAATTTGATTATTAAAGTATCACTTTGTTATCAAATTGGTCCTTAAAGTTTCAAAGATATCATTTTATTCCCTAAAATTTCACTTATTTATTATTTTAGTTCTTAAACTTTTTTATTTGTAACAAATTAGTCCTATCATTATCAATACTAAAAAAAATAAATATTTACGTTGACATCCATATCATATAATATATCTTATAGTTTTTTTATAAAATTATAAACATCATAGGAATTAATTTATAATAATATAATAATATGACATTAATGCACTATTTTTATTGTTATATTCATACTAGTTACAATGCTAAAAATTAATTCTATAATAAATGGAATATCACTTTTTAATAAAATTTAAATAGGACTAATTTGGTATAAATTAAAAACTTCAAGGACTAACATGATATCTTTAAAATTTTAAGGACCAATTTGGTAACAAAGTGATAATTTAAGGATCAAATTGATAATTTTGAAACTTGAAGAATCAATTTGATAAAGTGATAATATTTTAAGGACTATTTATATAATTTACTCAAAAATAAATAAAGAGAAATCGAGTACAATACAACTATATTGCCAATTCAACATTCACAAAGTTTATTACAAGTTGGTTTTGTGGGGTTGGGCTCGCTTCCTCTCCTCCCCAGATGTAACTATCAACCTCAGAA
Organism: Schoenoplectus tabernaemontani; assembly: GCA_037127355.1. NCBI lineage: Eukaryota > Viridiplantae > Streptophyta > Magnoliopsida > Poales > Cyperaceae > Schoenoplectus > Schoenoplectus tabernaemontani. Next base: position 5,917,458 of record CM073751.1, on the reverse strand, counting down.
AAGGTATATATTGAAAAGAAAATCATATCTCTGTCTATAAAGTAGAGGTGGTTGTTGCAACTGGGTCCACAGTCCACACTCCACACTCCACCCCTGCGATGCTGCTTTTCCAGTTTTTTTAATAATAATATTTATTAAATTAATATTATTAAAAATAAGAGTGAGAACTGTAAAATTTCAAATATACGAATGGCAGCGCACCACTGATAGTGACGCGTTTAATCCCTATAAATTCTCACAAACACAAATAGATGAGCATATGCGTGTTTTGTAGGCAAACGCGTCACTGACAGTGGCGCGTTTGGCTCAACGCCACTGGCAGTGGCGCGGTTCGCAGTGGCGGCTGTCATTCATATATTTGAAATTTTACAGTTCTCACTCTTATTTTTAATAATATTAATTTAATAATAATAATTATTAAAAAAACTGCTGCTTTTCTCTCTTCAAAAAAAGAGTTTGGTTTAGGAAGGTGCAAGGACAGTGTATATATGCACGTCTCATATAGTCATATGTCATATATAAGACTTACGATCCCATTCGGTCAAAAAGTTGGATCCATTATGCTAGCTTAAGAAAATCTAATCTTTATTTTTCTCATGGAAAGGATGGACATGGAAATTAATAGGGAATAATTCACGCAAAGAAATTATTATGTAATAGCAAATTGTAACGAGTTAATTAAAGGGGAGGGATACCTTCACAATGGGTTATTTGGACAATCTTGACAAATAACATTTAAATAAATATAAAAAATTTTAAAAATAAATTTTTTATAGATATATTCTTTTACTTATAGATCGATAATATTTTAAATTTCATGTAATTTCATTATCATTTGATAATTCATCAAAGACCATCAAATTTTATATAATTTACAATGATTTTAATTTAACCGTCTTTAATAAACTATTAAACAATAATAAAATTGCATGAAATTTAAAACACTATCAACCCAAAAGTAAAAAAAATATATGTATAAATTCTTTTTTTATTTTAAGTTTTTTTTTCAAATATATTCAAAAATCATTGTCAAAATTGTCAAAATAGCCATTGTCAATCCCTCCCCTTAATTAAAATTGGATGATTTTGATTTCAACTTTTGAACTAGAAAAATAGCGAGTTAATTACTTTGTTTTCACAGTGAGTGTGATCGTGTGCGTACCTATGGATCTTTGGTTAATTTCAAAAGCCATCGATTTTGTACACACTTTCTTTCATTATTTGCTTTGGGAAACTTTAAAAGATTAATTTGGAGAAAATAATCCGACAACTCACACAAAGCCTTGAATTAAAGGTGGTAATTAGGCGGGTCAGGTCGGGTTCGGTTCAGATGGGTCAGATTGGTATCAATTTGATTTTTTAGAACAAATTAGATTGGATTAGGATTGAGATAATTTATATGTTGATATTTTCAGATCTTGATTGAATTACAGATTATTTAATTTTAAATCGGATCAGATCATATATTAGATTTAAATCGAATTAAATAAGTTTAAATCTGAACAAATCAAATAAATTTCTCAGATAAAATAAAAATTTCCACCTCTGCTAAGAATTAATTCAAACCATCACCTATAGCACAACATCATGGCGTGCTGGATTCAAGTCTTTTGTGCAAATCATTACTCAAGATGGAAGCCAGTAGATAGCAGCAGAATGCTCTTCACTACATACCAAACGTGCCATATTCAAGCCTTTTCCACAAACGAAATGTGGTCCAGACACCAGACACCAGACACCAGACACAAGATAGTAGTGTATATATATATATATATATATAGCGTGTTCATAAGTTGAAATCATTCCGTAAATTTAACTCGTTACAATTTGCTAACGGAATATCCACTGAGTTTAAGAGTACACTAGATTTACTATATATATATATAGAATTAGGTTATGGTGTTTTGCAAAATACAAAAGTATTGTGTGCTTTGCACTCTATTTTTAATTTTAAATCAGAAATGATCGATCCAAACCGCTCAATCTATCTCCATATCAAAATCTATTAGTAAAAAAAATTATATTTTTTGAAATTTATTTGCTGTTTTTTTGGATAGGGGGAAAACCATCATTTTTTGGATGAATCAGAATTCTCAGATCAAGTCATTTTCTCCTCATCAGAAAAAATAGCAAAAAATTTTAAAAAATATAAAATTTGGTTTACTAATAGATTTTTATGAAGATTAGATTGAACGGTTCAGATTGATTATTTTTGACTTGAAATTAAAAATAGAGCGCAAAGAACCATAGTCGACTCTCTCTCTCTCTATATATATATATATATATACTAGCTATATACCCGCGCGTTGCGGCAGACTTTTTTATTTAAACATTAAAACATTATAAGATAAAAAAATTCACATTTATCTAATATTAAATTATAAATTCACCAAATTATAGTGAAAACCTATAATAAAGACTATATTTAATCTTTGAAGAAATTTTTGCACAATATGAGTTAATGATTCATGATTTTTATGGCAAGAAAAGTAAATTATTTTAACATATATTATCACCATTAATTATGGACGCGATCACATACGTTCATCAACCAAAAATAAATATTATCCGCTTAACCTCAAAAAATGAAATTTTTATGTTTATATAATAGAGTTTAAGCTTAACAAAAAATATATCAAATCATTTTCAAATTTTAATTTATAATGCTCATTAAATTATTTATATGAAAATCTTGTGGGATATAAAAATTTGAAGTGTTTTGAGTTTTTTAAGTTATAATTTTTAATTTTTGAAAAATCAGCTTTAAAAAAAAAATAATATATTTAATGTTTGAACATCATTTTAAAAAATTAAATACGGTTTATTAAGAAACTCAAAACATTCTAAATTTGTAAATCCTATAAGATTTTTATATAAATAATTTAATGAGCATGATAAATTAAATTTTAGATATTATTTGATGTACTTTTTAATTAACCTCGGTATATTTTATTTTAACCGGATGGTTTAACAAAACCTCATCGACCCATGCTGGTTATAACTCGTAACTAATAATTCAAAAGTCAAAACTAATCTCGCGAAATCAAACCATCAGCAGTCAGGACCGAATCAGGAAACGAGAAAACAGACAATAAGGAACAGATACGTTCTTTGTTCCTTTTTTCCATTTGATGGTCCCACTAAAAGTTAAAAAAGAAAATTGCGAAAAGAAGGAATTAAATGTGACCTAGTTGGGTTTATAGATTAGAATATTGTCTTTTGCTTGAAGGGGATGTATTCTGTTCTCATCTCTAACACAATTAATGGAACGGGAATAGGGGATTCTCGTTGATCTTTAAAGAACTGTTGGATTAGCATCTGTACTATTATAGAAGATTACAATTCAAATTGGATCTACTTTTGGAAAAATGGTCATCCTATGGGGGAATAAGATGCATTATTCTTGTTTGATTGTAGGCAGTTTTGTTGCGTTTTGAGAAAGAAAAGCAGGTGATAGTGCCGTTATTCAGTGGACATTGTTGCATGTAAAATGTAGGTATATACCGCTAGAAAGATATATGCTTGAATTATTATAGAGGTATATTTATCCAGAGAAATTAGACTATGGTGCTTTGCAAAGTATAAAAGTATTGTGTGCTTTACGCTTTATTTTTAATTTTAAGTTCGATTCAAACCGTTCAATCTATTCTTCATATCAAAATCTATTAGTAAACCAAATGTAGAGGGTTTACTAGAATTCGAAGTAGAGGAGAATTCGAAGAGCAGTTTGCATGTGGTGTATTTCCAATAAGCTACAGCGATGTCTGAGATAGGAATGCATTATTCATTAATAGATACGCTTAAAGTAAATATTTTATACTGGCAAGCTTAAGGATGATATTAATTGGTGCTTCCAATTTCCATGCAAAATCGTTTAACATGAATGAAAAAGTAGAAAGGAATGCACTTAATAATGTTTTCAAGATTCTGTTAAAAGCTATACCAATCCACACATATAGAGTGTTAATACATAATGAAGAGTTGGATTATGATATTATGTATACATATAGGGGTGTCAATTCTTGATATGATCCGACCCGACCCGACCCGAAAATAAATGGGTCGGGTATGAGTTTAATTTTTTTAATCCAAATCGGGTTAGGTCGGGTTCGGGTCAACCCGACCCGACCCGATTAATTATATTTTTGAAATAATTTTGTGATTTAGTTCTAATTAAAGCTTAAATATATACTAATTATATATTAATTAAGATTAATTATAAATTAATTAATATTTTATTACTCAAAATTATATAAAAATAATTAATAAATATTTAATTATTTTACAAGGGTCGGGTCGGGTCGGGTCGACCCGTGACCCGTCGGGTCGGGTATGATTTAAGATTTTTTGATCTGAATTTAATCGGATCGGATTCGATTGATCAAGAAAAATAATAAAATAATATGACCCGACCCATTGACACCTCTACATATAGTACTGATTGTTTGATCTTAATCTTTATTTTTTATTTTAAAAGTTTTAAATAGTCAACCTAAATTGCTTAACATAATCTTCGTAAACAAATTTATTTCTAGATCGGATTTTATATATATTTTTATTATCTTTTAGAGAATTACAAAATCATTTGATTCAGTTATTATGAATAATTGAAAAAAGTGTTTTCTGATATCTAAAAAAGTTATTAAAAATATAAAATTTAATCTATAAATAAATTTATATACATAGATTATTGAGCGGTTCAAATTAACTATTTAAAATTTAAAAATGATGAAATTAATCTGTAGCGTCGAATGATCTGTGCTGTATGGAGCACCAGCCCAACTCTATATAAAATTATGAATATAACTAGAACGCTAGTAAACTAATGCTATTAACACCTACTGTTGATATACGGAATAATTAGGTGTGGACTGGTTTTTTTTTCCTTATAAAATCATCATTTCCTTATTTGGGTGAACGCGATGCAGGGATTCTGTTCCAGAGAAAGAGAGTTGTGTCAACTGTTCCCAATAGCGTATTCACTGTGCTAGCTATCTGATTGTCATTATAATTCCTTTCATAAAAGTTAGGGATAAGGGATAATAAATTAATAATTGATAACCATGGGGAATAAGATGCAATTTGCTTCATCGCGGCAGTTTTATTGTGTTTTGTGCGGAAAATGCAAGATAATAGAGGTATTATTCGGTACACGTACCACAGAGCTTGTGAATATAGCTAACATTTAATTAGAAATTGCTTAAATTCATGAACATGCGTACGTATCAATTGTACTGAAGACAAGACAAGGAGATATTATAAATTGGCACTTGTTAAACTTTGGTCTTTGTTAGAAATTGGTCACTCAAGTTTGATTTATCCCTCCATAATCACTATTTTTATATTTGTTTCAATTAAATCCTTCTATTGAAGTTTTCATCTAAAATTTTAATAAAATTAATATTATTATTCATTTAAATATGACATAATAATGCACATGAAATTGAGATATGCACATTTATTTATTTTATTAAATATTTAGAAGAAAAAAATTATACTGTTTATTAAATATCTAATATTTTAAAAAAGAATATAACAACATCTAATAATTTAGAAATTTGAAATGAACATTTTGCATGGGCATGCCTCTCGAACTCGATATATTGTCTACATAAATAATAAGGGTGCATTGATATTTTTTTATTATTTGGACAAATTTAAATCATTAGTTAGTATACAGATTTCACAGGAAGATACAAGGTCAATACGAAGGTAGAATAAAGATTATTATACAAAACGATGAGAGAGATAAGATATGAGGATATTTATAGTAACAATAAAATATTAACTTCAATATGTTATTTAAATATAGATGAGGTTGTCTTCATTAATTAATTTTTAAATATTCAGAAAAAAAAATTCAGTCGAATTTCAGACATATGATCATACGAATCTTACTCTCACCGGATCAAAATCTTATTCTCATGCATGAATGATTTCAATATTATTAAATATCCGGAACTATATATATATATATATTTATATTTATCCTAATTCAGTGACAATTTGCATCGCAACCATCCCCACCAGCGGATAAGATTGGTTCGCCACAATAGATTTTTGAGCGTAGGTAAAGTATGCGAATTAAACCGAAGTTCTGATTCCTCCCTATTAACTATACTTAGATATCCATAATAATAATAATAATAATAATAATAATTTTGAAGATTTTTCCTGTAGATAAACAGATTATGAAACATAAACCATTTCTTGGCCGTTCGATCTTCTTCCAAAAAGATGAACACGGCGCAATAGAATTTTTCCGATCTCTCACTCTCAGGCGCGTGTTATGATCCTAAGAGGATCAATAGATGAAATACAAAAAAACAAATTGTACAAAACTGGATTGAAATGGATTAACAAAAGAAGTTTATTGATTGAGAATAGTTTTTGGAATAGAGTTCATAAGAGATCAATATTTACATTCAGGAATTTCATCGACGAAATATAATAGCAGGCATCTCTAGCCTATTTAAGAAAATAAAATTACACTGATAAATTTAAATGCGTATTATATTTTTGCTCTTTAGAAAAAATCTCGAGGTGGTGTGCGTTTCAAATGAGACAGCCTGGATTTGCGATCGAGATGGTAAAATTAATTACGAAATTTGAATAAAATTGTTACCTTGAATCATTAATGGTAGTTCCGTTCCCGATTCTCCTTGGCTTCAATTTTTTTGGCCTTGCTCCATCTACACAGGCGGTTTGGATCGAGGGTAAGTTTCTTAAATCACTCATTTCACCAAGAAATTGAGAGCAATGAAATTTGGTGGTTCACTTCTCTAGGTTGTGGTAATGCAAAAGTATTTTCAAAAATTGACTCAAATTGGTGCAATATTTTGGAGATCTCTGATGAAACAACAACAACTAACATTGCCTCCTTATCACAACCAAATTGTATTAACAATATCTCACTTTGAGAGCCCATCTCCTTTTGTAAATTCACTTCCTCACACATGGTTAAAATATACATCTCATCGGTCACTTGAAGTTTAACAATTTATCCCCTTTTGAAATTTCAACCCATTTATTCTTTCAATAAACTGTCATTGGGTCTTATTTGGATAACCAATCCAAACCTAAAATCATGGCTGATTAATGAAGCTAAGTACTACTATCGATTAAAGAAAAAATTGACATCTTACCAATGAGTCCTTTGAATCTTATAGTATTAGCCAAGGGATTGCTAGAAGTTATATGCATCGATACTATGACTTCTTCAATTGAGATTTCTTCACTAGATATCTTTCAAAGTAACAATTTCACCCTCACACTCATCTTGTCTGAAGTGCATTTAGATTTTGACTTTACATTGTTGACTTGAGAAGTAACGTTCACCACACTTAAAATATTACCCTAAATCTCTCCTCTGCTCAATGAGAGAAGATTCTTCTTGATTTATAGGAATGACAACCTTGTGAGTAGCTGGTGAAGGTTTTCTAAGGGTAATTTTTTTAAGGGTATTTAGGACATTAATATGTTTTAAATGAGTGTGTACTAACTTGACTAATTCAACCCAAGTAAGTAGTTCATTGTTGATCAAGTACCTATCATGTCAATCACTTGCCAGATCATGAAATTGTATCATTGCCAATTGAGTGCAACTGTCATCACGTGCAATTCAAAGAAAGAGTTTCATTTTTGAAGCCACTTAATTGAGTTATCTCCATTAAAACTAGGATAGTCAGCTCAGGTAAGTGAAATTTAGAATCACGATGAATAATATAAAAATTGTCAAGTGAACTATCAACCAGAGGAATAAGACAATTAAGACATGCGGTAGAGATAGAGTGGTCAGGGCCATCCATAGGACACTTACCTTTATCCAATTTAGATGCTAACATAACCGATTCTGATTGCATCTCTTGTCGAATGGTGGTGTATGATATATTCTTGACCCCCTTGAGCTGTTGAATCACAACTTGAATCATGAGATCTTGATGTTGCACATCACATATGCATGATTTCTCTACTTCAACAGCAAATCGCTCTCCATACATTCACCCTCTTGCTCAAAATGTTGATTCAGTATGGACACAAAACTCATACAACTAAGAATGAATGTCGGCCAAAACTTTCTCAAACTCAGATTTAGTAACCATGATAGGTAACTAAGGTAGAAAGAGGAATAAGGAGAAAAAAATACGTCCAGATGAGATCTTGGGCTCTGATATCAATATGATCTTAAGAGGATCAATAGATGAAATATAAAAAAAATTATATAAAATTGGATTGAAATGGATCAATAAAAGAAGTTAATTGATTGAGAATAGTTTTTGGAATAGAGTTCGTAAGAGATAAGTATCTAGATTCAAAAATTCCATCGACAAAATACAATAACATGCACCCTCGGCCTATTTATGAAAAGAAAATGACATTGATAATCGAGTAGAAAAGTAAAATGTAAATACATAAAGTATTAAGGTAATTAATAAGCATACGACAACAACACTGTTTGCTCCAACTAACTCTGCATCGCCCTGCTTGGTCTTTTATGACCATCTTCATGTTATTATGCCTATGGCTTAGTGGGCCCAACCATGACTAAGAGAATACATTTCATGTTAAATGCATCCTCCTTAATTGGCCACTACGGCCACTATGCACGCAATCCATCTCCATTAACTCAGCCAATCCATCTCTTTGAATTCAAATTGAACTCTAACGAATTTCAAACCTTCCTCCTTTGTTGGTGCCAATTGTATTGTTGACAACACACCATGCTTCAACATTGGCTTCTTTTCAACAAACACGGTCTACTTCTATCTATTTTGAATATTTCAAACATGATTTATCTTGTCGCTGCACCTGCCCTCCCCCCAGGATGCCCATGCAGCTTCTTATCATGTGTTGCATCCGCTGGCACTGGAGATGGCATGTTGATCTCCGTTGCTTTACAAATAGAGGGAATGTCCACCTTTTTTATTAGAGAGGACCGCCCTCCTTGTCCTGGAAAGCATTCGATACAAATTCACTATAGCTCCAACTATCCTAAGGGCTAGACGTCTTGCTATCCACGCCCCTTATTTGGGCCATACACCCTACTATCCCTAACCCTCCCCCGAGCCAGACACCCCACTATCCCCTCGAGGCTACCCCTAACCCATTCACAAGACTAGAACGCCATGCTGCCCAAAACCCCGCACACTTCCCCTCCCTCGTGGGCCGTGGGTCGAGCGCCCTACTGCTCGACAACCCACACACCCTCTCCCATAGGGACGAATGCATTGTTGGCCGACAACCTCCACATTCCCACCCCACTCCCTCGTGAGGCTAGGCGAACTGGTGCCCAACAACATGCACATTCCTCCTCCACGAGGTCAGACGTCCTGCTGCTCGGAACCTCGCACACTCCCTCTCCTCTCCAAAAAAAAAAAAAAAAAATACAAGGACATCTACCACTTAGGCGGATGGTAAGCCAGCGCTCCTCCAAAATGCAATGGAAACACTAGACCATGCACTTTCTTAACTGTGCATCAAGCCATCAACCCCTCAAGGTAAGCATTTTCAGCAATTATCATTCTTGGAATAATTTAAAATATACATAAGAAAATCAACACAGAAGAAAAAGCTCGGGACCAGATGGGTTTTCTATTTTATTTTATAAAAAAATTAGGATCTCATTAAATATAATATTATGTAGTTGTTTTCTGAATTCTATAATTTGTTTAATTCCTAAGGTTATTGATACTTCTAATATTAAAGACTTTTGATCTATCAACATTTTAATTTTTTTTTACTAAAGTCCTTACTTCTTGACTACATTCTATTTTAGATCGTCTAATTGGTTTAAATCAACATATTTTTCTTAAAGGACAAAATATTATGGACATTATTATAGTGGTCCATAAAATTTTACATTATGTTAAATCCATCAAAGAATCTGGCCTTCTTCTTAAATTAGATTTTGAGAAGACATTTGATAATGTTGATTGTAATTATATTTTCAATACTTTTAAATAGAAGGAATTTGATCCCAAATGGGTCAAATGGATAAAATCTATCATCTGGGGTCCGACAAGGGGATCCTTAATGGTACCACATATACATACTTTAAATGTAGAAAATGTTAGTTTGTAATAATCTTGAAGTCAATAATATGATAAATTGGTTATATAAAGTTTTGTTCATGAATTGCATATTTAAACGATATTTTGTTTCCTTGAGTATTATTGAATTTATGAATCATTCCGAGTTCATGACTGGAATTGTGAAACTTCATAATATAGAATATACTCTTAAAAGTCACTAACCAAGGTAATTAGCAGGAACACTAATTAACCGTTATCAGGTTAGTATGTGAATTAAATGATGGTCAAGTTTTACAGACCATAGATAAAGAATTATCATTTTAATCACATAGATAGATGTTCTAGGAACATCGTATTTGACAGACCCCGAATGAAACATTAAATGGAATTGTGTTCGTGTCATTAATGTTTTCGTTCAGTGTTAAATTCTAAAAGTATGAGGTATTCATCTTTCCTACATAAGATATGTATGTGTGTGATTTCTACCAAACGTTATCTGTAAAAGGTGGCTATAAAGGTAACTCTTCGATGTACATAACTTATGCGGAGGAAGAGATGATTTGTCAAAAGTACTATTGTCCCTCGTATTTTTATACGAGTTATAGCATCACTGGGCCCTTGATAGAGTAAGATTATCTCACTAGCGAGATAATTACAAGAGTAATTATATTTGATAATTTACTCAGGATCAAGAAAATATTAAGTTTGTAAGGATGACACATACCTACCTTGAAACCGATTTGATAGCTATGAGACAAAAGAATTAAACACAAGTAAATAATTTATTTGGATCATGATATTGTACAATACATCATCATCTCGTATAATTGGATGGTCATAGTGCATTTTTCCGATGTCTCCTATGATTATAGAAGTTAAAACGGTTTAACTCTATTTACAACATAACACGATCCCGTCGTCGTCACACCGTATAAGAGTTAATCGGAGAATCTTATTGATTAATTATAAATTGTTTATAATTAATAATAAGATGGTTATAATTAATTATATATGATATAATTATATTTGTCATAGAGATGACAAAAAGCAAAAATCAGATTGAATTTATAACGTGTTGGACACGTCGTATAAATTCGCCGAAACAACAACCGAGAAAAAAATATAATTGTACATGACAATTATATATATTTGATTTGGATTTTAAATGTTAATTATGGATTTGAATTATGGGCCAAAAGCCTATTAATGATTAAAGCCTTAATTAATAATTAAAAGCCCAAAATAAAAAAAACCCAAAATCTGAAAAGCCCAAAAATGCCCATGAAAAGCCCAAAAATGCCCATGAAAAGGGTATTTTGGTAATTTGGCCAAAAGTTCAAGGGTATTTCGGTAATTTGGCCAAAAGCCCAATGGCATTTTGGTAAATTAGATGAACTTTAAGGGTATTTTGGCTTTTTCACTTTGGAACCTCCCTACTATTCATGAGGGTATTTTGGTAATTTGGCAATCTCACATTTTCTATAAATAGAGGGGTGGGGTGAGAGAGAAAGCTACACCAAATCAGTTCTACTTTCTTTCTCTATGTGTACGGTTGTTTTAGAATTCACGGGATCGGTGAATAGTGTTTTTACGAAAGTTGTGGTATTTCTGCACATTTGTGAAACAGAATAACTGCGTGTCGTGAATAATACTATTTCGTCTTTTTATCGGTGAATAGTATTTTTGCGAGAAACCGCAGTTTATGGTATTTCTGGCAAAAGAAATAAGCCGCTCTCTGGTCAGTCTTGGTGGATAACCTACAGAGGCATCAGACGTTTGGTGCTCCGAGACAAGCCGATTTTCATTCCAATTGAAATTTAGAAGCGAGGTATAACATCTTATATTAATCTATTTAATTATTAAATAGATTAATATTTTAGAAATTAATCATGGAGTAGATCAATAAAGGTTTAAAGAGGTGTGTATCTCTCGGTAATCATCCGACATACCACTTTAACCCTAAGTTTAAGTTAGAAGTAAAATAATATTTTACCGTCTTTTGTAAAGGATTAAATGTCTGTATCTCTCGATAATTATCCGACATACTTTAATCCCTAACTTAAGTAGAAGTAAAAAAAAATGTTCTACGGTCTTTCCACAGCTTGAGCATTAACGAGATTTGGGCATTCCAAAACCCTACAGAAAATAGGTCCGATAAGGGGATCATTTATCCCCTTATCTATTTTTACTTGTAGCTGAGGATCTCAATAAAATATTAGTCAAAGACATTAAATTAGGCCATTTTGAGGGCTTGAGCCCTTTTATTTTAAATAGTAAAAAAAGTCATAAATTTATAATATGCATATTATATTATTATTTCTTATTGTCGATTATAAAATGGTAGAGCGCATTAAATAGGCTTTTCGGGCCTTTGAATGCTTGTCATGCCTAAAAATTAATTTTAATAAATATGAATTAATAACTCTTAATATTAATTTGGCATTGGCTCATAATTTTGCTTTTCAACTCAATTGTAAATTAGACACACTATCTTTTAACTCTCTACTGGAAGAAACCTTCTCATCAAGATTGACAATGATTTGTGGATAAAATTAATAACAAATTGTCATAATATTTATAATATGGGCCATATTAAACTTAACTTAATTTGTGGTGCAAATATTACTTTGCATCAAGAGAAAGTCAACTTTTAGCTATTCTAACTTTTTACACTTAATGAGAATTCAGCGGCTTGGTTATGGAAACCAACTGGTATTTATACCATCAAGTCCTTATATAATTTCTTATGTTTAGGTGGTGTTACCATTTGATTGTCTAAGTCGGTTTGGTCTTTAAAAATTCCTCTTAAACACAAATTATTCTTATGGATGAGTTTGAATAATAAAATTTTAATTAGAGATAATTTATGAAAAAAATTGTGCGGGGGATGGTTTTTGTGTATTTTGTACTTGTCAAGAGTTGGTGAATCACTTATTCTTTTATTGTCCGATTATATTTGAATTTTGGTCTAAAATTCTTACAAACCATCCTCAAATGAGGTCAATTAATATATGTTCTCTTTTAGACTTTTGGGGTTCTTATTTATTGTTATATACTTTTCAGTATTAGGGGTACTTTACTAGTAGCATGTGTTTGGGTGATTTGATTGGAGTGTAATAAATGAGTGTTTAATATCTCCTCGCAATCAAGGACTGCTAATCTTTTTTTTTCACCTATTTTGATTTTGGATAGGTTCAACTGCTAATTTAGAAGGCATCCTGGTGGGCGTTGTAGGTTTTGCCCCACATGCTACAACCCCTCTGCCTAAAGATGTGTTGCAACCTATGGAGGCTCCTCTGTCTCAGTCCATTGAGGATAAAGATTTATTGAATTATTGATGCTGGATCTGACATTCTATAGTGTTGTTTTGTAGTATTGTTTTGTAATTGCTTTGGTTCTTTACTTAGTACTTGTGATAATCTTTTGTTTACTTTCTATTCTTCCTTGTTAGGAGTGTTTGTTTACGACATAAACTTGATTTCTTATTACTTATTTATGATTTATAGCTTATAAATTATAGTTTGTAATGATATTTTACTTTCATAAAGAAATGGAAGTCGGCACCTTGTTGGGTGCCTTTTTTAAAAAAAAAATCAAATAAGATAAATCTTCTTCCAAGAGTTAGACCGCGCTAAAAGACAAATATTGAGGGGAAGACAAATCTTCTTCCAAGAGTTAGATCGCACTAAAATTCAAATAAGACAAAACTTCTTCTAAGAGTTAGACCGCACTCACAAATAATCAAGAACTGAAAAGATCAAACAATGAGTATAATTAAATTAAATCATTCATATTATCGATTTTACATCTAAACATTTAGAACAGTGTCTAGCCATAAATCATATCAGAAAATATAAGAGAGATCATGTATAAATCACAATACTACATGAGAAAAGAATAAAGAAAAAGTACATTAAGAAGATCTATAATTTTTTGTCTGGTTCTTGATTTCTCTTCTAAAATCTCTATTTTAATGGAGTTCTTCCTTCAATCTTCCTCTTTTAGATCAGTTTTCAAGGGGTAGAAACGTATCTAGAGTGAATAGATCACTTCCTCTTTTAAATCTCATGAAAAACTGCTTTCAAATTTTAAATTTCGCCAACAGCCGCTAATAATTACGGTCCACAATTAACAAAAAAATTCCATGTTAGTAAAGGAAAGAGCAAAAATAGCAATAGAGTAGTTCAAATGAGTATAGATTTATACAATTATGTTTTAGGAGTTCCTAATTTAATTCTAATTTATTTTTTTTCATAATTGTCAGGTTCTTTTTTATGTTCTATAAATATTATTTTATTAAATAATAAAATTTTATTTATAAATTTAAGAATCTTTATAATTGATTTAGATATAAATTATATCTAAATAAAAATATTATTTATTAATAATAAAAATATATAAGTATTTTTAAAAGTAAAAGAATTTTGTACAACGAGCAGGTTTATTATCTATATCTATATATCTATATTTTATATATACTCTCTATATTATATTATAACTAGTTGCATACCCACGCATTACGATGGATATTTTTATTTAGATACATAAAAATAATAATAAATTATTTTGACAAATGAATATATTTATATTAAAAAATAAAAATTGCTCGTCTCTATCTTCTAATATATCTTGATGGAAGACATGATTATTTTCTAAGAGAAAAAAGATTAAAATTTATTTTGATTATATACAACTATGATAGTCAATTTATCATATTTTTTTCTTTCTCATCTTTTTAGTTATACAAGTGATGTACGTCGTATCATTAATAAAAAAATACTTATCAATGAGCAAACTATAATTTCCGTCAAAAACACATAACATTGTTATATTCATCTTTAATATTTACAGGTACTTTTAAATATGAAATTGTGAGATATATCATCAGAGAGAACTTCTATAAAAGATAAAACAAAAAGGAAATAATTATTATAGAAGATCATCCAATAAGATAAGTCAATTTAGAAATAATTACTATAAAAACTAAGATGATCAGAAAATATTTGTCAATTATCAGGAAAGATATAATATCATATTATTTTGGTTGATTGACATCAAATTTTTAATAAAAAAATCTTAATCTTTTCAAAAATTATTATTTCCGAATAGAGAGGAAATTGAAAAATTGGGAACGATATCTGCCGCCGAAGTTAATCAAATTGAATCTCAACCGTTGCATGAAGGATAAAATGGGTATTATGAAAGTTTGAATACCATGACAAAAATGGACGCCTCTATTGTTTTGATAATTTATATAATAGTATAGATAAAGATAGTATGTATTGAAAACGTTCATTTATTCAATGTTTGATAAATATAAAATATCATATATATCTCTTGTAAAAATGAAGAGTGTAATGACCAAAATAGTTTTCTTTATTTTTTAGAGTTTTACACTATAAAAAAGATAAATATTAAAACTTCTCGGACACTATAAATGTGTTGAATATAAAGTTATTTTCCATAATATTTATATTTCTTTTTCTGTAGCAAAATTAAATTAATTAAATAATGAAAATCATAAAGAATGAATAAGCCACAGTGCAAATATACTAGACAATAGTATAATATTTTCCATGCTAAAAATTAAGATAGCCCTGTGGATAGCACAAGTTCTTTGTTGGTTATTATAAACAGCATATATCCTAAATTTATTTATTATTTTAGTTCTTTCTTAATAACCGAAACACTTTTGATTGAACAATGCGGATCAATATTTTAAAAAACTTATTGTTCATATTGGCCAAGGTCATTTTTCTCCGTGTTATTTTCTATTTTTTTCATGCATTAATTAGAGATCTAAAAAAATCATCCATCAAATAAATCAATGATCAATTATTTAAAAAAAAATTAAAAAATCTATCCATTATACAACTTTATCTATTTTTTTTAAGTTTGATAAATAATATTTTATTAAATAATAAATTAATTTTATTTATAAATTTAAGAGTGATTGTAATTAATTTTAGACAAATTAAAAAATACTGTTAACCTCAAAAAAAGAGAAAATACATCAACTCCGAATATTGATTTTCTTTGTCATTTTTGTTGGTAAGTCTAAAGAAATAGCTTCAAAAAAGAATAGATTCCTTCACAAGAGGACATGTAAAGTAGCTATAAATTTCATAATTGATGTAAACTTGCTAAAACTTGCATAATTAATGTAAACTGTGCTAAACATAATTCTCTCTTAATAAGTTATAAATTACATTTCAGTTGTACTAACTATATCGTAATCATTGCAAATCTATAATTGATAAAAGAAAAATGAAAACAATACAGGACGTTGGTATATAATATATTGTCCACCCAAATACACAAAAAGGAGAAAAATGAACTACACGTCTCTAACCCAACCAAAAAAAAAACTATAACAACACTAACTACATGTCCAAAAAAATGAACACTCGTTCTGCAAAGAACTAGAGCCGTCTCACTCAATTGAGTGAACTGTGTCCATGCATAGATGAATTAGTTTCCGCTGATACTGCCCAAAAAACTCACCTACAGTAGCTATGTCCTCCTCATCCACATTCCTGCCAGGGAAATCAATCTTCATCTTATCCACCTGCTCTTCTGACTCATCTCCATTTTTTTCTTCAGATTTGTCTACAACTTCTGACCTCGTAGTTGGTGCACTAGTACTGGAGAGATGCTTTGTGTAGATCTCATGGCATGCAAGCAAAAACAAGGCAGCTGTGTCAGGCTGCTTGTTTTTTCTCAGTGCTCCTAGTGCTTCTGTCATTGCTCCCGCCGCCACATAAAGTATCAAAGCTCTGTGTTCATGATAAGTATATAAATATTACATTTATCTTAACAATTGTGTCAAGGCTTTGAATGGCAGGAATTAGAAAGTGGAGATTTTGATTTTACCTCCAAATGTTGTGTTCATAGTGAAGAACATAATCAGCCCATCTCTGTAGTACTCTGCCATTTTAATATTTCATTATTGATGGGAAAGTGAATCACCCAATGATTACCATCTCATTTTTATCACTACTAGCAATAGCAATGGCCTAAATGATTTAGCATCTCACTTGAAACTCTGTATAAAAACTTAATGAATCCGGAAGGCAAAAGCATCTCCATCCTTGACATAATAGTACACAAATATGATACTGTACAAAAAAGTGTTATCTTGGGTTCTGGTCTTTAATCGTAACATATTAGAGGTAGCAAATTTGTTTCAAGTCTTTGGTTATTCCTGTTAGGGTTCATGTAACTCAGCTTCAAGTTTGGTGGGTTCAGGTATCAGGGGAGTTGGGTTGAAAATATGGGAGGCTTCAAGCAATCATTCCAACAAAATTGATTCTGGTGTTGCAGTGGGACCATGCCAAACTGAGCCATAACTTGGGTTGAGCAGGTTACAGTACCACATTAGGCAGATCAGGATGATTCTTGTTGCATTCTGGTCACCTCGGATACCGAATGATTCAGTCTGCAGGGTTTTGGTTACAGGGATCAGACTAGATTGGGTTAAACTCATTTGACTTTTCAGAAAGATCAAATCAGCTGAGTCAGGTTAGTGCTGCAAGTTTCAATAGAGTTCTGTGAGAATGGACCTGTGCTCCAAAAAAAAAAAGCCAAACCAGCTTTCTACTTCAAGCATGACAAACTTGAATGTTGAGATGAGCTTGTTATTGGCTATAGATATAATAAATTCAACTCATTCAAGAATGATTTATTTGAAGATCAAATAGTTGGGGAGGATAGGAGAATAGGTCCATGATTGAAGGTTTGAGATTGAGTTGGTATATATTTGTGTTTCAGAAAAGACAACAGCCTCTGCTTTGGCATGCACACAGATATTGCACTGTTAGGGGATGATTAGAACTTAGAGAATGAGAAAAAGGAAAGGGAGTGGTGAATGAGAAAGAAAATGCACACTACAAGATTGAACATTGAACACAGAGTAGGTGACACTATTGATTGCTCCACTGGGCCTAATAGGCTTCAGTCATTGAGGACCAAATGGAAAAGAATAATGTCCATAACTAGTAATGCGAAACTCATTGTGCACCTTGAGCCTACATTATCCTCAATTCAAGCTCATCTATTACTGGGTTTCTATACCGAGTTCAACATGAGCAAGCTAGTAGATGAACTAAGCATGCAGCCCTAGGTCAAAATTTGCCACCTCTAATGGAAGTCCATTAAAATTGTAGCACAAATGAAACTCTTCACAAGGTCGCCTAATAATACATGTTAATTGTTCAATGGCTTAGCACTGATACCTAAAATAATCAGATCCATGCAAATGGGTTGCAGCGAGAGTTGCAGCATCAGTCCAGCATCCAGCATCTTGCAGCTGAAAAATACAACTTGGCATAAATTTTTAAGAGATAATTTCACATGCATGGGATGAAATTACATATGATAAAACAGAATACAACCAAGCCCTTTCACAAATTTCTCTTTCCATGGTAACAGAAGTGTACCTATACCTAAACTTCTACTGGCAATTCACATAAAATTTGCAACTACTTGCATAACTCTTTTGTATTGGCAGAATTAATCATCTCATTACTTTTCCAAGCTTGAAACCCAATTATATAGATCTATCTCACTTTGTTAGTTCAATTAGAGCTTAAGGACATGCTTACAAGAGTGAGGGATAAAATTGCCAATATTAAACATAGAAATTGAATATGAGAATTGTGACACAGGAACACACGTCTGTCATACAAGCCTAGTTTAGTTGCAAATATGATAATTGCAGTTGCTATTTGACAATACAACAAGGAAAATGCTATCAAAAAATCAAACAAATATGACCAAATGGTCAAACCTGAGAGCACGCTTCCTGATATCTCCCCACAGCGCAGAGAAGATGAATTCCTGAAAGCGATTTGTCTGTTCTCACCATATTGGCAGCAACTACCTATATTCATAATCTCATTATATAAAGGAACTCATAATCAAACATCAAAACCAAAACTATATCAAAGTAGAACATTTGTTATTACCTTAACAGAAAGCTCATGCAATGATCTGGATACAGCAGAAGAAAGAACAACAGCTCGTAAGGCATTGGGGTAAAAGTGAGCACCTTCAGGTGGTGTTGAAAGTAGCAACGAAACTGCACCTTCCAAGTTCCCAACTGATACAAACCTGCATTATATTTATTATTACAAAAAAAAAAATTTGAACCTGAGTTTATGTAAAGAATAATGGTGCACTAATGATTTGAACGACGAACTCATGAACACGTTTCTGTATTGCTTCTTCACTATCCAGCTTGTCATGCCAAGATATCCTCTCTTTCGCGTTCAACCACAATTCTTCTCTCCTAAAGGCCAAGCCACTCAGTTGCCCAGAACTCTGCAAGACAGATGTACTATTTAAGCCAAAATAAATAAAAACAATAATAATATAACACAGTAAATATTGTATAAACAATACGTACCTTGCTGGTTTGAGCAGAAATTTCAAATGCAGGTATCTGATCCAGAGCAGATACAGTATCACCATGAGAAGTTGGCTGTAAAACCACACTGCCAAAATGAGAAACTGAAGAAGATGACTTCTCAAGAAAATGAAGAAGAGCAAGTGGCAGCTGTAGCCAAAAATACGCTTCTGACAATTCCCCAAATATGGCAGCAGAAAAAGCAAATCTATCTGTGACCCCCCTTTTCATGACTTTGTCATACTCCCTTGCCCTTTCCTCATCAATAATGCAGCCTTCCTTCCTATATGGCTCAAGAACTTTCAGGAGCAACTCAGGCACAACGGGATCACCAATTGCTGGAAGCCCTGTCTCAATCATGTAACCACGTAGATCTCCTGCAGGAGAACTCTTTGATGAAGACATCTCCATGCTGCTGTATGAGTCATTGCACTTGAACCATGATATTTTCACCCCCATTTGTAGAATCATTCTTAGAGCCTGCACACATGAAAAAAAAAATTATGCTTTTGTCTTGTGGTAAGATTCATAAAAAAACATTATCTAAAAGAATAATTACAAACAAAATATATAAACAGAAGATTTACCAATGCATGTGCTGTCGGAAATAGTATCGGTGCACAAAGTGGAACTGGTCGATATATCTCCTTTGCAGTAGCTCTTTTCATGGAAGAAGCAGAACTTCTGGAATCACTGTTGGCAGATAACAAAATATAAATATTAGATAAAAAAATAAAAATAGAAATAGAAGGAGAAACAACCAAACAGAATATAACAATTGAGAAGCAAACATCTTTTACATGTTAATCTCAATAAGTCGGAAGCTGCTATCAGCCCCTGCAATGCACAACACTAGCGGCTCGTCCTTGTTAGCGCGCATTGGTAGCCAATCCAGTTCAAGAACCAACGTACCAGGTGACTGAGGCTGTAGAAGTGAATTTGCCAACGGATCTGGTGTATCCTGAGGCATATCATTTATTTAGAAAATTCATGTGATGGTATCAAATACAACAAAGAAAATAGGCAAAAATCAAATTGAATTACTTAAGGGTTATTACATAATGAATTGCCCTAAAGAATTGTCAGTTTCTCATTTTGAAATGTAAAACATGGAAATACCATTATGGTGCCCATAGGCATTGCAACAAATGCCACTTCGTTCGCACTGGACATTTATGGTTCTAGACAGAAAGAATATATAACAAAATGAAAAATCATAATATTTAAGGACTGTAACAATAACTTCCCTACTTCAGGGTTGAAAAGGGGAAACGCATATAGCTACCACAACAGATCAAAATTAAAAGAACTATGCTTACAAGATCAAAAATGGAAAAGGTGTTGTCGTAGAAGAGCACTGCAATGCGGCCTCGGCTACGATCTCCAGAGACAACAGGAGAGAACTTAATCCTTCTGATTCCCTCCTTGTGAGTGTTAAATGATGATGATAGCCCTGTTGTTACATCCCACCACCTTATGTTCCCTAATCTGTCCCCCATTACCTGACCGATTCAATCACACATCATTCAAATTTAATTATAATAATCATGGAATAGTCAATCTAATTGTTCATACATACAACATGAGGTAGTCGATATGCCATTGCAGTAACTAACCCATCGGAGGGGGCAAATGTAGAAGAAGGCCACTTAGGTCTGCAAAATAAATAAATAAATAATAACAAATAAAAATCTTTTCAGAAATGATAGCTTCTAGTTTTTCTTTGATAAGAAGAGCATCCATCTTTAAGTAGTAGTGCAAAGAGGCATCTTGATATAAACATCTTGATATAAACCAAGTTCAGTAGCCACTGTCAAGGCTTCAAAAATGATATATTCCAAACAAAACAGATCTCATTGAGCACTTCCTAAAAGGTAAGAAAGTATTAAAGTACATGTACACTACCAATCTGATACATGTTCAAAAATGATATACATCTATGCATGATTGAGAGATACAGAGAGGGAGACCTAAATTCTAGTACCTAAAGTCTCTTATCCTTCGGCCATGTACTTCAAATACACCAAGAGCGCCATTTACCAAAGCAAAAGCAAAGCTTTCTGATGTATCATCTGATGAGTGATCAGAGTTTGTCGTCCCTGTACACAGCAAACCAATCAATATACAAAACAATGAATTAAGTAATTAATTATGACATCAGGAACACTATTGATGACCAAAATAAAGTCTTTATTTAACAGCATTCACAAAAAATGAGATAACACGGTAATACCATTCACAATTTGGTGCAGGAATTTCAGAATTCAAATTTGGTTTCTACATCTTTTGGTACAAAAAAACATATTTTTAACCGACAGATACCCCAACAAAGATTAGCCCATAGCCACCAGCATTAAATATTTAGGTTGAAAATAGGAAGCTCAGAACTTGTGGAGAATGAAGGATACTTTAGGTGTTATTTCTTCAACTTGCCTTTTTCAATATTAAAATATTTTGACAGAAATAATTGTTACTCAAATCAGCAGAAGCTGCAGGATAAGATTGTCTCGTAGAACCTCCATTCTGTGTTGGAATAGGTCGAGGAACAGCTGGAAGAGTCCACTCAAGTACAGTAAATGGTAGAGCCAAAGACCTCAGCTTCACATCATAAAAATTCATATCATCAGTAGTAAAAAAAAAAAAAAAAAAAAACTAAAGCTGTTAAGAATTAACACAAGTAGAAATATAGAAATACCATAATCGGGTTCTTTGTCATGGCCCACACCTCCACAGGAGCATCTCGAAGCATAATAATAAGATATCTGCAATAGTGTAGTGAGCTTGATTAAGCAGTTCAAGGTTGGTGTCTGTTTCTGGTAATTGAAGAGTAGATAAACTAAACCGACTTCGAAATGAATGTATTAGTTAAGGAGAGAAGGGATCACTTGACAATGGTTATTATGACAATCTTGTCACTGAGTTGTAAAAAATAAATAAATTTCATGCAATTTAAGTATCCTCTCATGATGCATCAAGGACAGTTAATTTTGGACATTGAAGTTTCGGGTCACTATGTGGATATTATAGATCATGCTTAATTTTGGATTTCAAGTAAACTTTACTCTTGAGATTATCAGGCTAAACACAATTATCAAGTAATCAACCCCCCCCCCCCCCCCCCCCCCCCCCCCCCCAAAAAAAAAAAAAAAAAAAAAAAAAAGAAGAAAAAATATATACTATAGTAATTGCGACAATACAAGGTCTGAAATTCATCTAATTATTCAAATTCAAAACAGCACTATATAGATAAAGGGTAATATACTAATGTTATTATTGTGCTATTTCCAAAGCAGTTAGATCGAAACCACCACTCGAAATTGTTTAACCAGTTTGGATTTCTATCCAGTTGCAACTTCATTTGTTTGCTGCAGCATTACAAGTTATTAAAGCAGAAAATTTTCAATTTGATCTGAACTTGGTGAATGTTCAAACACAGAAAACATGCTTGCTACACAAAACCAATGAACAGAAACGAGAAAGTTGCACGCTAATCCCTACATATTAATATATATCCAACCTTCCAGATGAAGATGCCCTTAGAGCCCTAATTGGTGCACGTTCCGGCTTTTGAAGCACCCGAAAAAGTCGATTAAGCCCACTTCTGACACATGTCACTGAAAGTCGATTGGTATAGCCACCTCCCTTGTCATTCACCTGAAATCAATCATTTTCTTGACAGTTAGAAGTCCAGCATGTTCTTCTAAAAATGTTAGACAAGGTATACTGGATCAAAGAACAAAAAGGGAAAAAAGAATGGAACAAAATAGTGCATGACAATGAACTGAGAAAAGATCAGTATATATGCAAAATACGCTAGATTAAAAGAGGCACAATGAGGCTAAAGTGGCAGCATCAAGTATTACTTTCAATGGACTGATCAAATGACAGTAAATAAACATAAATGGGCCAAGAAAATTGCAGCACTGGAATAAACATAGAAGAGAAAAGCAGCATACCTGACTGTATGAGAAAGAAACAAGACGGGAGTTGCCAAGCCATCTCAACCCCCTGACAGCAGAGCTGTGGACAGAGAAACTGACAGCGACGGCATTGGCGATTATATCAATGATTTCAATAGCACCACTCTGTGTTCCTAGAGCTACCAATGGTACTGCTGGTGCAGGATTGTTCCCACCTCCTTCATGACATTATTAATGGTAAGACTTAAGACCATAATACTCCAGCAAATAACATTGCCACAGGAATTGACAAAAAGGAAGAGAATGAAGGAAATAAAGTCTTACGAGCCAAAGTAGCAAGTAAAGAAGGAGAAGGTACAGCAAGTGTGGTCACTGTTGATGAAAGAAGATGGAGCTGCCCTATCAAATTTATCTGCACAGAATACTTACCATAAGCTTCATCCATTTTATCAATAATATTACGATCAAAATATTGTTATGTGAACCTATGTAGCACAGATACAGCAGAAAGACTGCTGCTCCCATAACGGGTGTTTATGTGATACAGATTCATGTATGGTATACATAAAATTTGTATCCGATAAGCCAGCTGGTGTATCGAACATTTAAATATTTAAACCACTTATACGGTCCAAAAATCACCCAGGATGCACGTATTTTATCATGCATGACTCTGCTGCAGAAGCCTCAAGCGACAATTAGAAGGTAAGATTAACCGTCTACCTTAACCCGGTTTATATAGGTAGAAATGCTGCATTATGGAGAGCAATCTGCATTGTAGGACTATTGAAGCACATATCCAGACACAAACCTACAGCTCTCTGCTTACTGTTTGTTTTCTTTTGCCTTTACTTAGCCTCTCCATCCAGTCAATACTTAAATCTCTCCGGCAACTGATTTAAGATATTATATTTTGATCCATGACTCATTTATGATAAACTTTTGCAATGCTTATACTTTGTCTTCATAAAATTTCAACCTAAATAGTAATTCAAAAGTGATTGATATAAATTTATATATTCATGTACATAATTTTTAAATTGAAAACTTTTCTAGTTTTCTATGCTACACTTTGAAAAGTTTTAATATGTACTTCCATATGTTCAGAAAAATATATTTACATATAGCCACACCCATGAGATACCTGCAACCCACCTGTGCAACATAGTTGTGAACAGATGCAGAAGTTCTGTATTATATACTTAAAACGGAATTGGTATCAGCCTGTACTGGTGATTAGATTAGTTTCCACAACACCACAAAAGAAACGTTCTTCACAAACCTTCGAGGAAAAACTACTTCCTTTAGAAAACTGAGCTTTGGTGCCTCTAGGAGGACCACTTCTTGGAGTAGGAGCTGATCCTATAACAGACATTGAGGTAGAAGTGCTGTTGTCAGAAGATTTAATTTTTGCATCTAAAGCTGAATCTTCAACAACATGACCATGGGGTTGATTTTGATTTGCAACTTTTTTAACGTCCTCAGCTTCTGCATCTTCATCAAAATTCAACGACCACTGCCAGATTTTGCCATCATCAGAAATAACCATGATGTACTTATTACTTGTAGATTTACTGCCATAATTACTGTCAACATCATCAGGTGAGAAGAAAGTAATCTCATCTTCTCTCACAGTCCTGAGAGAAGACTCCGACTGACAAAGAGCAATAGCAAGAACTGAAGGTGAGGGGATGGTGCTTCCAGTTGATGGAATCAGTTCTTCCATTGTACATAGTAAATATGCCTGTTCTCCTCTAAGATACATAAAATGAATCAAAATCTTAGATATCAGTTAGAGGCATGCATTAAACAAGCACACGTATAAAATTCAGGAACTAACCTAGAACCTACTTTGATAACTTTGTGGAGCAATTTGGTAAATAGTATAACATGCAGTAATTATACTTTCTTTTCACTATTTGGGTTTTCCCTAAAATCTGCAATACAGGATTATCAGTTGTGAATCAAAAGGAAATTTAGTGATAATCAGCACAAATTTCAGTTAATTGTCCTAGTTATTATTCTTAAGTTTTGTAAATACAGTACTTTTTTTTTGTAAACTAACATGTTTGAATTAACTACCATCCCTTGAGTTACTCATGAAACTTTGCAATTTGTAAATTATACTGAACTTCAATCAAAAAACAAATTGGGATCCTCATCATCAAATTGCTCGATTAAAAGAGAACATTGTTTTCCTTCTTTTTTCTGGCATCCTAACTCACAGGGTTAACAATGCTTGGGCATTATGTGGACATGCCACTTTGACAGAAGATGAATGAAATCCCTGAAAGATAGCTCATTGTCCACTTAAATAAAACAGAACAGAAATAAACAGCCCAAAAGAAATTTCCCAGCAACCCATAAATTTAACTACAGGGTCCAATGAAGGCCTCATAAGGCACTAGTGTGTAGTGAAATTATAAGCCATTTTGAAAGCACAAAGAGAGGCAGAGGTCAAGTAAGATTGAAATGAGAGAAACCGGTAAAAAGAGACCTAAAGGAATGGAATGTATCAAAAGAGCTGTCTCTTGATAGAGAGCGCATGAAAGCTAGCAATTCATGTACTGGGACCATGAAATAGGAACTAGGGTTTAGGGCTAGTGTATAGGCATTAGGTCCTAAGACTTGAGTCAGGGTTAAAGATGTAGGGTTTAGGATTTAGGCTTGTACGATGAATAGTGCATGCATACTATTATTAGTAGTATTAGTGTTATTACTGTCATTAGTGGTATCATTATTGCTGTTGGTATTAGTAGCATTACCATTGTTATTACTATCTATCTTGGTTTTGTGACTGCGGTTAGGTTTTATTTCTGGCCTACAACTTTTTGGGATTAAAGGCTTTTGTTGTTGTTGTAGTTGTCCATCCCATTAGATGGACCTGTCTCCTTCAATCAATTTATGATACCCTATATTTTCATCCTATCTGATCATCCCACTTTGATTGAGAAGAGAAGAAAGCCCAAGCACGGAGTGATTCAATGACACTGAAAGGGCAATAGGGAAAGAGAAAACAATGCTGGAATGATTTTTCTTTGTGGTTGGCCTCTGAAGAGCTCAGCTCTGGTTTATGGACAGCAGATAAGTAGCTTTTTAACTTATCGTTGGGTTGTCTACCATGTATGAGTTTGACAATGTGGACGCCTAATTCTGCAGAAGAATCTCATGAGCTATATAAGTAGTTTTCAGAAGTTGGTGTCAAAAGCAAAGGATTGTCCCTTGTTTCACATGTTAAATCTTAACAGTACCATAATCCAGGTATAATAGAAAATACTTAAACCAGTTCTCAGAAGGTGCATATTTTCAGTGCGCAAAGGGAGAGTGAACAAAAGCTTACAGTTTGCGCTTCCAGATGCTAAGTTTCCCATCAAGATGAGCACAATACACCAGGTCTAACTCGGGATCAGGGATCAGATCCAAAAACCTGCCACAACTCCAAGGCAGCTGACTCAATGAGAGTGAGGCCCCATACTGAAGGTCAAAGGAAACAAGCTCTCTTGGTAAGGTAACCAGCAAAACATTCCTCCAGAGTGGCGAGAACATAAGGCTGGCAAACAGTTGAGGGTATGCGACCAGAGCAGGAGAATTCACAGATTCTTTCTCTGACCGTTGGAAGCCCTCCAGCGGATCACTGATGCCGTTGATTCTGTGCTCATGCAAGGAAACATCTGCCTCCCCTCCCAATGCAAACTGCAGAGAGCAAGAAACCATGAAGGCTGAGAGCACAGAAGTGCCGGGAATCAAACGGGTCCCGCCTGATGCAACAGAGGTACTCAGGTGCCGCATCATACTTCCAGAGGCACCGACCAGTGGTGGCATCCCACAAGACCAAGAGGGAGGGACCATGGATCGAAACCAGGAGCCAGGAGTCTGACTGGATCCAGCACAGATCTTGAATGCCAAGCCGGGAACCGGAGTCAAGGTCAAACCAAAGAACAACCTGGCGCGAGCACAGGTCCCAGAGGGCAATCCGGCCCTGGCGATCTCCAACAGCTAGACGGAGGTGAGAATTGGAGGGTTCTTCGTAAGTGGTGAGGTCGTGGGAAAGGGGCTGGGGCGACCAACGCACAGAGGTGATGAAGGAGGCGGAAGCGGAGGCAGCGGGGAAAGGTGAGAGGAGGAGGAGAGGGAGCTGTTGCTGGAGCAACTGGGAGGGGGAAGAGGAGGCGGCGGAGGAGGAGGACGACGAGACTGGTGGCATTGGAAGAACACAAACGAGTTGCATGGAGCGAGGATCAACGACAGTAACACAGCTTCCAGCGCCGTACGCGAGCAATGCGCCACCGGGGCTGCAGTCGGAGCAACCGCCATTGCTCCGGCTCGCCGGACCTGGAAGAATGCCGTCCCACGTCAACGCCCGGCCTCGCCCCGCCATTGCACGATCAATTCGCCTCAATTTCGCGAATTTGTTTCTTTAATTATTTTATTCGTCGATTTGATTTCCAGTTCTCATTTCATTGCGTCTTCTGACTCTCCTCTCTCTTCTATAGTTCGTTTCGTAAATATAAAATAATAGTTTTGATTGAGTGATAGAATAATATATTTTTAAAATAGGGTAAAAAAGTGGTATTTTTTATTATTTAGAAGAGTAAAAATATTATTTGACAGCAGAATAGTTAAAATATGAATAATTATGATACTAACAATGATGATAGTAATAATAATAATGAAAATGTAATAATAATAATAAATAATGATCATAATCCATAATTATAATCATAATAAATAATAATATAAATAAAAATCACAACACTATAAAAATAATCATAATAATATAATATAATAATAATAAAATTATAATCATAATCATAATAATATAATAAAAGGTTTAATAATAATATAATAATAATAATCATAATAATATAATCATATTTAAAATCATAATGTAATAATATAATACTAAAATGATAATTATTATAATATAATAATAATAAATAATAATAAAATTAATCATATAATAATAATACAAACATAATGTAATAATATAATACGATGTTATTATAATAATAATAATTATTATTATTATATAATAAATAATTATCATAATATTAATATAATAATAAATCATAATCATAATGATAATATAATAATAAATCATTATCATAATATAACATAATCAAATAATAATTGTTATTCATAATCCGTATAAATAACTTAATCGAATTAGCTCTCTACATTCTACTTACAA
Source organism: Schoenoplectus tabernaemontani (assembly GCA_037127355.1). Lineage (NCBI taxonomy): Eukaryota > Viridiplantae > Streptophyta > Magnoliopsida > Poales > Cyperaceae > Schoenoplectus > Schoenoplectus tabernaemontani. The sequence continues at coordinate 5,888,910 of CM073751.1, read as the reverse complement.
TTCGTTTAAAATTAATTCATCGAAATAGCTATTATATTCTTACTTTTTGTTATTCCGCCAAGTGTCAAACAAACCCTCAGTCTCTGTGTGAGAATAATGAGTTGAGTTGGAAAAAGTTGAGCTGAAATGAAAAACGGAAATATCAGCTTTAATAATTCAATTCAAAATAAGAGAGAATGTGAGAAATAGGACCTCGGCGAGGGCCTTACCGTCAAGTAGAGCTGAATAGAGTAGGATAAAGAAAAAATTTAATATTTTTTTTTTATTATATTTATATTTGATAATTTAATGAAAATAAAATTTTATTCATATTCATTTTATCGGTACAATCGGGTATGATATGAGTCGACAAATGATTTCTAAAATGAAAAAAATATAGTGAAAGGATTTTATAGTGAAAAGAGTTATCAATAATCAAATTTGATATTCGTATTACAATATCCACAAAAGAAGTTCGATTTTTTTGGAAACGTGGTAAGGGTCATTAAATTTTATTTAAGATTTTTGCCAAAACAAACATTCAAGGATCTTCTGACAATCATGCAACTGAAATACATGGCAGTTTTGTTCTATCTTATGAAATACGGTGCTTCTTGCTCCGTTCGCTTTGTCCATTTTCATTGACATACGAAGAACTCCATGAATGATGTTGTTGGTGGGACGGGAGGGGGGGGGGGGGGGTGCGCCTAGTCCCTCCCATGATTTACAAAATGAGGTTAAGAAATTAATAATATTTGTATAGTTTTCTTTATAGTTTATTTCAATCATTTAATATTTTGAAATCCGTCGACTCGGCTCTTTATATTCAGATTCTAGCTTCTTCAGTTTATGAGGGCATAATATCAGAGATACGGAGATCTTTTTCCATGATTTTATTCTATATATAAGAAGAATCCATGCATACCATTAAGTTGAGATCTGAAAAAAGCATGTGATCTTCGTACTAAAATATATGGGAGTTTGTGGATGTATACGATTTTTAAAATTAATATATTTTGAAGTATCAAATTATATACAATTTCTACAGATTTTTTAGTAATCGGTTCGTGTCTTCGTGAGCTTTTTTGATCTAGAATTTAAAGCTCTTCCACCAACGGTGATCAGAAAAAATGGAACCAACGTTCTTTTCTTCAAACCTCATTCATGAGTAATGGGTTGATTTAATTATATGTTAAGTGATCAGAGTTTTGACATAAAAAATACATTATCTTAAGACTTTTTCATAAAATGAATATGGAGATATTTGATTGATTGAGCTTGTATAGGAAGTTAGGAACCTAATGACTTTTCATACATAGACACATCATGTTAAGTTCTGGTTCACTGAAGTACAATATACGTGTTGAGGTCAATAAATAATATTTTGTAGCTAAGGGTAAGGTTGATAGTGTTATGATATAGAAATCAACCATTGGATGATTAATCATAACTAATAAAATATTACATATATTAATTTTGTTGTATTGCCCGTTGTTTATGTGTTTAATTTTTTTATTATGCATATTAATTCTATCGTGTTGCACATTATTTTTATTTTTTTTATTATACACATTAATTTTATTATTTTGCACATTAATTTTGTTATATTATATCTAATTTTTTTATGCATATTAATTATGTTGTGTTGTACATTATTTTCATTATGTTATGTCAATTTTCTTTATTATGCACGTTAATCCTGAAAAAAAAACTCCAGAGGAACCATGTTTTTCATGAAAGAGGTTTTTTTTATACAAAAAAAGTATAAAGAATCATGGGACAAATTTTAGTGTTTATTACTTGTTTGAGTTCGGGCTATTAGGCCCAGAGACATGTACATGTAGAAAAGTGTCGTGAAAAATGGGCCGCTTTACCAATATGACAGCATCATTTTCTGAGATATCTCTGATACAGTGGTACTAGAATATAAGTTCGAACTTGTGCTGTTTGCATGTTTGCTCCTACCTAATTCCAATTTGTCCTCCTCTTTTGATGGTCTGGTTTCAAAACAATTCTCATCTCACAAGGATGTCAAACAAATTAAATTATCCTGGACTTCCTCTTCCTCTTCGCTTTGCTTTCATGAACTAGAAATAAAATATATGTGAAATTGTTTGTATTAAGCGCTGGGACACCAGGGGCATAAACACTTGGGTGTAGGTTCATGCAATGGATAGGTTTGGTTCAAACCGAAATAACTACATACATCCGAAGTTTTATTTGGTTGTCAAATTATAAACCAAATTAAACTTTTAAAATCAAAAACCAGATAAAACAAAATTTTATTTGATTCATTTGGTTTACAATCAGTATTAAAAGAGGAATGAAAGTACTGATTGTTATAAAATTTAATAGAAAAATACATAGTTTAAAAAATAAAACAAATAACTAAATAAAACATGTAGAAAATAAATATATTAGATTATCTTTGATATAATATTTATTTATATCAAATAAAATAATTTTTCTTAATAAATTTTGGACTATTTGGTTTATCCGATCTATAAAAATATAAATCAAATCAAAGAACAAAAAATAAATTAACTAAAATTTTAAATCAAAAATCGAACCAAATAATTCAAAATTTAACAGCTGGATTCAAACTCAATTAAACAGATCCGTTTTCACAACCCTATACTTGAGTCGATGAAGGCACCTTTTTTAGTATGACAGGATAGACACGCCTAAAATGATTATCAATATTGTGTTTAGGAAAAAGGTTTATCACAGTGTTTGAAAAAAAAAATGTCATCATTAATATCATGCTGGTTAAGAATTAATATTCCTAGTAGCTAGCAATGTAGGATGTAGGATATTTATTTTGTTCTGGCTCGTGAGCCCACTAGCATTGTTACTTGTTACTTGTTAGGCTTGGGAAATGATGGGTTAAAAAATAATAATAATAAAGAACTAGCAGGGTTCCCAAAATTCCACCTCATGCATGTGGGATTTGGGGTTATTTGGTTCTTGTGCTGTGTTTTTTACAACTGCCATGATCTCTCTTTGTTGCTACAAGTTTCATGATGATGATATTGCCAATAAACATTTTATGATCTGTAGGGTTCATAGTTAAAATTAAATGTAATTAAGTAAAGGTAGATTGAACAACTATAAAATTAAGTGAACAACATATTTCTTTTTTGATAAAAAAAAAGGATCTCAATTTCCTTGACTTTTTTAATGGATTATTTCCTGTTATGTGAAATTCGCTAATCATATGAAAGATTCTGACAATGTATAATAGTTCTAACAAAACTTATACATAGATTGTCAAATTGTCTTAATTAGAAGGTTAACCATATTGTTGCTGGCGACATCCTCCTGTAGTAGCTTACACGTGATAACTATTATATTTCTTTATTTTTCTGGGGCGAAAAGAAATTATTCCTTTTAATTTATGGTAAGTGTTTTTATCAAAAAAATTATGGCAAGTGTTAGTGAATATCAAGATAGGTGGCAAAAGGACAATTAATTCCTTTAAACGAAGCTTGCCGCTTCTAACTTATAATCCATTGATATTATTATATATACTCATGCTATTGTCGGCATAATTTTTTTTGGCTGGATAAAGTTATCTAATATCACAATCTGGTAGAATAAATACATGGTGCGTCAGAGACAGCGAGGATTTTTACCAAGGGGCAAAGCAACATATAATATAAAATTTTGGTGTTAATTAATATGCCCGGTAACTTCAGTTTTTACTGCTTTAGCATGACTTTCTAAGAAAATAAAATAGAAAAGGCAGTTGTATATTCATAAATTGAAATAGATTATTGTAAAAATGTTTGCATTTTATTTTGAAATGTCCAAAATTCAAAATATATAATTTTAATTTATGGTTCTCAATAAAATGTTTATATTAAAAAAATCAGGAAATAATTTTTTTTATTTTTAGAGTTTTCTAAATATATTTTCTGCATTTTTTGAAAATATTGTACAAACATTTAATACATTATTATTATTTAAGAGCTGATTTTTAAAAATTTAAAATCAACACTTAGAAAACTCTAAAAATATAAATTTGTTGTATCCCCAATATTTATATACGAATATTTATTGAGCATCATAATCAAAATCTTAGGCATGATAAAATATATTTTGAGTCATGCGTATGAACCGGAATGCAAACTTTTCATAATAGTTTTTCTCCTCATAAATTAAGTTACTGTTTGTTAATCTAAATAATCTATTCATAAAAAGATATAATTGTGAAAAAAGTTCAATAAACAAATAAAAAAATGAAAGCATTTTGTAGTTCCTTTGAAAATTAATATATTAAGAGAACGTAGCATCAGCCGCACCAAAGATTCAAAAAATAAGGAAATCGCAACAAACCATGACATTGTTCCGATTTGCCGGTATGTTTTTCTCGTTATATCCTCAAATTCGATATTTTACATAATTATTGAGCTTTGAAGCAATACTTATGCACACTTTGATATAATTTAATGGTTATTATGCCATCGGACCTCTCCCTTTGTCCTTTTGTAGACATTAATATTTGTGCATTGGAAAGAAACCACAATCACAGTTTTTAATTATAAATTAGTCGTCTATACGACTATACCAAAAATTGAGAAATTGTAATTCGGAAGTTAGTGGAGCTTTTGTGTCCCATCTCCTAAGTAAATCCGAGAACGACCCACCTATTAATTAACCAACATAACGGATGCGGGTCCGAGTACGGGTCTGGTTGGCCAAAAGGCATGCACCTAGAAATTGATTTCTTCCTTTTCACCCAACCAATTCCCTGGAATCCAGGGTCAAATGAGAGATCGCCACTCCCAAGTCTTTAATTCCTTAAATATACGCATATTCTCACGAATAATCAAAGTATCAAACTTACGACAAATGTTGAATATACAACCCTACAAGAATTGAGTTCATAATTAATGTGGACATGTCGAACACATAAGCTCTTGTTTTGTTTCTGATCATATACCATTTTTGGTATGATGTTCAAGGTATATATGAATACTTCTTAATTATTAAGCATATAAACATTTTGATCCTACCACGATTATAATTGACTAAAATTTATTGATTAATTCTTAAAGACAACATAAATTGTTAGATACATTAAAATTTTTATGATGTAATAGATTATAATGAAAATATTAAAGCCATTGTTAAATTCGTAACACATCTGTTACATTAAAAATTATACAATGAATGATATATTTTTATTAAAAAAAATATCATTCTACTGAAAAATTTATCAAATTTAAAATTTAATTATATATTTTTTAGGAATGTGATGACTACAGCATGAAAATAATTAATTAATTATATTTGTTTCCTACTTTATTTACTACTATATTTTATATTAGAATATGATGATATTTTTAAATTTTAATATAGAAAAATTATAATATAAAATTTATCCGTACAAAATAAGGTCAATATACTAAATTATATTTACACGGGGATAAATGAAATTACGGTTCGGTTACCACTTACCAGAAGAAATGAATATCATATGAAAAAAGTAAAAGTTTATAATATAACCATGCACGCTCAACTCTCTCGAAAGGTACACTTAAAAATTTCCCTCTTCCTTTCCTCACCTCCCAAAGATAACTTAAAACGCTACACGTACCCAAAGTTTTACCATTGGCCAGTATTTTTTTAATTAAAATCACCTGTAATTCTGCCAAATCATCTCTCACAAGGTAGAGTCATCCAAGCTATGTAAAAGCATATGACTATTTTTTAAAGCGTGTTACTATGCATATCAGATCTTTCTGGTATATTTATATACTCTCGCAGTGACCATCCTCATCCCTCCAACCTACTATACAATCACCATATCCTGGGGAGAGAAAGAGCGAGAGAGGGGGAGAGAGAGAGAGAGAGAGAGAGATAAGTGAGTTTAATTATGAAAAAATAGAGAGAAAGAGGAAGGGAGGGACAGACATGGTGAATGAAAAGATGGACATGCTATGGGAGGATTTTAACGAAGAATTATTTCGATCTCCATTCGATCCAATGAAAGAAGTATATGGCTACCACAAAACACCAAGGCAGCATTATAGCATGGAGTCGCCGGGACTTGCACTCGGCCAGTCAAAGAGCAAGAGATCAGGAAGCAAGAATGGAAAACCAGGGCTGATGGTCATGCTTAGAGTTTTGAAGAAACTGTTTTTCAGTCAGAGAGATTCCAAGAGGAGAGCTAAGTACCAGATTTGAGGTTGATCAGTGTTTCTCTTGGTAGATTAATTGGAATTTGTGGATTTACCAGAGATTATGTATTGTAAACAATTTCTCATTAACAAGATATAGTTTCCTACTGAGGAGAATTTTGATTTTTGGCTCTTTCTTTGTTGTTTGTCAACAAACTTGTTGTGTACTAAAACTAATATAGTTTGCTCTGAATTCTTTGTTCACTCTTAGTTAGTTAATACATGATATAGTGTACCACAGCGTGAGCTGTAATACAACACACTGCTAATTTATAATAAAAAGGTGTATATTAATTATATTTCATTACCTCGGCCATAATACAAATTTATTTTAGAAAAATTCTCATTCACAACTAAATTCCTAGTTTCCTTCCTCATATCAGATAAAAAGGAGAAAATAAACAAGCTGAAATTACCTAATTAGTTATCCCCAAGTTGGAAAGCACACTTAATAATTAAACACGTCCTTTCAGAAATATTGAACTTCCCTTTAGAAAGTAGTATTGAAGTTGTGAATTATCAATGAGATGCTTAATTAATTTTCTCTTATAAAATAATAGACTTAACATTGGATCCATTTCCATTGCTTTTTTTTTTGATACATGTGTTTTGATTCTTGCAAGTCATGTGTTTTTGGTTGAAGAATAAGCAAATTCGTCCGCACTTCAACTAATTATAGGATTTTTTGGGTGTTGGTCCCATTATCACAGTAAGATCATTTTTTTTTCATTTTTTAATAGTTCAGTTAAAATCCTTATAATAAAAAAATATATAATAGATGAAACACAACATTGCTATTCATTTTTTCTCCAATCAGGGCACAAATATGTAACCATTTTATATAACATCATAATTATATGCGTAATATATATGCATAACTCATCAAGTACTTTTCTCTCATGAAAAATTATAAGAAGTTAAAAAAATTTCCGTTTTCGTTAAAAAATTAAAAAAAAATTCATCATTACTATGCTTTAATGCGAGTTTTTATACCAAAAATACTCAAAAGGTTCTATTTAATATGGGCAGGATAGAAGGACCGAATTTGAAGACGTACTCGATCCAAAAATGCTTTAAATATAGTCGTTTCAACTGCAGAATATGTTGGATGCATCTGCTCTGTTTGGACAAATCGAAATATTTTTTCCTTCTTGGAAAGCTTTGTCAATCTAAAATTGTAGATCTAAATTAAAGTAACTTTTGTTTCTTTTCTATTTCAACTAGAAGATTACTATCTAGTGAATAATTAAAATTAGATGACCAATTCCATCTAGAAAAAAATGCCTTCTTCTCTCATTACCGTTATTCCTTCTTCGTCTTCTCCATCACATCTTTTTGCTTATTCTTCCTTTTTCATTGCCTCCTACTATTTCTTATTCTCATACTATTTCAATTTTTCCTCTGTTATGGCTTCTCGTAGTAGGGTTCTTCGATTTCTTGAAAACGATCTCTCGGCTAAGAGTCGCCTAAGACTGGGGATGATCTGTCTACGGGGGTGATTCTTGAGGCTAAGGGGATTTCTCGGGGTGATCTATTAGCAGCTCTTAAGGTGTGTTTTCCTTGTGGGGGTCATTATTGGGCTGTTAAGTTCATTGGAAATAATAGGTTTCTTGTTCATGCTCCGACCAAATGGAAAGAACAGGTGTTGAGTAAGGGTTATGTTTTGTTGGGTGAGGTCTCGGTACGGGTTTTTAAAGCGGATTATGCTTTCCCTTAAGGCTTGGATCCGATGCAAGTTTGAGTTAAGATTACGGATTTACCAGTGGGTCTGAGAAATAGGGAAGCTATCGCGTATTTGGTGCTTGAGTTTGCAACCTTGCTGGAGTGTGATATGTCGTCTCTCAATCGTGCTGATATTCCATGGTGTCGGATTTTGTTGGAGGTTGCTGATTCTGAGGTAGTTCTGGCCTATCAATGGATTGAATATCTTAAAAGATCGAATATGAAGAAGATTTTTAAAATCTTTTTTTCGGTGGATCAGATCTTACCTAGAGCCTCTCCTACTGGGTTGAGAAACGTTGAACGGCTTGAGCCGTTGCAATAGTTCCCTGAACAATTATAACGTCTCTAAAGATAGATAGGCTTGTCAGAGCTCAGTCAACAAAGTCAAAATATTATAACTTTATGGTAAAATGTTCAATACTTTATCTTATCATTATAACAATTTATCTCATTAATTTTAAACCGTTATAGCATTTCATAAAGTCTCTTGAATTCTAACAAAGGGCATTATTGCTTAATTATTTGGTGCTTTATATAAGAGGATTGTTTCAGAATTGTCAAACCAATAAAACTCTCGCAATTCTATTTTTTCATGAGCACTCCCAAAGCACTCTTAAGAGTACTAAAAATATTTCCTTGCAAACATAATCAAGAAAACTTTCAAGCTATTGAATCTAGCTAAATATTTAGAAGATCTTATTTGTATTTTTGAGCTTATGGCGCTCCTTTCATCTTTGAGCTTAGCTTCAACTGTTTTAAAGTTTGTTGCTCATATTTTTTTAGTCTTGAGTACTCAATTGCTCTTTTTGTTTCTTATTGTCCCTTATTTTTCTTATTGTGTTGTAAAGAAACTAAAGTTTTACTGTAAAATATTTTTTTATCAATATATCAGCACTCCATTCTTGGAGTGAGGCTCAGAGATATAGGTATCATTATCGAACTCCATTAAAATCTCATCTTCTCTAATTAATGTACTTGCATTATTTTAGTTCTTGTATTTCTTGCTAGAGTTATTGATAAATTATTTTACACTAATTGCTTTTTCATAGCAATTAGTATTTGATCGATTCTTTTACATTCTTGCTAAAAAGTTTTGACTAAGTTATAATTTAATTTTTGAGTATCTTTCACTTAGTTAATTCTTTGTGTTCTAGTAATTATCTTCTATCAATTGGTTCATATTTTGACTTGATCATCCTTAGATTTTAGTTAATAACAACTCTAGTCTTAATTTCTATAAAATCATTATTAAAGGAGTGTTAGAAAAATGATAAATAATCGTTGTAAAATCATAGCTATTTCGAAAGATGAAAATAACTTTTGGTAATAGTTCTGGACAAAGAACCATTGTTAAAGGGCTACTTAACAGTAGCTTGGAGCCATTTTTAATTTTTTTTTTTTGAACTTCAACTTTCTTTTAACTTTAATTAAATGAAGCTTTGATATAACAATAGTGACATATTATTCATTCAATAATTAAAAACAAACTAAGAATAAATATTGTGATATATTAGTCAATCAATAATTAATATGAAAAAAATATAATTATTCATCAATAAAAATATATTTACTCAACAATACATCTAGCTCATGCAATAATATGAAAATCTATATAATTTCTAAAAAATAAAAAAATAGATCTTGAGTCTTCAAAAGCGTTTTTGAATATCAAGATAAGATTTTTTTGTCCCTAAAAATCACCATAACAACATAAATAATTAACTCTATAAATCTCATTTTAAGTTTTTCATGGCCGCATAAAACACCTCAATTGAAATTTCGTATCAAAAATTATGATTGTTTGAAATTAAGATGATTAGACTTCGGTTTTGATTTCTTCTTTCTTTTAACTTTCTCTTTCTCTGCATCTTATCTCTTTTTTATATATGAAACATATGACAAAAGAGATGGTAATTTGTGAGATTCTAGTTTTTAAATTTTGATTTTTGGATCATTAGATTTGAATAAATGAGTGTTGAGTTGAAAAAATCTAACAATCCGTGAAAGCAAAAAGTTGGAATATCATTGATGAATATTCTTCTGTAAGAGCTAAAAACTTATATCAAAAATATCATTTAAAAATAATTCTTTGTAAGGAACCATTATTAAAGGGTGTATTTAATAAAGATTCCTTGAAGGAACCATTGTTGAATGTGTATACAGCTTTTGGGTGTTTTTGGGACTCTACAACAATTTTTTTTAAAAATTATTACAAAATAAATTCTTAATATTTTAGTAATATCACTGACCCCCTTTCAACAATGAAATTAGCATATAATCATTGTTAATTGGGTATTTTTAAGGTCATTTCTGTTATAATGACTATTTACTTTGATAATCTTAACAATTTATTTTAAACAAATTAAAAAAAAATAAAAAATTTCACAAATATAATCTTAAACATATTAAATATATTTTAAGTTTCATACAATTTGAGCATCATTAATATTTCATGAAAGTTCATTAAATTTAAACCGTTGAAATTATCTTGATAGTTTTTTATGGAACTAGCTATATACTCGCGCGCTGCAGCAGACTCTTTTATTTAAACATTAAAACATTATAAAATAAAAAATTCATATTTATTTAATATTAAATTATAAATTCACCAAATTATAGAGAAAACCCATAATAAAGACTATATTTAATCTTGGATGAGATTTTTGCACAATATGAGTTAATGATTCATGATTTTTATGGCAAGAAAAGTAAATTATTCTAATATATATTATCTCCATTAATTTCTTACCAAATATGCACAAGGTTGCTAAATAAAAAAAAATATTATGGAAATAATAGTATATAAGGGAAAGAAATGGAGAGAAAGAGAGGATCAATGGACGTGATCACATACGTTCGATCAACTAAAAATAAATATTATCCGTTTAATTGAGGGATAAAATGGGTATAATAAAAAATTACCATGATAAAAAATGGATCCTCCAATTCTTAGATGCTTTATATAATATTATAGATATGAAAGAGAAAAAAAAATTCTCTCCAACTCCTCTATCCCCTATGAAATTCTCTATCAATGAATTTGAAAGTCAATCACATCCATATTTAAATCTTTCCCCATCAGATTTCGCTCCCAGAACTCTATATTCTTTCTTTTTCAGAACATATCTAGACGATCTCTCAACGATTTATCTGGCAATTTGTTCCTTTTTTATGGCAATGATTTGTTCTCTTTCCTTGATGGTCTCTCCAGTGGTTTGTTCTATTTCTCTCTGACAATTTGTGTCTCTTCAGCGATTTGTTTCATCTCCAACGATATGTTCTGAATTGATTGATGAATTTTAATCACTATGTATTCAATGAAATTCACTATTGTATAAATAAATATAAAAATATGATATATAAATGTGATGTATATATTTAAATACATGATTCATATATCTAAACACTTGAATTACTTATCTAAATATCTAATATATATATCAAAACACTGATATATATATAGAGAGATAGTAAAGATAACTTCCATGAGATTAACTCAAAAAGTATATCAAATCATCTCCAAATTTTAATTTATCATCCTCAATAAATTCTTTATATAAAAAAAATTATGGGATGAAAAAATTTAGAGTGTTTTGATCTTTTTAAGTCACCGTTTTTAAATTTTTAAAATGGTGTTCAATTATTGAATATTTTATTATTATTTTTATTTCTGATTTTTAAAAATTAGATATCATGACTTAAAAAACTCAAAACACTCCAAATTTTTACATCCAATAAAATTTTCATATAAAAAATTTAATAAGTATGATAAATTAAAATTTAAAAATAATTTAATATACTTTTTGAATAAAGCCTCCATTTCGGCTCTCCGAGGCGGCCCAAAGGAGATGATTAATGAATCCCCCTTTTGATCTTGGAGGCAAGACAAAAACTCTCTCGTGAGATGCGACAGGAAATGAGTTTATATTTTTTTTTCTTGCATTCGGTAGAAAGAGAAGATTTTGCCAGTGCAAGCACAACCTGTGTTTCTTTCTTTTTCTTTCTAATTCAACTTGTTTTTTTTTTTTTTTTTTTGAAGTAGAAGCACAGTCCTAACATTTCTACTGTTAAATATCTTCTTGAAAGCGATACAATCTTACTAGGTTTGCCTCCCCTTTTATCTATTTGATCATGCTAATTCATGTCCGATTCGTCCATCTGCAGTGAACATGTTACATCACATCAAGATTCAAGAGATCCTATAGAAGGTTGAACTGATGTTGCCTATTCGTTTTAAATTAGACGATCCAGCCATGAAAAACATGGTTCTCTTTTTAATGGTTCACAAATATTTACCTGTCAAAAGACAGGATAGACTAGAGAACAAAAACCAACCAAACGTTCTGAACAAGGATAATTTACTAGACATATAATACATGTAGAAAAACAGGAAAAAGCAAAAAGAAGTCTGAAAGTAGAAATTTACAAGGCTCAAAATTCTCTAAAAACCCTCCTGACAGCCCTCTAATACACACACATTACAAAGAAATAAGTAAACAGGAAAGGCATAAAGAGGAAAATGCCTCTCACCAATTCCCACCGTAAAGCTGGGAAATTTTCAGCATCACATGAATCTGATGCATTCATCTAGTAATTTAATTAATTTGGTGCAAATATAGCTTCGTCATGTCAGGACTAGACACTCTTATTTTATTACACTGTACAATTTGAAAAATGACACCTCAATCATCTACTAAGAAACTCCGTTCTCATGGGTTAGCACTAATGGGAAATCTAACTTCTTCAAAGCCTCTTAAAATCTCCATACTGAAACTTTCTAAGGCTTTAAAAATTGGGCCTAAACCTGCTTTCAGATTACCTCCACATGCTTCTCGTACCAGCTTAGCTGCATCATTGGGATTGGCCTTTTCTAGATCCAATATCTTTTTCAACTCCTCTATCGCCACCATTTTCCCATCCAACATGTTATCTCCCTCCTCTAGACTCGGACCAGAATTCAAATGTCTCATCCGTTTTGCCAAATTGTTTGATAAATAGTCAGCTCTTAATTTCTGTTGCCTCTCTAAATCTTGCCTTTCTAGCAACAAATGCACCCTTAATGCAAATGCCTGCATTTTATCAGTCACATCAAACTCTGACACTTTCTCTGCCATGTGTGCCCAGTCATTTGACAGAACAAAAAGGGGTGGGGCGCCGATGCTCATTGGTGAGCAGGAGCTGTTTGTGCTATTTTTTTTATATTGAGGGAGCCATTTGAGGAGGTATTGGTTAAGGGCATGAACATAGGAATTCTGTGCCTGGATCCAGTTGCTGAAACTGGAGCTCCAGTTAATCAGCTCAAGCTCAAGTTGTATTGAAGGGTCAGGAGTGCTGGCAACAAAGTTCTTTTCAGGTTTAAACCTATCGGGTTTGGATTCAAGTACTGCTTGCAATTGCTTGTGGTGACTTTCATATATTAGCCTCCACAATCTCATAAGCCTACGAGGGAAAACGAAATGCTTATTAGTAACATAGTCAGGGTAGTTAACTCAATGGTACCATGAAAATCAGTTTTTTGGGGAAAAAATCAACTAAATGTTGGAGGGATAGAATTAAAGCTACCTCATTGAGTAGCGGTGACACTACGGTACCCAATCTGGAGGTAGAGCTTTTCAGCTTATCACAAGCCGCACAAAAATAACACCCCCCTCCCTTTCATTTTATAAAATTGTTAACGTGTATAGATTTCTCTGCATCATCATTTGTTGAGAGCAATAACAGGCTCTCTACTTCTGTTGTCAGAGAATTATCTATTATGTGCTATCTTTTCTTTTTACAGGGAGAAACAAAACATGTCCATTTCTTTGGTAAATATTATTATGCTTCAACTTAAATTTTGACTATGGATAATGATAATTAATTTAGTATTAGAATTTTTCTCATAGCAGTTTTCTATCATTAGTTAATTCAGTTTACTCTTAGTCTTATTTAATTTCAGTTTAAGACTGTTCTTAGGCATGCTGATTTAGTAATTTACATGAAAAATATAATTATTTGTATAATAGATTATTTACTATAGCTTATTTTTTTATCATAGACACACAACAAGTGTCCTCAGGACATATTAGATCCGACTTTTAATACGATGCATCTACAGTATTGCTAAGCTTCAAAGAGGCTATCAATTTTGTCAATAGAAGTAACTAGGTCATTACAACAACAAACCTTTAATCCCAAATAAATTGGGGTAGGCTAGTAACTAGGTCATTAGTTTTAATTTAATTTACACCTTATATCAGCGAGCCTATAGGAATTTGTGTTCCACTGGGAACTTTTTCCATACTGCATTTGGAGATTTCATTTGGTCATACAGGAATGGATCAATTCCCAATAAAGCGCATATGAAATATCGACCCCTTGGGAAAAAATAATTCACCAGGACTGGTATTTTTTCTGAAGTCTCTTGGGGAAAGTCGCAATTGTTGACCCAGAAACAAACCACGGCATTTTATTTACCATCTGCCAAAAATAGGTACTAGTTGTAACTGACTATATAAAACCAAATTTTGCACCCCTTCCCCCCCCCCCCCTCCAACCCATGCCCCAAGGTTCAAGCAAAATCACAATTCCGAGATCGCTAGTCACCATAAGGCTTCCGATGACATCCTTGGTCACTTTGTTGCCATCCCCGGACGTGTCAAGCTCATCATCAGCTATAGTGATCAGATCCAGCCCAGACCTCACGACAATCAACTCGCCTTCGTCTGTGATTCCAACGAGGTTTGCTTCACGTACCAGTTCCCAGGTGTCTCTCATCTCCCCACCTCTCCCCTTCTTCCACCTCGTAACAACTCTCCTTTACTATCCGAGACATCCCCGATCTCTATTTCTTTGCTACTGCTGTGGTCTCAACTCTCAATTACCAAAACCTGACCTAAATCCCTCTTCAAACCCGATACACATACTCATGTATTCTTGGCGGATCTTATTACTATTTGATACCTATCTTATTACAAGACGAGATAATAAAACTCGAAATATGTGCAAACTCACCATGCGTGCCGCACGATGAGTTTGAGGGGGAATGGTAGAGGTATAGGTTGAGATGAGTAGAATTGTATAAGAAATATTGTGTGATGTATGATGTGGGAGATGTTTAGTGATTATGATTAGTTAGTTAGACAATTAGTCTATAAATAGAGACTTAGTCATTGTAATAAAAAAACACCAAGATAATAAAGATTGTTATCATTCTCTCTCTTCCCTTCTCATTCTCTAATCATATCACTATGTCTGCAGCGTACCATCATGTTCATACATATAGTTCAGGGTAGGTACCATCAATTATAAAACAAGGTACGAAAATTTCAGAATTTCATACCCTTGAAATAAATTGATGAGAGACGGTTGCAACTCATCATCTCTTAGCTTCTGGATCCTACTAGAGATAAATTCGACTTCTTTCATTGCAATATTTAATTGTGTGTTCAAGCTACGTATAACAGTTCTTGTAGAATCAATCTTACTAGCCTCAGTTCCATTCTCATCCAATATTTTGAATCTCTTCCATTCTCTTTCATAGCGAAGCCTTAGTTTCTCTTCTTCCTGAAAATTGTCACATTTATAAAGGATTTAGTTCCCTGCATGTCAGAATATAAATTTTGACCACCTCTGCAAAGGCATACATGAAATTGCTCAGCAAATGTATTGCAATCGTGCAACATACCTTAACTTCTTTGTAGAGCCTTTTCTCCCATGCATACAACCGATCTAATATGGATGATAGGTTATTGAATTCAACTTCATTCAATTTTTCAGTACCACTTAGTTGACCTGTTCCTTTTAACTTAGCTGTGGTACTCCTGTGAGACGTGTGAAATGATGCGGATGAAAGAAGAGTGCCCAATATTCGTGATACTGCAATCAAATTTTTATTCAATTTTTGGAACAAATATTACTTCTTGAACAATCAGTGCTGAATGGTATCAACTATATATTGTGGTTACTTTCGTCAGACAGTTGTCATTACACCAAAAGTCTTGAACTTCAAGAGAGGAAAAAGTTCTCAATTTGCATAACTAATTCTCTATATGCATGTTAACAAGCAAATATGTGAGAATTACTCAAGCAGATGATAACCTGTCTCTAACCCGAAAAGAATGACAATAACAGATTTTGATACTTGCTACTGAAAGACCAGAACATTGGCAAAGTAATTTTTGCTGTGGTGCTAACTGTTTTTGTATTGTTAAATAAGGACAGTAATCAATTCTTTTAATGAAAGAGTGGAGCATGTTATATTTTAATTTTTGCCTCTTGAGGTATTTCTTCCCAACATTAAGAAATAATAATAAAAATAAATAAAGACGAAGATCAATACCCACATCTTAGAAACATATTACTCGACCGGTAAGGTATGCTGTTGGCATCCAATAAAGTTGCTACCTCAGCCCCACAGCTAACTAATGAACCAAACTCTTCTTTTATCTCCCTCATCACCTCTTCTATCTTTCTAGTACCACTCTGTACACTTAAATTAAGACCCTCATTGCCATCCCTATTTTTATTAGCTAGGGTTGCATCTTCCTCAAAACTCACTTTTTTCATCTTCCTTATCTTCACATTTATATTATGATCACTTGTTGGCTTTGCCTGTTCTACAGACTCTTTTAGTATTACCACATGTTCACTCCCACTACCACTATGTACTGTATCAGTGGTTTCTTCATCACTCATTTCACTTGAACAGACCTCTTTCTTGGAACTTCCCTTAAAGGATTCTTGTTCAGTTTCTTCTTCAAGCTCAGGTATCCCTTCTTTCTCCCTAACCTCACTTGAATTTGGGCTACTTCTAATTGAACCTGAACTGAAACCTGATTGAGATTCAAGACCCATATTCAATGACCGTTCATATGAATCAAATGGGTTGAAAAAATCCCAACCTGATACCATTGGTACAGGAGGTGGGGGTGGAGAAGACTCTGAATCAATCTGCTTTTCACTGCTATGTGTTTGTGATGACTCTGGTGGCATTTTGAAACCATACATTGGGTAGTTATACCTGTAACCATAGTCCATGTAAACCTGATTTGCATTATCACAATAAGGTTGTTGGTAAACTGTAGTGGAAACAGTAGAACTAGACTTCATGTAGTTGTACTGATAATTAGCCATTCCTACGTTAGAAATTAGACCCGGATATGCAGTAAAGCCCACATAAGGAGTCCATCGCG
Source organism: Schoenoplectus tabernaemontani (assembly GCA_037127355.1). NCBI lineage: Eukaryota > Viridiplantae > Streptophyta > Magnoliopsida > Poales > Cyperaceae > Schoenoplectus > Schoenoplectus tabernaemontani. Next base: position 5,871,851 of record CM073751.1, on the reverse strand, counting down.
GGTTCCCCCTGAACCTGGTATTTTCTGATTCTCCAACCATACCCTCTTCACAGTCTGATCCAGAGAGAAAATGCGGGTCGGTTTCTGCATTTGGGTCTAGCCTCTCTTGTTCTAGACTTGCACAGGAAGAGTGAAATGGGGAAACAGAAGAATCTGACAATGCCAAGTCTGATTCTTTCTCCTTGAATGCCGATCCGGGCGATTTGAACTTCCGGTGTTTGGCATTTTTCCCATCAGGTGATGGGGGAAGAGTAAGTTTGCTGGGAGATGAAATAGAGGAAAGGTCTTGTTGCACGAACTGGAGAAGAGCGTCCCCTACCCGAGAAAGGGAATGGAAGTAGGCCATGTGTGCCGACGCAAGGGCACGCCGGTTGTCTTCTACGGCGCGGATCAGGTCGCGCCGCTCGCGACACAGAAGGACCGGGATAGTGGGTTCATCGAACTTGGAGATCCGACAACCCATTTGAGAGGAATCCGAGGCAATGAGAGGACGGGACTTCACGGGCTTAATGAGTGTTGTTGCGAGCGCAAATGTAGCACTAATTGTCCATGATTGAAAAAAATTTAATAGGAAGATTAGAAATGGGGATTGAGAAATGGGAATTATTAGTGCATGCTTCAGTAAGTGAGAGTGTCCGAGTCAAAGAGAGAGAGATGGGCGCGAAGAACCGAGGAGAGAGTGCAGAGAGACAGCGAGAAACCTTCTGGCTGAATATGGTACAGATCGTACAATATATAAAATGCATTGTATAATGGACTCTGAACTCTAGAAAAGATGCTTCGTCAGTTACTGGGCCCCACGTCTGAATACTCACGGTACTGTTTGTACGGATATAATCAAGGTGGGCCGCAAATCATTTCAATCAGTAACTGAAAAGAGTTGATGGGTTTCACGTATCATTTGGTGTTGCATTTAATAAACAAAATAAATAATAATCAGATTGCATGAAGTTTTCTTTAGATCTGAGAAATGAGAATGGTTGTCTAAGCATTAAATGGAAAGTCTATTCATAATTCTCCTGCATGGTTGCTGCCTAAGGCAGACATGGAGCACGTGGGGGGCCTCGACTCTCGAGTCTCGCCGATTTCTTTTTTTTATCCGTTGCAAAAATTGAAGCAGATAAGGCCCGACATAAATCAATCCAGTCGGTTTTCAGCCCATTTTAAAATTGACGCAGGCTTCGTTTTCGTTCTTCCATTGCGGCGCAGAAATGGCTGTCAAGACCTTTCTTCCCAAACCAGAATTTCACCATGCATTTCTCTGCTTCTCTCGCCTCTTCTCTTCCGATCAAGACCTGACAAACACCATATGCCGTATACTCTCCGACAACCGGGCCCCTCACCATGACCTCTCTTCTCACCTCCGCCCCTTTTCCTCGTCCCTTGCCTCCTCCCCTTCTCTCATCTCCTCCGTGCTCCTTCGCTGTCGCTGCCTCCCTCATGCCACTCTCTCTTTCTTTCTCTTCCTCTCTTCTCTATCACCCCCTTCCCCTCTCTCCCCGGACCATTTCTGTATGCTTTTCTCCTCTATGTCCATCTCTCCTTCTCTCTTGCCTCATTTCCACTCCCTTCTTTGCTCTTATCCATCTCTTGTTTCACCTTCTCTCTTTCACCGTATGTTTTCGTCCTATGCGCGGCATAAATTACCATCTGAGGCTGTCAGAATTTTCAATTTAATGTCTGACCTCGGTTTTACACCTTCTATAGTAGACCTTCATTCTCTCTTATTCTCTCTATGCAAGTATGGGTTTGTCTCAGAATCTGAGCAACTATTTCTTGAGATCAAGTCACAGTTTAGTATCACTAATCAGACATATACTATATTAATCTCTGGCTGGGCGAGGGCGTGTGATTCAAAGCGCGCCCTTAAATTATTCGATGAAATGCTTCAACAAAAATTGGTGCCAGACCTGCCCTGTTTCAATGCAATAATAAGTGCTTTGTGCCGAGCTGGTGAATTGGCCCTTGCACATGAATGGCTGAAGGAAATGAGGCAGAAACACAAACTTGAACCTAATGCTGCTACATATTCAGCTTTTCTGAGTGTGGCTACTGAGATGAAGGATATGAACTCTTCAATTAAGGTTTTAGATCGGATGAACAGAGATGGCCTCACACCCAATGTATACACATATAATATGGTTATAAAGTTACGTTGTGAGCTTGACAAAATTGAAGAAGCCTATGAACTGCTTGATGAAATGCTTCTGAGAGGAGTGAAGCCTGACATAAGGAGCTATAACACAATACTGGCAGTACATTGTAAGCTAAAGGAGTGTTACAAAGCATTAAGGCTTATAGAAGGAATGGATAATGAATCTTGTTTGCCAGATCAACATACATATAACATGTTACTTAAGATGTTACTAGACGTAGGGAGGATAGATAAGGCTCATGAGATTTGGGAAGGGATGGAGAAACGGCGGTTTTACCCCTCAGCAGCTTGTTATGCGGTGATGGTGCATGGGCTTTGTAGAAAGAGAGGGAGGGTAGAGGAGGCATGTGGATACTTTGAGAGAATGGTGGAAGAAGGCATACCACCTTATGAGGACACTTGTGAATTGCTAAGAAAGAGGCTCATCAAGGTGGGATTGGGAGAGAGACTTTTTTTGGTGGCAGATAGGATGCGGCGGAGCAGCTCATGTAAGATTCAGGAGCTGTCCAAAATAATGGACGGAAGCAGAAGCATGGTAGATGGGGGATCGATGAGTGGGAAAGAGGGGACTGGAGAACTAGAGAGTGATAGAGAGCTTGTGTAAGTAATGAAATGCTAGTAACACAATAATATTTTTGGGTGGAGATCTTTTGACAATACATTAATTTAATCATCTTGGTAATGATAAAATAAATTGCCCTTCTGAAAAAACCGATCTTTAAAATGTGTTTTGTATTATCTTTATATAGGCACATGAATGATGATGGAACTTGATGCAAGTTTTATGGATCATTCAGTCTATACTTAATGTTAATTTAAGTACTATTGCAGCATTTCAGAGCTTATTGCTGGTATTTTCTATTGACTAGCTCCAGATCAGCCTTTTAACTTTTTAGTTTTACTAATTATCTAATTTATCGAAAGAAAGGCGATCTTATAGACGACGACAACCACCCTCCTCTCCTGCCACCGCATCCTCCGCCTCCTCCTCTTTGAAGTACAAGCAACTGCCGGGTTTTCTTCTCATCAACGTTTTCTGGACGAGACCCTAACCAGACAGTCACTTCCTCGGCATCGGACCGCGGTCACCGGCTTCCACCGCCACCCCGACCTCTTCCTTCCTCCCTCCTCTACTCTCTTCCTCCTCCCCTGTATGGTACAAGCACATAGATCTAAATCAGATCGATGGTGCCTCTCTTGACGAAAAAGGAGCAACCTTGAAAACCCTAGATGGGGAGGTCGGCCTGCCGTTGCCAGCTTCCACCATCACCCCACCCTTTTTTACCGGCCTTCTTCGCGTTCCCTCTCTTACTGGAAGCCTTTACCTAGGACACTAAAACCGCTCCTTACCTGCCATGATGCCTTATCCAAGCACCCAACCTTCAAACCCTAGCTGTCGCCATCGTCGCTGGAATCGAACCCCCGTCTCTCCTTACACGACCCGGCAGACCACCTCTCTATGTGTCTCAGCCTTATCCGCCACTCCGGTTGACCCAGTCTTCAACACTTCCTCCTCCGCTTCTTATGCCTATCCAACTGCAGATGTGGTGCACCATGAATTTCTCAATGGTCGATGCTATGGAGTTAAACTGTTATTTTTCTTATTTTTGTTTTTAATGGTTATGCTTGTATTTCAATCTCATTTGTTTTTTTGTATTTCTTTTCTACTCATATTGTACTCTTTTTCAATTTGGTTTAATGAAATCTATAGCACGCATTTCTTCAAAAAAAATTATCTAATTTATCTCTTCCAACTTTGTTTCGCATTTAACAAAAATTGATTTTGGATTTCTTTCATAGTATCGACTACTTGTCATCTGGTGGCATAAATTTGTCAAAGAATGTTAGGAGTCCAAATCTTTCCTCCTGTAATAATTTTTTTTTATCTTACATCCAAACTTGGAAAGTTATCAGTTCTTATTTTCAGGTATTCTCTTGCAGCTAGCTACTTCCTTTTGTGTGCTTCTTGCTCCACCTATAAATGTGGATTGGAGAGGCTGATCAGGTATGAGATGCAAAGATATCTGGATGGCATGAGAACTCCCACACAACAGCATGAATCACCTGAATATAACTTGGCACCATAGGGTTCGACATGCCTGGATGTCAATTTCTGATTCAACAATCAACATGAGTCCATTCATGATTATCGAAATCCTGCGGTAAGGGTTGATTTTTCAGTGGGAAAAGTCGGATAGGATACACTAGCAAAGTCCCTCAAAATTAATATGATATGCTGAACAGGCTTCATACTATCAATTCTTCAGGCCCTTACGCTATCTCATTTGACCTATTGATAAGTTTCATTAATTTTCTCTTTGAATGACAGTTTCAGGCCCTTACATATGGCTTCAATGATGAGCAACGTTAACATCACAATTTAGATGGCACCTCTCACAGTCTCACATAAAGAAATTTCTTCATAATAGCCTAACATTGAAAATTTCAAAAGAAGCTTATTATAGTGAGAATCTCTTTTTTTTTTTCATTATTTCAAAATAAACTTATAGTAGAAAATTATTGGGAAAAACACAGCTGCCCAAATGATGCTTTCTTCTTTGGTTTAAGGAATGACATTAGAGAGGAAAAGAACATGTAATGGAAACTGTACTTCCAGATAAACAGCTTAAGTTTGTGATCGCTTAATGTGAAACATGTCTTGAACTTTTTTTTAAAAACTATTGGAAATTGTCTGGCATATATTTAAAGATAAAATGTTTTTATCTTTCCTGATTTTGACTTTTCTAGAGGCATGTTATACAATTTCCTTTTTTTTTCGGTTGTATAGATGTGGAACTGGTTTTCTATGACTTCTTTTAAATTAGTATAAATATGTTATATCTTAAACACATCCCCTAAATTTGTACTTTCTTCTTTTATGTTTTCTTTTTATTGAATTTCTGTCTCTTGATAAACACATTCTCACATATTTATACGCTCTTTCTGATTGTTGAATGTAAATTAAAGAGATTAGGTATGGTTTATAATTTTTGACCTGTCTGGATGTTCGTTAGATTCGAGTCAGACTCCAACTGGTTAACTTGATTGTGATATGTTGAATTTAGTTTGAGATTTAGCACTAGTTAATTGTCTGCACACTAATTAAGATTAATTATATTAATAATTGAGATTAATTGCTAATTAAATAGTTGTGGGAGATTATTGTGATTCTTATATATTTCAAGATTATATAAGAAATATATAAATTTTTAAAGAATACAAATTAGTAATGGTACAACTTCACAATGAAACGGTACGGAGTAGATTGAGAATTCGTCAAATTCCTGGCATACGAATAGTTTACGTGTCAATTCATACAATTAGTCAACCCCCACGCATATTAATTTCCCCTAACATACATCTAACATACACGATTTGTATTCGAGTCAAATTGGCAACTGATAATCCGGCCTTAATCAAAAACTGTTGTATATTAATCAAAAACTGTTGTATAATAATTTCCTCGGATCATCTGCATCAAATTGACAATTAAATATGATTTCTATCTTGTAAAATGAGGTGCATATAATATCTGAGAGACGAAAAGGAGTAAAGAAACAGCAGGAAACATTATATATCATTTTTTCTGTTTTCATTTCACAAGATGATAGATAATTAATAATATAAAATTGAGAGAATCATTTAATTCATTTTTTAATTATATTCCATCTCAATTTAAAGAGCAACGAAATTGTCTTCTCATTCTTTTTCCACTTATCTTTATTTGGATTTTCTTTTCTTTCCTAATATTGAAGTTTTCTTGACCCAAATAATGATTTTGAGTTTGCTGCACATTAAAAACGACGCTGACAAGAATCAGTTTTTCGTTTAGTAACAAAAATAATGCTTTCCATATGATAGGTTATAAGTTTAAAATTGAAATAAAAATCTTTGTGAACAACTATAAAATGAGTAGCTTGACTGACATAAAATCATAAACAATGAGAAGGTTTCACGGCAGATCAAATTATTGTTACGCCACTACATTGCGTCATATATAGAGACGCTTTTAGTTAATCTAACCTGTCAATTCAAAAATATCCGCCCTGGTCTTAACTAAAGGCAACAACTAATTCGAATCATGTTTTAAAACTTGCCGAGTGGTCTCATATATTTGTTAGTCTGAAAGCTTCCACTGGAAGGAGATGCTCTTTCAATGGTTTTGTGGTTATGTGCGTAGAGACTAGAGAGGTATTTTGTAAAGTGCTATTTCATAACCACCTTTAGTCTGAGGGCGTTTCTAGATTCTCCCAGCCGAAACACCTCTTTATTTTTCCCATTTTAAAAATAATAATTCAGCTGAAACTATCCACAAGTTTACTTGTATCTTATTAGCTAAAAGTAGTATATGGTTGATCCCATATTTTGTATCAAACAGTCATGTAGTCTATGGTTGACGATGGATTTGGGCTGCGTGATTTCTCTGGCTCTGGCACTGGGCCTCTCACTCGCCTGTGCGCGTATTCATTTCAAACCAAAATGACTCTGCGCCTCTGCCCCTGATTTCATTTCCAGGCGAGTGGCGACCTGGTGGCCTGTGCGCGATTCCATCTTCCATTTCCTGGCTGCGCGATTTCATCTCTTGGCCGACGCGTCGTCTGCCTGTCTCCGCTCCGCTCCGCCTGGAAGCCCTCCCCTGCGCGACGCGCCGACACCGCATGCCCGCCTCCCTCCATCCCGATGCAGCCAGCAGGCAGCAGCTCAGCAGCCTCGCCTAAACTCCAGAGTCCAGAGCCCGAAACAGTATTTTCTGATTTCTGAACTTCAATTTTCTGATATTGACTAGTTAATTTCTTGTTATTTATTAATGTTCGGCATTCTTGAGTGTTAATTAGTTGTTCTTGAGTTCTAATTTCAGATTGGTAGTGTAAAGGGTTAAGAGAAATTCTAATTTCAGTTTTACAGGTTTTAGGGGTATAACTTCAGTTAAATGATAATGCAACAAACTCAGCTAAATGAAGAAATTAGTTGCTAATTTCTGCTTTACAGTTTTACAGATTTTAAGGGTATAATTTCAGTTAAATGATGAAATTTCTTCAGCTAAATGAAGAAATTACTTGCTAATTTCAGCTTTACGGTTTTACGGATTTTAGGGTTATAATTTTAGTTTGATAGTCTTGACTAGTTGTTCTTAATAGAGAGCATATTCCTAAATGAAGAAATAACTTGCTTAACAGAATGTATATTTGAAATTGGGGGCTAACTAAGAGCTTAATAACAGAAAGCATATTTGAAATTAGGATTTGTTACTTGTTAGTGTAACATAAAGCAAATTAGATTTGTTAGATTAATTTATTCTAATTTGTTAGTACTTAGTAAATTAGTATTTAGCTATATTGATTGCAATTGGGGGCTAATTAAGAGTACAAATTATTGTCCGACTCTGACAAGATTGTGGAAATGCAACAGTTTTTTAAGAAAACACCGATACCTCATATTGATTCATCTTCAAGTTCTAATCATTCTCATGAGATTAGTAGTGCCGAACAAGATCCTCCTTCCAATCCTGCTCTGAGGTCACCTATATCTCATTATAATTCAAATGAGCATGATTGTATACGTCGATATTACTTAATAACTGGCCCATGTCAACCTTACAACTGTGATTTTCCCCAAAATAATTTTAGTGGTGTAATGAGAAGGTTTAACACTGTTTGGTTTGATAAGTACAAAACTTGGATGGAATATAACATAAGTAAAGATGTGGTATTATGTCTCCCCTGTTATCTATTTAGTTCAGAAAATTTTGGATCAGGTGGAAGGAATTAGGCTTGTTGAATGGGTATTTTCAACAATGAATTTGGTACAAATCTTTGATAAAATTGGGCTTGCTATTGCCGTAGCAACTGCTATTGTTGAATGGGTATTTTCGGCAATGAATTTGGTAAAACCCAACATAAGAAGTAGCATGGAAGATAAATGAATGAATGATTGTTTGATTACTTTCATTAACAAGAAATATTCAATATCATGGATAATGAAAGGATTATGCAAAAGTAACAAAATATGAAGTCCTGTAGAGGAAAATTTTCTTCATTGATTTGATTATCTATTCAATTAGTTTGAGTTTTATTTTTTTTATTATTTTTAATATGTAAAAGGATATTATTTTGATAATTTTAATTTGATAAGAATGCATGTTGAATGTTGAATTGTTGTTTTTATTCATTTAGTATTCAATTATATAATGAGTTTGAATCCGTTTAAGCATTACAAATTGATTAGTCTCCTGACGAAAATTCTTCATCCGTCCCTGAATATTGAGGAGCTTTTTGGGTTATATTGGCATGAATCTCAAAGCATTGGGTTATAGATGGATCGAACAGCGCTCTCTACGGTGCATCACATTCAGCAGTCAGCAGAGCATATGAATTATTTCTTGCATATTGGTAACGATCGATTGTTGTAGAATCCTTATCCTCTGTGATTGTCACTCTCAGTCACTTTTCTCACCTCATAAGCACAACTTTCCAACCTCATAGACTTGGGTCTTGACATCGTCTCATTGTTTTGCATATTAACCCCCCCCCCCCCCCACACACACACACACACCACCACCAAGAGAAAAATAATAAATAAATAAAATAAAAAGGAGAGTTGCCGCAATCATTCGGTCATAAACAAATGTCAGTAAGTGTTTGATATAGCTTAAACATGAACAACTGAAAATAGGAAAAAAAAAGATTGGTCAAGAGAATATTTTCCATTAAAAACACCAGACTAGCTGCGCTACATAGATATCAGGAACTATAGGCGATCACTTGTACTAGCCAGCTAATCTGAACTCAGTAAATATTTTTCATTCTTTTAAAATTAATGAAATTCGTAGTAGGCGTCCAACCTACTATCTTAAAAAAAGACTTATATATATTGTCGCACAAAATGAATGATATTATGGTAAATTTAATTAAATTTAGTTTTAGATTGCAGATTGAAAATTTGTTTGATGTTTAATTTGGCAGAAAAATCAAGACAAATGGAGAAGAAAACAGACTGAAAAACAAAGAAAGGGATTAAAAGGTTTATATGGATTGGATGGTCAAGAATTGTGAACAAATTGATGTTTTGGAACAAATATTGAGGATATATATAAAGAGATAGGTTATGGTTTGGAACAAATATTGAGGATATATATATATATATATGAAAAATGGCCAGACAGTTGCATCACTCATCGCATTGCACAGAACAACTCTATGTTATGGATTGGTTCTTCATTCTCAAAGTCTAAATTGTCAATTCAAACCACTTTAAAATATTTTTTCATATAAATATCTAGTTGGGAATCAAATCTTATAGTTTTTAAAATTTTTTTTAACTATTTTTTAGATAGTTAGAAAATCAATTCTTTTGGATGGCTTATAATAATTAAATCAAGTGATTTTCTTACTATTTAAAAAAGAATAAAAAAATTTAAAAAAAATATAAAATTTGATCCCAACTAGAATTTATATAGAAAATATTTTGAGCTGTTCGAATCGACCATTTATACTTCGAAAATGAAGAACCGGTTCAAAACACGGAGTCGATCCGTACTATGCATAGCACCATAGCCTAACTCTATATATAAATGAATAATAAATATACAAATATTCTGTAAATAAGAATATAAATGAATTTAATAAACCCATTGTTGAAAAATCTCTGGTACTTGAATGGAGACAAATCTCTATTTGATGAATCAGGAGATGATAATGATGGATGAGGAAAAAAATGACTAGACATGAGATGCACTCTTCTTGCATCCACTGTAATCTTATCAAGAACCAGAGTTCAATCAGCAGTATAGAAACTTTCAGCAACCCTCAAACGATAATTGACTAAAATGAAACCCAAAAACAATCACCCAGTAACCAAAGCCTTTGTGGAACTATTGGCGCTCATAATTGTGTGTCTTATGCTGTTCCAGACAGTTGCATCACTCATCGCACTGCCAGGATGTCAAGACAACTGTGGAGACACTCCAATCCCATACCCTTTTGGCACCAGCCCGGGATGTTCTTTGAGAGGCTTTGAGCTGAGCTGCATTGACGACACAAATATCCTTTTAAAAAATGATATCCAAGTCCTGAATATATATCCCGAACTTGGCCAATTACGGGTATCTAACGGGTTATCTTATCTCTGTTACAATCAGGATGATCTCAGTAGGATAAAAACCAATCCAGTTAATATGGCTCTGCAGGGCACACCATATCGGTTGAACACAAGGAGGAACAAGTTCACTGTCGTTGGCTGCAACAACCTGGCCTATATCAGTTTCGATGATGGCACAAATCTGTATCTGGGTGGATTCATCAAGGATTGCAACACAACAGAAATTGTACTTATTAATGGGTCCTGCTCTGGAGTAGGCTGCTGGCAAACAGCCATACCCATCTCAGAGAGAGACAATTATCGTGTAGACTTCGTTACGGACTATAACCACTCAGAAGATTCAAGCCGGTGTGGTTATGCTGTACTCATGGAGGATGCTGCTCCGTTCAGCTCTGAAAATGTCACCGCCGACACGCTATATCTACAGCAAACACCACTGATTCTTGACTGGGCTATTCGCAACGAGACATGTGAAGTTGCACGAGCCAACATATCCACATATGCTTGCCGCAGCAATTATAGTGTTTGTGTCGATTCAACTAATGGCCTAGGTTACTTGTGCCATTGCTCTGATGGTTACAAAGGCAATCCTTACCTTGAAGGAGGCTGTCAAGGTTCTCTCTCTTACCTTAAAAGGAGCTCTCAAGCCCTCTTTTTTTCTCTCTTTTTTTCTTTTTGAAAACCTTCGCAGGTAGACTGTATGGTGTATTAAATTCAAAAATAAAACGTCTTACAAAGTACAAACAATTTAATTTCTGAGACCATCTCTCAAGTCTTGAGGAACATATATAAATAGAAAAATACAAGAGAACCATATCCCTAACAATACGCGTTCTTTAACAAGCTCTCTATAACTCGTGAACCAATTACTGTATACAACTAGTTCATGAAACAACTATATATCCCGTTTACTTGTATAACCAGTTCCCGAACCAATTACCATCTGCGAATATATACTGTAAAATATCCTGTTCTCTAATTTGAACCGCACTTTGTAGATATTGATGAATGTGCCCATTGGAATCCATGCACCGGGAAGTGCCAAAATTTACCTGGCTCATATATCTGCTCTTGCCCTGGAATTATGCATTTAAAGAAAAACACAACAGGGCAGTGTGAACTTTATATGCCATTTCTAATAGGTACTTTAATCAAATCCATTTTATATAAAATTATTTAGGATGAAAGGCATGGCTATGAGGTTTCCTGGAAGGAACCGGGGTAGTTTCAAATGGGTTTTGCCTGTGAAATGAACAGAAAACAAAATTCTCCCCTTATTTGTTTGACCTCACCTTTCTTCTAAATCACTAGACAGTGAGTACTATATGGTACTAAAAGTGATCTCCAATGATTTTGAGAAGGTTAAAAAATTGCTCGAAAAGAATTCATTATCTGAGTTAAAAAAATCACTGCCATAAGCAGAACTAATTACCTTTTTACTAATAATTTGTTTGGGTTTCCAGTTGGTGCAGAGAGACCTTGTTCTTTGAGAGGGTTTTGCTTAGGATATTATCTTTAAACCATAATAAATAAAAAATGATCAAAAACAATTTTGGAACTGATTCAATTTTGCACCATTATGGTTAGTCCAAATATTGAAACTTGCATCATGCATGCTGATATCACAAAACCAACAAGAAAAAACCAAAAGGGGACAAAGAGTTATGTCCAAACACAAACTGAAATCATAGAATTGTGAATTCTAAGAGTAAAATCTGAATTACAAATGAGGGTCAGTTGATGTACCACATCAAAGAACAATGGCCAGAACAAAAGCAAAACCAAGCACCGTATTAGCTCTTAAAGTCTTAGTATGTTCTCTGTCCTGGGTCTTTAGAATTCATAGATGGAAGATGAAACTGAAAAACCTTGGACATTTGATGGCAAAAGATGACGAAGTTACATTGTGTAGTATAGCGGGGTTGCAATTACAGCTATATATAGTAGTTTTTTGGCTTAGTATAGCATTTGGAGATTAGACTCTATAGCACATAAAATAGAGCTTGCTATTTTTTTATAAGAAAGATGAGGTTGATGCTCTCAAATTTCATAGAGCTTGCTATTTAGACAACCAATTCTTCATTCGCAGACAATCTTTTTCTTTGGATTGATTGGGCTAATGAGAATAAAATAAAAATTCCTAATTAGAAGCTCATCATAATTAAGATGTTCAGTTCTCGACAAATAATTTACATAGGATAACAATTGTCTTCATATAGAGTCATGCAAAGTTAAAGCAACTAAGTATCTTATTTCTTAATTAAAAATAAAGTAAAAGTGACTTTCTTGTTTCGTTTTCTCTAACATGCTTTGTTTATGTATGCAGGTACAATAATTGTGCTTGGATTTGGTATTGGATTTATCATTCTTTTAGTATATTTTATTATAGCCAAGCGTATCAAATTGTTTGAAACGAGAAAACAAGAAAAGTTAAAACAGAAGTTCTTCATTCAAAATCAGGGTTTGCTTCTACAGCAACTGATTGATTCTTATGAAGATACAACACAAAAGATGAGAATTTTTAGATTGGATGAGCTGGAAAAAGCAACAAACAGATTCGATAATGCACTCATTCTTGGCCAGGGAGGTCATGGAAAAGTTTACAAAGGTATTTTGTCAGATCAACGTGTTGTGGCCATCAAAAAGTCCAAAATTGTTGATCAGGCTGAGATTGATCAGTTCATAAATGAGGTGGCCATTCTCTCACAAGTCAACCACAGGAACGTGGTAAAACTCTTTGGTTGCTGTCTAGAGACCAAAGTCCCATTGCTTGTTTGTGAATTCATATCAAATGGAACACTTTTTAATCATCTCCATGTGGTGGAGCATTGTACCTTGACATGGAGGCATCGGTTAAAAATTGCTGTTGAGGCTGCAGGAGCAATTTCGTATCTTCACTCATCCGCCTCCATATCAGTTTTTCACAGGGACTTAAAATCGTCAAACATTCTATTGGATGATTACTTCACAGCAAAAGTGTCAGATTTTGGGGCCTCAAGATCTGTCCAAATAGATCAAACAGGCATAACCACAGCCATCCAAGGGACCCATGGGTACTTGGATCCCGAGTACTACTACACTGGTCGGTTAACCCAGAAAAGTGACGTCTACAGTTTTGGTGTCATTCTAGCTGAATTGCTAACTAGAAAGAAACCAGTATTCTCCTCTCCAATGTTTGAAGTGGGTAGTCTCATTGCATATTTTAGTTCTGCTATGAAAGAGAATCGTCTCTTTGAGATTCTTGATCCAGAAGTTGTGTACGAGGAGAACATAGAAGAACTCAAAACGATTGCCAAGCTGGCAGAAATGTGCCTCAGGATGAGAGGAGAAGAAAGGCCAACAATGAAGGAAGTGGAGGTACGGCTTGAGGTCTTGTCACGCTCCAATAAGCAGCATGACCATCCATTGACATCTCAGAGTTTTGAGGAAAGAGAGTCTATGCTATTTGACTTTGCATCAGAAATTGATATAAACCAACAATATAGTTCCGAATGAGAGCTATAGCCATCATCTTATTTACCTCGATAATGGAATTCCTTTTGATATTATAATAGGGGGTAATATCAAATTAAGTTGTAACATGAATTGCTCATTTCATTTGCTTGATAATTGTAGTTATTTATCTTTTTTTTATATTCCTGAAGAAATTACGTAATATTCTAAAATCTCGATGTCTTTTCTTCCTGTAATATTATTGGTGTACTTATTTAGCTGATGTAATTTGAAATTTTGAATAGTGAGTTTGAAAATTTTTCTTAACTTTTTTATTCTGCAAAGAACCAATTTCCAGTTAGTTGCTCATCAATTATAGATTATTAGCAATTGTGCCACTTGACTAGGTGAATCTGTAAAAAATTCAGGCTTGGGCCTTTAACCGACAAATTCCAACTTAAAATGTTCAGGCTTGTTTTCAATCTTCAATCAAAGTAATATGGGTATTGATACTAACTACTGCAGCCAGGTCCTGTGCAACTTCTGTTTTACGGAAACAAAATATGATAAAACCATCTAAAGTATAAAACCTGAAAACAACAAACAGGTGATGCACTGTCTCACCAACATACTTGTAACGTAAGTTCTTATATCTTGAAACATAATATCTCTTAGTAGTTAGTACTGTCAATTCAAACAATTTGAGAAATGATTAAAATTTGTTAATTAAATTTAAGTACCAAGGGAGTAAATTCATAGTATGATATAAAGAGGTCTTTCTGTGAGTTTTGAAATACTGAGAAGAAGTTCTCACCCACAAAAATGCAAGATCCAATTCTGTTCCAGTGAGCTACTGCTACTTCAATTACCTACCAGTACTTCTGATATTTCATTTGGACAAAAAGAATTACAAGACAGATGCTCATTGTAGACTAAGGAAAACATCATCAAAAGGTCTTTCGGGAAAAAAAACAATCAAAGCAGATTGTTTCCACAAGCAATGTCACACTCCTAATTGAAATTGGAGTGTGATTTAGAGAAATTGAATGAATTATTGGTGAAGATAAGATTTTTGGGTATTTTGTAGGTAAATGAGATAATTGGATACAATAAAAAGATAACCACTAGTTTAAATCAGAAATTAATAACTAACAAATAATTTTTATTTTATTTTTTCACATGTCAAGATTACAATGAGGGATGTGTTTATAAAGAAAATTATCCCATCTAACATTCTAATATTATTAATTATCATCACTAATTACTTTTAGTAATATCTCCTATACAAATATTCTAAAGTATAACATTCTCTCTCCCTTCAAACAATCATTGTCCTCAAGAATTTTGACAACAAACAAAAAATAAAAAATATTAGACTTTGAAAGTGGTCTCCTAGCCCAAAAAATGAAATGAATAATCAAAATATTAGATTTGGAAGATGATCTTTGTGGCCAAAGAAAAATATGACAAAAAAATATTTGTCTCGCATCGATATGGAAGTGCTTCTTTAGGTTCGAGTATGTGAGGCGAGTTTTATTGTCATGCAAGCGAGATGAACGACATATGTATAGAAATTGATTATCATTCGAAGTGTCTTGTAGGATAATCTTCATGAAAGTCTTTTGGTGAATAATTATGTCGAGTGAAGCAAAAGCTTTGTGGAGATGATTTGTCTTCATCTTCTTGATCGAGTGTGGAGTTTTTATCAATTGAGTCATGATTGTCTTAATGAGTTGAATCTTGATTTTCTTGCTCGAATATGTAATCCTTGTCAATTGAATCTTGGTTGTCTTGGTGAGTTGAATCTTGGTTTTCTTGCTCGAATGTGTAATCCTTGTCAATTAAATATTGATTGTCTTGGTGAGTTGAGCCATGATTTTCTTGCTCGAATTTGCAATCGTCATGTGCCTCGACTTCAAGATTCTCAATTGATTTGACCTCTAAATTCATATTTTTCTTGAGAGCAAACTTCTCATTTATCTTGTTCATCGCTACCTTGTACTTCTCATAAGCATTTTTCATCGACTCTATAGTCTTTTAAAGACATTCATTATGAAAAAATATTTGTACCGTCTCGATTTCTCTTAATGATAAGTCAAATATCCACTCACTCACCCCACAAATACCTTGCACCACTCATCACACACATGATAAAGACCCGTATATTCACAAGTGAATAAATCACTAAAATTCCATAAAACCATATATCTTTTACATCTATGTTGATCTTTATTTGCATTTGAATTCATAATATCCTCAAGATAATATTTTTTCCCAATTCTTGCAACGTATTGGCTCCATACATTTTGTACTATTCTTTTGATAATCTCGGTTCGGATAACTGTAGGCTTGACTGTGTTTGGGTCTCTGTTTAGCTGTAGGTTCAAAGGTGGGGGAAAATCTAAGTTGGGCTTGAGACTCACGAAATTGAATTAGGGAAAGATAGGCCCAAGCACCAAAAGCATAAAGCTAGGCCTAGGGTGAAACACGGAAAGGCTTCAAGTAAAAGCAAAAGCCCAGTCAATTAAAGCGGTGACTGCTCTGTGCTTATTCGTCACTGCTCTCTCAATCGCTCGACCTTGTTTCTCTTCAATTGCGTGAATCCCTTATGGCCCGTGCTTGAACCATATCTCGGAAAAAAGCTCGCTCGACCTTAAAATTTGTATTTAGACTTCAATTGCGCGATTTTTCTGCGCAAAGTGATCTCCTTACAAAAATATCCGGCCCGTGCTCGATGCTACCAGACCGAGTCGGCGAATGTATGTGCGCAGCCTTCGATCGCCACAACAGAGGAATCTCTTGACGCGACAGGAACTCCGATCCACGTCGCCTAGATGTTGTCACGACTGTTCTCGATGAAGTGCAGTACCAGAGCTTAATTTGCTGGTCGGTGGCTAGGTTTGTGACAGTGCTGAGGTGGCAGATGCGACAAAAACAGGGTCAGTGAGGCTTAGTTCAGCTTCGAACTTGGCAGAGGATCACTGACGAAGGTGCTGGTATGAATCGGTAAGGAGATACACTTGAGTCTTGGTTTCTTATAGTCAGAATTTAAGCTGTGATCTTTGGGATCTGATACCAACTATCACACTCCTAATTGAAATTGGAGTGTGATTTAGGGAAATTGGATGAATTATTTGGTGGAAATGAGATTTTTGGATATTTTGTGGGTAAATGGGATAATTGAATATAATAAAAAGATAATCACTGATATAAATTAGGAATTAACAACTAACAAACAATCTTTATTTAATTTTTTCACATATCAAGATTACAATAAGGAATGGGTTTATAAAGATAATTATCTCATCTAACATTTCAATATCGCTAATTATCCTCACTAATTGTTTTTAATAATATCTCCTATACAAATATTTTAGAATATAACATACAAGCACTTGAAAAAATCTCTTCCAAATTGGCTAATAAGTTATACAAAAGAGAGCAGTGCACGAGTGTACAAGCAATGATCTGATACGATCCGAAATCCAAAATTATCCGACACTACATGATCACTGCTCTTTTATGTTCCGTCTTTCTGCTGTTATAACCATCATTAAATAACTTAATTGACGATATCCGACAACCTCACCTAATACGATCCGAAAACCGAAACTACAAAATCAAATGTCTATTAGCAAAGTGGTTTTAATTAGTTTCCTAACCATGACAACTATGATGACAAATAAACCTTGATTTCAACACATCAATTCGAACGAAAATCTTTATGCATGTCGTAAATAATCTATGTTTGAAGAAAATTTTGCAATCTAAATGAGATAAATTATTTTTATTATGCCTTTTTCTGTGCTTTATTTTAGAACAATGAACCCAATCATGATCTGGTTCATTCACTTGCGCACACGATAGACAATCTAAAAAAATAGAGCTCATAATTTTGTAATCTGAGGGGCAAAAAAGACATCTGAAAGGACACTGCGGACAACCCCTGAGAGGAGGAACCGCAGATGCCGATACCCGACCCGACCCGACCCGATCAAAACCCGAAATGACCCGATGCAGGCCCGACCTAATACCGAGACCCGAAATGACCCGACACTAGATGACGAAATTATGAAAACATTATCTTTAGGCTCCGGCTCACGCTCTTGGAGACTCGAGACGTGACCTATGTGTCCCGTGTAAATATCAAATAAATTGAATAATTTAATTATTATTATGAATATTAACTTATTTAATTAAAATAATAAAGTTAATATTATTATAATATTATCTATGATATCTATCAAATATTTTTCTATCAATAATTCAATATATCTTTCAAATGAAATTAGTATTGTATAGATGATGATGAATTGAGAATAGAGGAGATAAATACAAAAGGGTTTAATCAATTGAAATTAAGGTGAAACTTGCATGACTCAAATATCCATCACTTAGAAATTTAATCTGATCTGATTCATTTGACTTGACTAGGTCAGATACATAGATGGTGAAATATAATTCGATCTGATCCAATCTAGTCTGATATGATTCAAAACTCAAAATAATCTGATACTAGATGACCCGATAATCAACTCGGCATGACCTGATACGATCCGAAACCAGAAATGATCCGTCACTAGATGACCCGATAACTGACCCGACCCGAAACCCAAAATAATCCGACACTAGATTACCCGATAACCGACCCAGCCTGATATGACCCAAAATTCGAAATGATCCGACATTAAATGACCTGATAACCGACCCAACCCGACCCACCTAATACGACCCGAAACCCGAAATGACCCAACACTAAAAGACCCGATACCCGACCTGACCCGACCCGACTATACCCATGACCCAATAATCTTACTAAATCAAATTGACCCAACCTGACTTGACCCGAACCTGAATCCTCCCAACCCGCCCGATTGCCACCTCTAAAGACATAACGACGTGCAGGACTGCAGATGCAGCGCGCTGCTGGGGCGCATCTGGCACGAAAAGAACGCAAATTTGGACCGTTGAGATGGGATATGACGGACGGGATATTGTAACTGTTCTATAATCTGTTCAAAGTCCTCACAATATAATCATCAAATAAATATAAATCATTAATAATATAAACTTTTAAATACACTTAATAAAGTTTCACATAAAAGAAAATTTAAATATATTTTTTAAATACAAAATATGTATACAATAATAATTTTTATAATAAATTATATAATTAAACACATAATAATCTATAAAAAAAATAGTTCATTTTAAAATTTAAGTTCCACCTTAAAAAATTAATTATTTTAAAATTTAAGTTTCACCTTAAGTATATCAAATATATTATTTTCAATGTGGAGAAAGAAAAACTATATATATATATATATATATATATACTATTGGATTCAAAATAGATGAAAAAATTTGAACAAAATAAATGATAAATTTTTTGATGATGTGGCATGTATGAGAGACTATAAGACTTAACCATTTTCATGGAGTATTAGAGTTATAACTCAAGTTTTGTCATGAAGTTCTCAATAAATAAATAAAATATAAATATTTTAAATATATTCAATAAAAAGTTCATATTAAGAAAATTTTGAACATAATTATTTTAATACTAAAGATGTATATAATAATAATAAATAATATAATTAAATATGATATTTTTTTAAGAATAATACTAAAAAAGTTGGATCATGTTAAGAGTATATCACACTCATTCATTATAAGTGTGGAGAGAGAAAAACTTTATATGACCTATTAAATTTAGTAGATGAAAAGATTTTAAAAAATCAATGGTGGAAAAGAATGATGATGTGGATGCTTGAAAATTTTAAAAACTTGATCATTTTCTTATGTATTACGAATAACAAGGTTTGTGACTCGGATTTTGCTGTGACAATATAGTCCTTAAAAAAATAAATAATAATATATATTTTAAAATATATTTAATAAAATTTAGACATAATATTTTTAAATTCTAAGTAATAATAATAATTATTATTATAATAAATAACATAAATAAACACATAATAATCTATAAATGATCATATAAAAAAGTTAGATCATTTTAAGAGTTAAGTTTCACTTTAAGTATATTACACATATTATTTTAAATGAAGAGAGAGAAATTATTTTATAGGGACCTTTGGATTTAAGAAGATGAAAATATTTAAACAAAATCAACGTTGAAGAAAAATGATGATGTGACATGCTTGAAAAGCTTAAAAACTTAACCATCTTTATATATTAAGAATTATTTTAAATGAGGAAAGAGATATTATTTTATATAAACATTTGGATTCAAAAATATGAAAAGATCTAAATAAAATCTATAATAAAGAAATTTGATAATGTGACATGCTTAAAAAGCTTAAAAACTTAACTCTCTTTAACAGGTTTTAGAAATTCTTACAAATTAAGAATATTATGAATAAGTTGATTTCATCGAGACCATCATAGGATACAATGATATATGCTCCTAGAATTGGAATCCGAGTTGGATTGGGTTGGATGGGGCGAATGAATGTAGTCAGATTTTATCACATAAAAAGCATCAGGCGAATGAGTCTACACGCCGCATCAAACCTTGACCAATAATTAATATAACTTGGTAGAATGGTTGGTAGGGGGTATGCAAATAGTTCGGTTTATTTGATTTTGAACCAAATCAATAAAATTTTGATTAAATAGTTCAGTTTTTTCGATTAATTGCCTCAGTTTGATTGAATATTTAATAAACTTCGGTGTTATACGGTTAGTAAATTTTATTTGGTTGGTAAGTCAAAATTTTATTTCGGTTTATTTGATTCAGTTGTAATTCGGTTGATAAATTTTGTTTGGTTGGGTCGGTTGTGTTTTTACAAGCCGAATAAAACTTTAGTTTCACAAAGTTTGGTTCGGTTTTAACTCAATCAACCGTTTGCACACATTAGGTATCTTGGGGTCATAATATTGGTGCATGAAACACACGATAGAAGAATTAAAAAGTTATTCGATTGGTATTTGGAAGCCACTGCCAATTTTTCAAAAAGAAAAAAGAAAAGGAAAAAGGAAAAAAAGGTTGCTTGAACAATTGCGTAGCGTAGGTAAGAATATATAGGTTATGTTTATATGGTGTCAAGGTGTATACATAGGCTGGAGGATGCTAAATCAGCATATGAATGTCTCATGATTAATTATAACCAGTGAGAAATTTATCATAAAAAAGTCTTCCTGCAAAATCATGACATGTTGACCCTATCTTTCTTTCTTTTTTTCTTTTTTTGAAGTAGCTGGCGAGAACCAGCTATAAGATTTAAATTTCAATAAATAAGAAAACTCACATTAGTTATTACATATGTAAGTTCATGGATCAAATAAATAATTTTCAAGCAGATGCACAACTCCTGAGTCAAATAAATAAATAATTTTCTGAGGAAAAAGGGTCAAACAAATAATTTCGTTCTGATAGAAACACCTTTCATGATCAATTAGAAAAATATAACAAAAGGGAATCATCAGTTTGCTTGCAACGTATTAATTTTATGCTTTATATCTGCCCTGGAAACACATGTGGTGGCGTGCAAATTACTTGTAATCAACAATAAAAAGAAAAACAAAACACGGCAGATAGAATATAAGATTAATTAACTAATCAAGGTATAGTTTTATAACAGTGGGAGAGATAAGAATAAGATCGTGACAGCTTTGAATTTAGACGCTGACGTATATATTTCTGTCCCTCACGGCTACAAATATGATAAAGGAATATCAAACTATCTTTTTTGAAGTAAAGTTTGTATGTTTGCACACCCCACATCCATCATCAAAATTCGGCTCTTAATCATCCATAGCTTCCTGTCACCATCCTATATATTTATGAGATGTTGGAATTTGATCTATATAATTTATTTTGTCGGAAATGTTTACTAGCGGCCATAAATTTCCCAAGATCATGCGGCGAATTTCTCCGATATTTTTATTTTGACATAAATGATCCTTAAATATCACTATTTTATCAAATTGATTCTTACGGTTTTAAAAATACCAATGATCATTAAAGTATCATTTTATTATCAAATAAGTTCTTAAAGTTTCAAACATATCATTTAGTCCTTGAAGTTTCAAATATATCATTTAGTCCTTAAAATTATCAGTATATACTAAATTGGTCATATATTTAAAATTCATTCAAAAATGATATTCTCATTTATCATACTATTATTTTTAGCACTGAAATTAGTGTTTTGAAAATTTCAATCATTTTCATGGTCTCCTAGAAAGAAGGGAGAAAGGAAACAAGTCCTTAAAATGACATACGGTACATAACACCTCTTTTGTAAGAACTAGAAACAAAGGTCTGAATGAATCAATCCGAGTTATCATGTTTGAAGGCATTTTGTTTGGTGGTGGATAACATTTCTTCGATCTTTGAGTGCCTGCTAATGCTCATGTCAGAATGCAGTTTGCAAATTGATGCCATCATGCTTGTTAATTTCCTGAACAACTTATATCACCTTTGTCGTTGCTCAACAATCAAATCAGTATAGGCTAATTATGTTTCATTCAATAACTAACCTGGTCAGTATTTTGGGCCAAGTTCATCAGTAAAAAGCTAGGGAATAATATTTTTTTATGTGGATCCAAATCATCCAATCATATAATAACAGATCAAATCTGCAGAATTAAGTGGTGACAACTGACAAGAATGATCAGTCAATCATAATTGCATTTTGCACTCATTGTTTAATTTTCATATTGGCACGGGACAAATGAACAACATTATTATCCTGATTTCTGAGGGCATTAATGCTTATTTCCCAATTACTTTATTAGCTTGGCATCGGCAGTATTTCAAATTTAGACCTTCAATAAAAAAATTAACTACGGATCCATTTTGCACAACAAACAAAAATACTATACTTGTGTTGATAATAATCAAAATTGACTAGGTTTTTTTTATGTCAGAAACATAATCCGATATAGTCAATCAATTAGAAGAAAATAATAATATTATCAACCAATTTTTTTTAGTCTACAGTATGTTATATTATTTTTTTGGGAGAAAATTCTTTGATGTGATTTGCACCGCACGATGAAACAAAAATAGTATGAAAAGGAGCAAATACACATATTTGGAAGGTAATTTATGATTCAAATTAAATGATTAATTCTACCTTTCATTTTAAGTATCACATAATCAAACTAAGTTTTTTGGTGAAATCCACATATCATATGTTATATTTTTGCATCCATGCATATTTTACAAATCGACCAAAGGGGAGATTATTGTACTAAACACCTTCTTTGATTTGTCAATTTATAAAATAATTTTGAATTTTATAATTTATCATGTTTGAGTTTTGTACATGGATTAAAATATAAAATAAATTAGTGCACAAGAACCAAGACTAATTATGAGATACAAAAGCTTAATCAAGACAACATTAGGTCTAGGTTTAGTTAGACTCAAACTGGGTTGAATTGATTAAGATAAATTGAGTTTAAACAACAAAAAAAATACTTATGCCTAGCAAATCGTTATAACGGTTCATCTCAATACTAAAAAATATTCTAAGCCAGAAAAGTTCTCAAATAACCAGAGCGAATCATTGTGTAATGGTTAAGTAATCATTGTAACGGTTTGGAAATCGTTAACAGTTGATCAAATCGTTATAATGTTTCAGCTCAATCAAGTCCAACAACTATTTTTTCTAAGCCATTATAACGATTCCTAAATCGTTATAACGGTTCATGCTGAAAATAACTTTTTCATCTATTTTAGAAGATCTATTTTAAAAGTATCAACTCTCTCACTGATCAGGAACTGATCCATCTAGCTAAATTAATTTTTCCCTGAGAGCTAACTAGTCATATACAAAGTGAGAGAGATAAGCTCAAGAGATAAAAATACTTAATTAGCCATATCCTTATTTAAACTCAATCTAGCTTCTGTCCATTCTCCCAACTTGATCATTCGTGATCTACTCTCTTTGTAAACTGTTTTGAGCTATAGTACTTACCTTTTTGAGTGTGTTGTTACTCACGTTCATGAAAATGAAAAACTGATGATCACCCTACGGGCGGTGCCCAAGTCTTAATATCTAACGTCATAAGTCTTAACACTCTAGACCCAACGTCTTAATACCTAATACATGAAGTGATATTTTGAACTGAAAAATTCATTGATCACGTTCACAAAAATGAAAACTGATGATCGCACTACGAGCAGTATCCCATGTCTTAACACCTAAGATTTCAAGTCTTAACACTCCATAATCGACGTCTTAAGACCCAATACACAAAGTGATATTTTGAACTTAATTGAGATTTAGGCAAGTCCATATACATAATTCTTAATCTCTTAAAACCGAATGTTCTAAATCTTAAAACTAGAAATTTGACATCTTAATATAAAATATAAAAAATAATATTTTAAATTTATATATAATTGAGGTTGAGCCTTAAACACTAAAAATAATTTTACATTTGTAGAATTCGGTCGCTTACACAAAAATAGATTGTCAAATCTATTAATAACAAGAGTGACAACACACTCAAAAATGTGAGTAACAACACACTTAAGAAAGGTGAGCACTATAACTCAAAACAGTTTATAAGGAGAGTAGATCACGAATGATCAAGTTGGGAGAATGGAGAGAAGCTAGATTGAGTTTAAACAAGAATTTGACTAATTAAGTGTTTCTATCTCTTGAGCTTATCTCTCTCACTTTTATATGGCTAGTAAGCTCTCGGAAAAATAATTTAGCTAGATGGATCAGATCCTGATCAGCTGAGAGAGTTGATACTTTTAAAATAGATCTTTTAAAATGGATGAAGAAATTATTTTTGGTATGAACTGTTATAACGATTTGGGAATCATTATAACGGTTTAGAAATGATAGCCGTTTGGACCTGATTGAACTGAAATGTTATAATGATTTGATCAACCGTTAACGATTTCCAAACCGTTGCAATGATTACTAATCTTACACAACGATTCGCTCTGGCTCTTTGAGAACTTTTCTGCCTTAAAATATTTTTTAGTATTGAGATGAACCATTATAACGGATTCTTGAACCGTTATAATGATTTGCTAGGCATAAGTATTTTTCTTTGTTATTTAAACTCATTTTATCTTAACTAATTCAACACAGTTTAAGTCTAACTAAATCTAGACCTAATATAGTCTTAATTAAGCTATTGTATCTCATCATTAGTTTTGATTTTTGTGCACTAATCTATTTTATATTTTAATCCCTGTATAAAATTCAAACAAGAGAAATTATAAAATTTAAACTTATTTTGCAAATCGAAAAATAAAAAAATGTGTTTAGTACAACATAGTGCATTGCAAATTACTAGTTATAGTTTATTTTTATGTTTAGACTGGAGTTTCAATTTACATATATTATTATATGTTACTAAGAGAGATGGAACCATTCACATTACGAGAAAGAAAAACAAAACGGTAGCATAGTCGTAAACATGCTAATTATCTTCCAATTTAGTAGATGTTGTGAAAAAGAAAAAAAGAAGAAGAACATAGCTAACAAGCATGCTGAAAAGAAAGAGATCTAGAGCTGGGACTTCTCAAAATTTATTCTTAGCACCCATGTTTTTAAAATTTATTTCCAGACTCACAAAAACTTTTAGTAACAATAAAAACGTAAGAACTAACAAATGGCATTAAAAAAAATATTTAAAAAAATGTCAATTTTTTTTATTTGTTCGATTTTTTGAAAATCTTTTCAGTACCGAATATGAAACTGCTGTGAAAAATATATAAACAGTAAATACATCAACTTCTGAAATAATTGTGTACAAAATGTAAGAAGAAGTAGAAATTGACTATGATATTATCTTGAAGAATTCTTTCATATATCATATTAAAGTCGATTCAATTATCTACTAATACATATTGAACAATTTTAATATGAATAAAGTTAGTTGAATTCAATTTTAAAAAGTTTATGAAGTTATTATATCGAATTCTATAAATCAAAACTTTATAATTTTGAGTTTGAATGTGTTATTGTATTTCAATGAAAAGATTGATCAAACTTTGGAGTTTGGAATGAATATTTAAAAAAGTTTAAGCAAATAAAAGTTTTAGTGACTTGTTTTTCCAAAAAAAAATGAATATTATTTCACCATATCTTATTTTCTTGTAGAAAAATTAAGGACTTAAATAAATTGAATGGGGTTTCCTCCTTTATTTTTACATCTGCATCAACTTATTTAGTTTTGTCATTTTTTATATTATATAAAAAATGCTTCTTCATAATTAGAATAAGTAACTTTTTGCAAAATAATGAGTTTATAAATTTAATTTTTTTATTATAGACTCTCTTTATATTAGAGATCAGATTTAACACCTGATTTTTTTAAGGTATCAATATATCTTCCCACTATTCGCTAAGGTATGAATCCATGACCTTAATGGTAATAATGTATCACTTACTATCCGTTCTAAACATTATATTCTTATAAATTTAAACTTATTCATAATATACATTCATTACAAAATAATATTAAAAAATTTTAGACTTGTTGCCCGTTATTTCTAGTTTCTCATAAGGAGAGCAGGGGACGGAGGAAAAAAAAATGAAAGGTGTCAACAGGCTTGTATAATCCATACCTAAAAAATAGCACCATAGACCAAGTGCGTAGACGTTATACTCAAATTAACTGTTGCAAAACTTTGTATTCAAGCCAATCAATATGTCATATTACCTGTAAAATTGGTCCATGTGCGCACTGTATTATCTTCGTTCAATTCTGAGTCGCATAATCATATTAGAATGATGATAATGTACTTTTCTCAAATATTGATTGAATTGAGATTAGGTATGGTAGAAGCACCGTAAATAGGGTTTCAATTATTGATCTGATTCGATCAGTTAATCTGATTTGATTTAATTAGAATCGATTTGACTTTTCTCAAATATTGATTGAAGATAAATGAGAAGCACCGTCATAGGATATGGATTTATTTTTTTGATTTGAATCGATCTGAACCGATGAAGATTGAGTCAACCCGATTTAATTTTTTTGATTTGAATTAATTATTTTTTCAACCCGATCGTAGTAATTTTATGATTTAGTACTAATTAATACTTAAATATACACTAATTATATACTAATTTAGTTTAATTATAAGTTAATTAATATTTAATTATTCAAAATTATGTAAAAATTATTAATAAATAATTAATTATTTTACACGGATTGGGTCGGGTCAACCCGTGACCATAAATGGATCGGATTAAAAAAATAATAAAATAATATAACCCGACCCGACCCAACTCATTGACACCCTAACTGTAGAGCTATTTATGGGCAATATTTTTCTGTCAATTACTGAGTCTAGCTAATTTGAAATTAACATATGACATTAACTGTTATTTAATCATTTGTCTTTAATAGTATCATACTCAAGGTATATTACGGCTTCAATGATTGGCTAGACTCAATGATTAATATTATATGTCAGCCTCAAATTAGTTAGATGAATGTTTGACAGAAAAATAATGCTCATAGTTGAGCAATAAATTCGATTCCAATATTATATATTTCCAAATGTTCTTTCATATTTGATATTTCTATCCACATTGTTCGAGATCGATTCGTTATTGTCTTGTTAATTTATGGACCAAATAATTAATGAGTCAATTCATTAAGTTTGTTAAGTTAATGAGTCAAATTTGAGTTTAGGTTGACTTAGCTTGTTAGTTCGATAAAATATTAATATTTATTATTTATATTATTATATTATAAATTTTTAGTATATATACTAAATTATTATATCAAATTTAAGTGAAATATATTATTATTAGTTATTTTATTAATTTTTTAATAAATTTAGATATAAAATATTATAAAAATATTAATCATTAAATGAGTCTTAATGAATCAATTTAATTTTCTTGTTAACTTAACGTGACTCAAAAATAATTATCAAGCCAATTTAACTCGATTTATTAAATTAATAAACTGAACATAAACTTGACTCATCTCAACTCACCTCAACTCATATAAAGCCTTACACATTATGTGATAATTAAATATGAATGACGCCAAGTCTAAACAAATTTCAGAGTAGAATTCCCACTTCATCTTCTTTCGATCCTTCTGGGTCCTTCCCAATCAAGCGAGAAAGAGCAGCGCTATTTTTGAGAGCTAAATTCACAAAATTGAGAGATGAGAGAACTAAAATTCCAGTGATATTTTTTTATCGAAATATTTTGTGGATTATCTACTTATTTAGTGCCTGTTATATATTTTTTGTGTGGTCAAATGATCATACACAAAAAAAAAAAATTCCTTCAAAAAAAATCTAAGGTAAAAGTTCATGTAAATAAAAAAAATGTTGATTGTCTTCAACAAAATATAAAAATTTGAATGGTATAAAGAATGTAATTTTGATATAGTTTCGCTAAGAAATTGGAATGTTTATTATTCATAATATCACCTTAATTACTAAATATAAATTGATACAATGATTTCTGCTCTCAATATTGTAAATTCTGCGCTCAAAATAGCACTGCCCGCGAGAAAAGTCACTATTTCTATTTACGTGAATTTTTTTTAATGAGAGTAAATTTGAATTTTTTCATGTAAACAGTGATTTTCTCATTTAATGGGAGAAACTGAATGATCCTTCAAGTCAATTACGAGCGGAATCAGGGATGAATAATGGATGGGTTAATAAATTTTATTAAAATTTAAATTTAATATTATATTGAGTTGAAAAAATTATTTAACTAACTCATTCATAACTCAATTTGTTCTATATACTTCTTTGATATATGTATATATTTACAAATCATACGGATTAAATGAGTTGATATTTTAATTAAATAATCTGTTAGATAAAATTTTATTGATATTAAATAATCAATATTGTATTAATGAAATCATAATTTATGGATAAAAAAATTATTTTTTTTTTTAAATAATGATAATTTCATACTAAACCCTGATAATATTTCAACTCGGTAAAAAAAAATTGAATCGGATCCGATGAATTAGATGGATTGAGCGAGTTGACGTATTTTTTTACACACCCCTAAGCGGAATAGTCCAAACTGTCCCAATGAAATGATTAATAACTAGACAAGTAGTACAAACAGGGAGTAATAAGTTATCTCAAATATGCTTGATAAGGACGAGGAGCAAAAGGAGGAAGAAGGATGGTATTGTCATTTTGTTATCTCATAATTTTGAATTTAATGTAAGTTTCTTTTACGAAATAATTTAATCTAAGTTGTTCATGAGGAAATATCAAGATAATTGAATATTTGATTAGTAAATATTCTATTTTAATGTTTGATGAGTTAATATTCAAATTTGAGGAGATTTCATGATATATACCCTAGTTTCCATAAAAGAAATATAATCAAGCCATCAAGTATAAAACACAAAAATTCACTCAAAAAAAATACATAAAAGGAAATAATCAAGTTATAAGTTGGCAGTCTCTCTAATATATTATTTATGCCTATTTTTACAATGTAATATATAATGAAATTTGATAAAATTCTAATTATTGTAGTTGTGTTGGTAGCATAAAGTGTATATATATATATATATATATATATATATTTATATATATATATATATAGAGAGAGAGAGAGAGAGAGGGGAAGACTATTGTGAAAACGTTTGCATTTCAACTGATATACAAACGGATCAAAAACTATATTTTAAAATCTCAAAAATTTCAATTTATGGTTTCCATTAAATTCTTCATATGAAAACCTTATGGAATACAAAAATTTGGAGTGTTTTGAGTTTTTTAAGCTACTCTTTTGAATTTTTGAAAAAAACAACACTAAAAATAATAATAAATATTCATTTTGAATCAGCCGTTTAGACATTGATACGGACGCGAAACATAAAAGATTTGTGCTTTGCGAAGTACAAAAGTCTCAATATATATATATATATATATATATATATATATATATATATATATATATATATAGAGAGAGAGAGAGAGAGAGAGAGAGAGTGATGTGCTAATGTGCTTTATAAAGCACAAAAAACTTTGTATTTCACGTTTATATCTTATGTTTTAAAATTCAAATGGAAGATCCAAATCATTAAATATGATCTTCATATCAAAATATCGTTGTTGATCAAATTTTATATTTTTTAGAATTTTGTTGCTATTTATTTAAAGGGGTAGAAAATTGTAGATATTGAAGCCTTTAGAAGACGTCAGATCAATGAATTTTGTAGCCCTTCAAAAAATAGTATTTTTTTTAAAAAAATATAAAATTCGATCACCAAAGAGATTTTGATATGAATATCATATTTAACGGGTTGGATCATCCATTTGAATTTTAAAACTTGAGATATAAGCGTGAAGTACAAAGTGTCTTATGCTTTATAAAGCACATTAGTACACCTATAAATAGAAACTTTTTATTTTAGAAGAAAGTGGAAAGAATGTGGTGGGTGTTCGTTGGTCTCCATGAAGAAAAATATAAACTTTTTATTTTAGAAGAAAGTGGAAAGAATGCCGCAAGTTTGAGAGAAATAGAAGCTTGATTAAGTAATTTTCTGATTAGTGATTACTGATTGGTCGCTAGAGTATTGATAAATGTGTGTGTGTCACGTACGACTACACACAGAACGTGTCTCGTCAGGACGTGTTTGGACGTGTATATTTTAACGTGTTAAAAATTTAAAAACCTAAACACACACGTCTAAAACATATGACACGTCTAAAATATGTGATATGTCTAGCACGTTGTATTAAATGTGTTCATGTTTAAATGATAAGAAGTAAATAAATTTTTTTATTATATTTAATATTTTAATGGCAAAATTGGGTACATACCCATCAAAACTTGTCTTATTAGATATTTCCCCATCAATTCATCCAATCTAGATATTTACCCGTTTAAATTTCATTCTCTCCTATATTTCCCCATAAAAATGATTTGAGCTTAATATAAACATATTTAATTCCCAAAATAATATTTTACAAAAAATAATGACTAATTTACTTATTTCTCGTCATTTGTTATCCAACAATCTAGCTTGACTAATTTTGAGGCGATTGAAGGAGATGCCTCGCGTCAGAAACTAAAAGCGAGAAGAAAGAATACAGAAATTATTTCCGATGATTCAAGGTAGAATTCATTTGTGATTTTTTTAGTTGCTCTGAAAGCGAATCAAAATTTCTATTTTGTTGTGCGCCTTAGACAAGTACCTTCATTTTTATCTTATCAAGCACACTAAGGGGTTATTCCTTGCTTATTGCTTATTGAAATTCGGACAAAAAACCTAGATGTGACTTTTTATATTATATCTTTTGATTTTCTATTGACTAAATTTACTGAGCCATATAATTACCATAGACACGGTATGTACCATTACACAAGCCCTCTTTAATTCATGACATATTTCTGATTGGTTGATTAGCTCTTTTTTATCCATACATTCATTTATTATTTTATATATTAATGACTGCAAGCATGACAAAAAAATATACATTAATTGTGAAATTGTATAACCCATGATATTATTATTTTGTTTCAGGAGAGAACTCCGTTACAAAGTAATTGTGAAATATGGTGGATATTTCAAATCAATTAATAAGGGAACAAGGAGAAAATATTGTTTTGGTAGACAAAGAACCATATATTTTGACAAACAAATTTATGGTTTTGCTGAATTGTTTGAAGAAGTGAGTAGTTTGTACCCTTTCGATGAGGACCAAATTTTTTTGTTATTCTACGAGGATAAACGTACTCAGAACCAGTCCTTTATTCAACTAGAACATGATGAAAGTTTTGAGTTGATGCTTGATATGTACAAGGAGAAACAAATATTGATTTATGTGACAAAGGAGAGAATTGTTATGCTGGAGGATGAAAACATAATAGATGGTGTGGAGGTTGAGAATGAAGAATTTGGAAATTATGAAGAAGGGTCGGATTATTGTCATAGTGAGGCAAGTTATCACAGTCGTTATAGTGATATAGAGGAGGAAGATGAGGTCGAAATCAATTATGAATGTGAGGGGGAGTTTTATTTATATGACAAGGATAATCCAAAAATGGAAGTGGGTGCAAAATTTCCAGATGTTGTAGCTTTCAGGAGGGCTCTTAATCATCATGCGATTTGTAATGACTTTGAGTACGATTTGGGAAAAAGTGAACCTGCACGAGTAACGGCAACTTGTTCAGATTTTGAGTGCAGTTGGAGGATTCATGCGGCTGTAGCTGAAGATGGAGTAACTTTTGTTATAAAAACAATTCACCAAAGCATGAATGTTGTGGAGTCAATAGACGAGGTAATAAGCATGCAACACAAGGATGGATAGCCAATCAAATTGTTAGTGATCTCAGGAAGGAGAAAGATATACCACCCAAACGCTTGCAAGTGAGTTTGGAAATAAAGTTTGGAATTTCATTACCATACAATAGAGTTTGGGAGGGAAAAGAATTGGCATTAAAGGAGATATATGGAGAATGGGATGATTCTTTTGAGCAGATAAGTGCACTGAAGGAGGAGATATTGAAAAGAAATTCAGGAAGTGTCGTGGAATTTAAAACAGAACTGGGAGAAGGAGAAAAGAAACATTTTCAAAGATTTTTTGTCTCTCATGGAGCTTGCATTAGTGGATTTCTGAAAGGTTGCAGACCTTACATAAGTCTCAATGCTTGTCACTTGAAAGGTAAGTGGAAGGGAGTAATAGCTGCTGCCACTGCAATTGATGGAAATAATTGGATGTTTTCTGTTGCTTTTGCCGTTATGGAAGGTGAAAATGAGAATTCATGGGAATGGTTTTTGAGAGCATTGTATAGAGCCATAGAGAGGCCACATGGTCTTGTCATTTCTGCAGACATGCAAAAGGGATTACAAAGTGCTCTTGCAAAGGTGTATCCATCAGTAGAGCATAGAGAATGTATGCGACATCTCTTCAGTAATTTTAAGAA
Organism: Schoenoplectus tabernaemontani; assembly: GCA_037127355.1. NCBI lineage: Eukaryota > Viridiplantae > Streptophyta > Magnoliopsida > Poales > Cyperaceae > Schoenoplectus > Schoenoplectus tabernaemontani. Next base: position 5,839,283 of record CM073751.1, on the reverse strand, counting down.
GCATTATCCCGGAGACCTTTTCAAATTTGGACTTTGGGGAGCTGCGCGAACTTACTCACCAATCCGCTTCAAAGCTCTAATTGATGAGATGGAGAACGCATGCCCAGCGGCTATTCAGTACCTTAATGCAGAGCATAATAAGTTTTGGAGTAGGAGCAAATTCAGCACAACATCAAAATGTGATTATATCACCAATTATAGATTTGATTGATTCCATAAGGCATAAGATAATGAAGGCGTTTGATAAAAGAAGAAGAATTGCAAATAGTTGGAAAGGCCAACTGGTACCTAAGGTGGCCGACTACATAAAACACATTTCTCGGGTATCATAACTAAACATTCAAATTTTTATTCAACTAATATGCTTTTAATAAATGAAGTATGGCTTACGATTATATTCCATTACCTTACTAGTACTACATCTTGTTATATGCGTTGTACAAATCCAAATTGATCTGTACAAATTCTCCTAGCATTCCCGAAAATCATGTCCTGTTTATTATATTTTACTGGTTTTGGTTTTCTGGTTTATATTATAAAATAGTAGCAGTTGGAAGTTTTATTTCCAATTTGAAAAATCTTTATACTAGTGTTCAATATAGTAACAACTTATTTTTAATTAGTTTAGGCTTCAACTGGTTATGATGTGGGTAGAAGCAGTGATTATTGTGCTGAGATACAAAAAGATGGACTGAGATGGGAGGTGAATTTAGAAGAGCAAAAATGTACTTGTAGGGCATGGCAAGTAAAAGGTACTCCTTGTATTCATGCAGCGGCATTTATAGCTACAATTAGAAATGCTAAGTGGGAGAATTATGTTAATTCATGCTTCACTGTATCTCGGTTTAAGGAAGCCTATGCAATGAGCATTGCTACCATGCCAAGTAGAAATGAATGGATAAATCATGAATTGGGTTATAAAATGCTTCCACCAATATTCAAACGGCCACCAGGAAGATCTCGAAAGATTAGTCGCATTAAGCCTTCAGATGAACCAAAGAAAAGGCCTCATAAGTGTACAAGATGTGGTTTGTATGGTCATCATAAGAGCACTTGCAAAAATGGTGTCGAGCCACGAGACAATGAAGGTGAACATCAAGCTCATATGACACAAGGCAATGAAGGTGAACATCAAGCTTGTATGACACAAGACTCGAAAACTAAAAGGTAATTATAACTTTCAAATGAAATTTATGTTTATTATAATTATTTTCTGTTATTAATTGGTGTACACATTTTGCTAGGAGTGGAGCTAAAGGCAAAGACTCGGTCAAAGAAGAAGGCATGCCCATCAAGCATTTTCAAAATTCTTCAAGAAGACAAAATATAGCTTCGGTCATTTTTTTAGTTATTTTGATAAGGTTGAGAAACTAAGTTGTATTTTGGAACCATTTAGCTTCAGTATTGTTTTTTTTTCTTTTTGTTATTTTGATCAGGTTTAAAACTAGAGGTTGTCCTCTAAATATTTTGAAATTATGAAACGAAAATCTACTTCTACCTCCTGTGTAGTTTAGTAGAATTTTTGTTGTAGTGCATTTTGAACGTTTAGCAGTTCAATGATTAGTGATGTTATGTTTTTTTAATTAATAAGGATATTTATCTATATGCATTCTGACAAAAGAAAGGACAGTAGTAAAGCTAGTTTTGATAGCGAAGCATTCACAACAATAAGGCTTTTTTAATCATTCGATCACCATGATAAAATTGTCAGTAGGTTGATAAAAGAAAGGATACTGGTAAGAGACTAGTAATAAACGGAGAACACTGATTTTTTTGTAGAACATGACATACGAAACTTGATTATCCGAACTAGCTTTTGCTATGCATATGAAGTTATTAAATTACGATTTAATTGATAGTAAAGTAGTTAGTCTCAGAGAGCGTTGGAATTTCGATCGAAGGGAAAAAGACTTATGTTTTGAAGAGAAGGGCAAAATAGTCTTTTACATAATTAAATATGATTTTAATTGATTTATTTAAAGTTCAAAACGATATTATGGGGAAATTTCTAATAAAAGTATGAATTAACGGGTAAATATCTAGATTGGATGAATTGATGGGGAAATATCTAATAAGACAAGTTTTGATGGGTATGTACCTAATTTTGCCTATTTTAATTATTAATGTTGTTCGTATCTACGAGGATTGTATGTGTGTAAATATCATGATTTTCGAATTCATTCACATTAGACCAAACAGTAAAAGTATTAGAATTATTCAATTATAATTAACCAAATTTATTCATTTATGCTTTTGTAAATAGTTTATAAATAATACATAGACATAACGGACAATAATTCCATAATCATTGTATCCTCCTAAAAAATAAAACCATTAAACAAATTCATATCAAACAAAATTTGATCCTTAAATTTTTGCTTCGTACAATTTTATTTTTGAAAGACCGAAGTTCAAATTACACGCGTAGTGGTCTTGATTTTGTTGTACGTCAACAGGAGAGTTTCTCATCCTTACATAATTTCATAATTTTAACGGCTCAATTTTAGTTAATTCTTTTACAGCCAATTTTCAAATCTTGGAGGGAGGATCTGGAATGTAACATGAAAATTTGAAATTTGTAACCTTATAAGAAGAGCGGGCTAATTGGTGGATTCTGAAAAATATCATTCGAAATCAAATAATTGGCTAAAACCTTGACACGTACACTCTACACCTTACTGAGCGTAGCCACGTGTACTTGAATTTCTGGAAGCGTCAAGCGTGCAGAAGTTGCTGATGGGATCGCGCTGGGTGAAGGTTAAAATCCTGGCCGTTCATTTTTCTACTGTAGCATTTATTTATGAGCCGCTGTTATAAGGGATCCCTGTCATGAAAAAGACGGCAGCTCCTGATTTAATTTGGACGGTTCACTTCAGATTTTATTAATAAAAGATAAATTTTTATTTTTTATTTTATGAGTCCTATCTATCATAAATATAATGGCAAGAATTATCATACCTATGATAATAGATGTGAATATTTATTATAAATAGTAATAAATTTTATTCTATATATAAATAGTCTAATTATACAAATATATTTTTATTAATTAATTTAAATAAATTGTTTTATGTATTAATGATATTAAACTATGTAATAAATACAGAATAAGTTATATAATAAACTATTAATATTTAATAAATTAATAATTTTAATGTGTAAAATAAATTATGTATATTCATAATTTAATTTTCTATTAAAATAAACAGTTTGGGACTACTTTCATCGTTATCCTGGTTCAACTTTCGAAGCGGTTTCGTGTCTCGGCGACAGGACTTTTGTGGGAAAAGAAAGGCACTTTACCAGTTTCTAACTTTTCATATCACATTTAATTCCTGAACACCTCTGTTCTTGAGAGATTCGAATTATCTGCAATTACACCGGGTCCATATCATTTTTAATTTCTCGGGATTTGTCGCTTTCGCCACGCCATCACTTTCGTGTCGAAGTCTGCTCCGCTTGCTTCTACCGGGCTCACATTGTGGGACCCACATGATCGCCTTGTTCTATTAACTTTATCCTATTTTATCTGACAGATGGTCAATAAAAGAAGAACCGTTTATTTTAGCGCAACACCGGGTTCACGTAATGTATATCCTCTGTCGTGTTCTTTCTTGTTTCTAGAGACTACGATGAAATTTGTGGCTTGGATTATTGGATATATCAAGTAGACCCGGTCTATATGGTCTGTTTAAAACCATATATCACTGACCAGTAGGACCTCCAATTTTGATTATAGGTCGGCCATATTGTGAACGGTCCGTGTAAATGCGAAAGGGTTCAGAGAGACTTGGTTCTTCTTTGGCCTCATCCTGTGCAGCCACACATGTCGTTGTATCTCTATTTAAGGCCCTAAGATGAGAGAAAAAATCAGGGCACAAACCTCAGTGCTCTGTTTTCTCTTGTGCGATAGATATCGGTGGTGCTCTTTTGAGACTCGTGTTGAGGTAATCCCACTAAATCCTTCAAATTTTATTTTCAGGTTCTTTTAGCTTCAGGTTGCTTGTTTCTTTTCTTTTTTTTCTTTCGTTTTCGTTCTCTCTAAATCCCTTTTCTGATGATTTTGAGGCGTTTTACCTTTTAGGATGATTATATCACAGGCAAGTTTAACTTAAGAGATAGCTTTGTATCTTTTGGTTTGATCGTTGAGGCTGTTTACTTGCTTTCCTCCGTTGATTGTTCTAATTTTTTTTGTTCTCACATGGTTTGAGCTACAATAGCTTTTGAAATTTAAATTTTGCTTTTCGTCAAAATTTCTTTCATACTGCAATTAGGTCTTTTTTTATGTGTTTGTAAGAGGAAAATTTTCTTTTTGGATAATAGAACTATACCTTTCTTAGTATAAGAGACTACGAGTAGTAGTTAATAAAATGAAGCAAGAAGGTGGGGAAGCAAAAGAAACGACTCCTTAATTTGAGAGTTCTGATTGTATAAGCTGTCTCTTTTATCCCTTGAAATCCTTACCTAATCTTCTCTCTCAATGGAGCACTTCCAGGAAGCGCTCTTGGCATTGTTTCTGTTTGCTTTGTTATGTACTAAAATCTTGCAAGTTAGCGTAAAATAAGTTGGGTTATTCCCGTCTTGTGGCGTGTTAAGGTTAAATTGATTGATGATCGTTGCTTCTTTTATACATTGATGGTGTACGCTCTCTAAACTTTTTTTCCTTCTTGCTTAATTTCGGGGATCGTTTTTATAAGGCTTTAATTTCTCCAGTTGTCTTCGTCTTTGTGACTTCTTAAGCTGTGTTATGTAGCATTACTTGGTTATAGGTTGTCGTTGATAAATTGATATATTTCTTTGGATTATTAAAAATAAAAGAAATCAGGCATTAAATGATTGTTCTCTGTTTGATGATCAGATTAGGAGATGGTGAGTGGGCTTGATATGTGGTTTCAGACACTCATAGTGTCGTGTGATGAGGGAAGATCTGACAAGGTTGGGCCCGTCCTTTCAGGGTGGAAGGACCTCCCCTTGGAGCTCCTCATGCGAATTGTATCTTTGGTAGATGATCCACGGATGATCATTGTAGCCTCTGGTGTATGTACTGGGTGGAGGGATGCTTTATGCTTAGGCGTCACCAATCTTTCATTCTCTTGGTAACAATCACAGCTTGCTTTTAGATTTCTTAATTTTATTTTGGATTGATTCACCTTTTACATAGACAATCTGATTGTAATTAGTAGAGTCAAAATTGCTACTAGTCCAGCCAGGATTCATATGAGAAGAACTTCCTAAAATTAGGAAACTGCTGTTCAGTTTAGATAAATAAAAATAGTATGAGAAAAGTAGTTACTACAATTGAATAAAATCATTGCCTATTATCAATTGTGATTTTAAATTTGGACCATGGTTTTATTAGTAAGCATTGTCATATCTGGAAGGACTAATAGAAAAGCTTTAATCTTGCATGGGTAAATTAGGAGAATTGATTTGTAAAATTAATACCTGTTATTCAGTCTTTATAAGGGCATAAGTTAATAAATTGTGTTCGTTGGTGCATAGTTGGGATTTGTCTAATAGTTAAAAAGATTTCAAAATATGAAACTTGGAGGCGTGACCTTCATTTTTCCGATAAAAAAGAGATTCCAAAATGTCCCAGAAGAATTATTCTATTTGTTTTAATAATACAACTATGTCCATAATCTTGTGCTGTTTCAAGTTCTTCCCACGTCATTCAGCATCATCTAAGCTGCTTTTTTTTTTCCCTTCTTGTTCTCCTTTTTTGAATTTTTTTTTTCATCTTTGGTAAAGAAGCAGCAGGAACTGCATATTTTTGGTACATGAGAAATATTTAGTTCATCCCGTTAGGTAACAGCCAAATAAAACAGCAAAATGGTCGTACTTAAAATAGCACATAGCCAAATAAATCAACAAAATGGTTGTACTTAAGATGTTTGTGAGTGTTTACTATTTAACTACTTACAATATTGTAAACCCATTTACAAATGGGGTTATGCCCATTGACGTATCAGTCGGGCACAGGAATAGCCCTCAGCTGCAGTAGCAGAGTATTTAGATCAGTTGGTAACATTTTCCTTGATTTTGGATAGTACCACTTTGTTAATTTTATTCTGTAATAATTAACTGCTTTAATATGTATTGTTCAATTAGTGATGGTATATTTCTTCTCTTAGGTGCAACGTGAATATGAATAATCTGGTACAATTGCTTGCCCCTAAATTTACAAAGCTGGAGGTGTTGTCCCTTCGCCAGAACAGACCTCAGCTTGAAGACAGTGCAGTTGAGGCTGTTGCTAATAATTGCCATGAACTGAAGGATCTAGATCTTTCTAGAAGCTTCCGACTCAGTGATAGGTCCCTGTATGCCCTGGCTGATGGCTGTTCCCACCTGGTGAGGCTCAACATCAGCGGCTGCTCAAACTTCAGTGACTCAGCTCTCATTCATCTGACAGCCTCTTGTAAAGGGTTGAAGTATCTGAATCTGTGTGGTTGTGTCAGAGCTGCCTCTGACAGGGCTTTACAGGTTAGACTCTTCTTCTTAGTATACTTTTCATGCTGTCTGATATTTGTTGGCTGCTCATTATGCACTCATACTGCAACTGTGTAACCGAGGAGTGAGGACCTGGGGGTCAAGTTATGGATTTCAATTTCGAATTGGAATTGAAGAAAAATTAAAGTGATTAACTCAAGGACCTGCAGCGTATATATCAATTCAGGTTTAGAGATGTTTTGTTTCACAACATATTACCTAGATCGGATCTTTAATGTATCAACTATCAACATATAAGGTTTGAAACTGTTGTATGCTTTATATAGAGTTTAATTGTTGTCTTTTTAACCAATTCAGTGGAAGCACAAGCATATTAAATTTTAAGCCATTAAAATAGATGGAAGGAAAGAAAGAGAAGGGTTTGTTTTTTTAGACTCATTGAACTGTGGAATTATTTTTACTTTTTATGTGGACTTACAGTAGGAAACAAAAAACTGTATACAGGCAATTGGACAAAATTGCAACCAGCTACAGTCACTTAATTTGGGTTGGTGTGAGTCGGTTACTGACAAAGGAGTTGTCTGTTTGGCATCAGGCTGTCCCAATCTTCGTGCACTGGATTTGTGTGGCTGTATCCTAATTACTGGTAATTGTTCATCATCTGTCATCTCTCTTTGCAAATTGTACCCAGTATGTATATATTTACTGTATCTGCACCATGTGAATTATTTTGGGGTGTCATTACTGTTTTTTATTAAGGTTAAATAAATAAAGCAAAAGAAGATAATAGTAACTCGCTCTTAGTTAACATTACCATGCAACAGAGCCTTTAGCTCAATTAAGTAAGATGAACCAAGTAGTATTACTGATTGCACTCAGTTTTTGAAGGAATGATATCCACCCCCAGGGACAAATTATTCAGTGTATGTGTTCTTGTTTATTTTGCCCTTTTTCTGACCGACCGCCAACATTTTATTATTTCCAAAGAGGATGCTACTTTTCTGGCCGTTGCAACTTAGAACCCATTTGATTGTTGGAGATATCATATAGCTTCCTAAGTCTTCACTTGAAGATAATGGGTTTTACCCTTTCTCCTCTTTCAAGATGGGATATAACTCTTTTGTTCATGATTGTTTGGTTTGACTTGTCAATTTTTGACTGTTCGGTTTATCGAGAATTGATTGTGTGTGAATTTGGAAGTGAAACATGGTGCTATTTTCATATACTATCAAAGTATAGTTCTGGGAGAGTTCCCTGAATTGCATTTTGTTTATGTATTGAAGTTATTGTCTTTTCATAGATGAAAGTGTTATTGCACTGGCCAATGGTTGTCCTCGCCTGAGATCACTTGGCCTGTACTACTGTCAGAACATTACTGACCGGGCCATGTACTCTCTTGCAAACAGCCGTGTGAGAAGCAATCGTGGGCCTACTGTCAAGAAAAGCACTGAAGAGAAGGAAGGGCTTGCAAATCTGAATATAAGCCAGTGCACTGCCTTGACTCCACCAGCAGTTCAGGCTGTGTGCGATTCATTTCCTGGTTTGCACACCTGTCCCAAGAGGCACTCTTTAATCATAAGTGGGTGCCTTAGTCTTACCTCGGTGCATTGTGCATGTGCAATGCAGGCTCACCAGGCAGGACGAGCCATGATGTCTACTTCCCATGCATATTAGAGAGTTCGGGACTGAGCAGTCGTTGGTTTTTATGGAATTTTTCACAGTATTTGTATGCTTGATTATTGCTGAAATATTTATTTCTGTTTCTTGTAACTTTTCTGTGGTACAGTGGATGTCTATATATATCTGAGTGTACAAAGAGTACACTGTAACGGTAATAAACGGCTCTCTAAATTATGGGCCTGTGATGTGTGACTGAGGCCTATAAACCTAATTAACTCTATAATTAACCTATACAGTTTTATATTCCAACACTCCCCCTCAAGTTTGGATTGTAAATATCAATCAATCCTAACTTGTTTACATTTTTATCAAATAGGGTGGAATCTAAGCCTTTTGTGAATATGTCCGCTATTTGATCTTTGCTCCTTACGAACGGAGTTTCAATTTCCTTTGCTTGCAACTTCTCTCGAATGAAATGACAATCTACTTCGATATGCTTTGTTCTTTCATGAAACACCGGGTTAGATGCTATATGACACGCCGCTTGATTATCGCAAAACATCTTTATTGGTAAATGAGTTGTGATATTCAAATCAGCCAATAATTGTTTTATCCATATCATGTAGTTGATGCCATAGCTCGATACTCGGCCTCGGCACTTGATCTTGCTACAACATTTTGTTTCTTGCTTTTCCACGTGACTATGTTTCCACCTACAAATGTGCAATAACTGTTGTGGATTTTCTATCAAAGCTTCCTACCAATCGCATCGAATAGCCACATATCTCATTAGTGTTATTATTTTTCATAAGTATCCCTTTCCCGGGTGTTTTCTTTAAATACCTCAAAATTTTATTAACGGCTTCCATGTGAATAGTTTTTGGTGCATGCATAAATTGACTAACTTGGCTAACGACAAAAGAGATATCCGGCCTTGTCACGGTAAGATAAATTAGTTTGCCTACAAGTCTTTGATATTGATTCTCATTTTCTAGTGGTTCTCCTTCTTCACTATTCAATTTATTCTTGCTATCAATCGGGGTTGACGATGGCTTACATCCAATCTTTCCTAGGTTTCCTTTAACAAATCTAACACATATTTTCTTTGTGAAAGGAATAGGTTCCCATGAGAATGTGCTATTTCAATGCCTAAGAAATATTTCAAAAAACCAAGGTCTTTTATGTCAAATTTATTTTTTAACTTCCCTTTGATTAGTTCTATGTTGTTTTCATTATTTCCGGTTACTATTATATCGTCAACATATACTAGTATGATAGTGATATGTGAGTTATTGATATTTATGAACAATGAGTGATTGGAGTTACTAATTTTGAAATTACAAGAAATTAGAAAAGAGCTAAGTTTTTCATACCATGCCCGTGGAGATTGCTTCAATCCATAAATTGATTTTATTAACTTACATGCCAAGTTGGAGTCTCGTTCCCCGTCATGACCAGGCGGCAAATCCATATATACTTCCTCTTCTAATGTTCCTTGTAAAAATGCATTCCTAACATCCATTTGGTATAGGTTCCAACCTTGGTTTACCGCAATAGATATTAATATTCTAACGGTGTTCATTTTTGCTACGGTGCAAAGGTCTCTTGAAAATCAATCCCATGAGTTTGTGTATATCCCTTTGCAACTAACCTAGCCTTATACCTCTCTATTGTTCCATCTCCATTGTATTTGATTTTATATACCCATTTGCACCCTACCTACCTATGTCCCTTAGGTAACTCTACTATTTCCCAAGTTTTATTTTTTTTTAATGCCTCTAACTCTTCTTTCATGGCTTTGCACCATGTGGGGTATTTAATTGCTTCATGATAAGTGTAGGGTTCACGTTCTTGAGATATGGATGTTAGAAATGAAATATGACGAGAAGAAATATTATGATAAGAAATAAAATTATTGATAGGATATTGTACCTTGTATGTTATAAAGTCCTTGAGTCTAGTAGACGGTTGAGGTATTCTTGACGATCTTCTCACTTCTATCTCCCCTCATGAGCATCGACATCTTCACTTACCTCTTCTTCATCTCGAGTATGGGACTCATGCTCATGATCATTATTAGGTAGGTCTAAATTTTGTAAAGTATCTAAACCGTATAATTGTGGTAGGATTGGATAGGCATGATCAATGGTACAAGGATCATGATCATTTTTATCTTGAAAAAATGGCTCATTTTCAATGAAGGCTACATCTCTTGATATATAGTTTTTTTTTGTAATTGGATCATGACATTTGTAGCCTTTAGATTTTGATGAGTACCCCAAAAAATAGTTTTTATAGAATTTACATCAAGCTTATCCTTTCTTTTGATCTTTACAAAACTTGTGCATCCAAAAACCCGCAAATGATCTACATTAATTTTTCTTTGAAAGAATACTTCTAGGGGTATTTTGTTATCTATGGCGTACTTGGTATTCTATTAATTAAGTAATTGGCATTTAAGATGGCATCGGACCAATATTGTTTCGGCATATTACTTTGAAATAGTAATGCTCGTGTTTTTTCTAGTAAATGTCTATTCTTCCTTTCCGATACACCATTTTGTTCGGGAGTATTTACACAAGTAGTTTGATGTATAATACCATTTTCTTTAAAGAATGTTAAAAATTTATTATTTACGAATTCGGTTCCATTGTCCGAGCGAAAAATCTTAATTTTTCCATCATATTGAGTTTTGATTCTACTTGTGAATTCTATAAAAGAGTCAAATACTTCATCTTTTGATCTAAGTAAATATAGCCATGTTGTTCTCGAAAAATCATCAATAAATAGAACAAAATATTTAAAACCATTATATGACATTAAAGGTGCCGGTCCCCACACGTCCGAATGTACTAATTCAAATGGACTAAGGGTCTTGCTAGTTGACAAGGAGAAAGGGAGTTTGGCTTGTTTAGCCATTTTGCAAATACCACACGTATTACAAGTATTAGAGGAGTAATTAAAAATACGATTCAAAACCCTATCCGATGGATGCCCTAATCGCTTGTGTCAAAGTTCCATGTCTTTGTTCTTTACCACAAAACACTTCTTCTCTTGAGATTCCAAAATATACAAGTTATTTTCTCGTTTTCCTTTACCAATCATTTTCCCGGTTTTCCGGTCCTGAAATTCAACAATTTTAGATGAGAAATTAATATTACAATTTAATTCTTGTGTCAATTTTGGTATTGAAATCAAATTAGTCGAGAAAGATTCTATATATAATATATTTTTTATTTTGATTGAAAATAAGTTAATTTCACCTATACCATTGATCCTTGCCTTCATTCCATTTGCTACTCGTACATATTTGTCATCATTAATTAAGTTAAGATTGGTCAAGAATTTTTTGTTGCAAAACATATGGTCTTGTTGCACCACTATCTAAAACAATTTGATTATTAAGATCGAAAAGGAGTTTAGAGAGATACCATCACAATTTTTCTTTGAATACCACATAGAGAATTCTGAAACATCTCCGCACCGGATCGATCCTGCCGACCGAGTTGACCCGTCTCTCGGGCGCTCGAAATGGGTCTGTCCATTTTATTTACCACGGATCGAAAATCTTCTCTGTCGAGAAGATTCTTGGCTCTTCTCTCTTTGCAAAGCCGTCGCCCTTTTCTCTCCACACGTCTTTCTCCCCTTTCTTCCTCCGTCGCCCTTATCGATCCATCCTCCCGGCCTCGGCTCCGATGGAGAAACCAACACATCTCTTGCTTGTGACCAAGCCGCTTCAAGATGAGCACACTTGGCTTGCGTAATGTTCTTACCCTTAAAATTAGGGTTTCTTTGGTGCCTTGCAATTAATGCGTGAGAGTCGTGCTCCTCGTCCGCTCGGACTTGTGGGCCCTCATAACAAAGATGCGGCGAGTCTCCTCTTGCTCGATTATTGTCGCTACCTTTTCTAGAGATGGCGATCGGTGCGAGAAGGATCTCGTGATCGGTCTCGCTCAAAACTTGAGTCCGGGTTTGCCGAATCGAAACACTCGTTCTTGATCTTTTCTTTGTCGAATTTGTTCAGGATCTGAGGTTTCTGGTTGGAGAATATCTAATTCATCCCACTTTCGTTGCATTTCTGAGTATAGCTGAGCAAAAGATTTCTGGCCTTGCTTGTTTTGAACTATTTCTTGCTTGATTTGGAAGATGTGAGCAAAATTATCTTGTTTGCCGTACCTTTTCTTAAGATTATCCCACATTTCTTGTGCGGTTTCGGCTCTATGTACGAATTCTTCACTGATATTGGGTTCCATTGAGTGTAGAAGCCAAGACAGTATTATGCTATCTTGCACTTCCCACTCCTCAGCTTCTGTTATTGCTACTGGTCTCGGTCTTGTGCCATTGATATACCCTAATTTGCCTTTCCCTTTGAGTGAAATTCTGGCTGCTTTGGCCCAGGCTTGGTAATTTTTACCATTTAAGAGCATTGAAGTAAGTTTTAGAGAGGTATTAATATCCATTGTTTCCTTTGTAGTGGCAGTTACGTTGGTACCGGGTTAAAGGTCTTGATCTTCAACACTCATAATGGTTTGTGTGGGTATTTGCTTTGGTATTTAAATCCTTTCGGATTTTCTACGATAAGAACAGATTGGTACTCTAGTGATCCGTTTACGGTAAACGGCTCTCTAAATTATGGGCCTGTGATGTGTGACTGAGGCCTATAAACCTAATTAACTCTATAATTAACCTATACAGTTTTATATTCCAACAGTTTTGTTGATGGGTCCCGATAGCATCAAAGGATTTATGTTACTGTAGTTTGTGTTATATGTGGTGTATTAATGTGGACTGATGGATATTACTTCGTTAAGCTTCTCATTGCTGTGAATTTGGATTATTGCTGTGAATTTGGACCTTGGTCACATTTGTTCTGCGGCGTTCATGTGTCAAATGGTGGGTGGGTCAATGAAGTTGAAGTGCGAGACTTGAAAATTTTCATCCACAAAGTTGACCAGTACTGTTTAAAAGTTCGTCACATACGAGTATTTGGGGCTAGAAAATGGAGGTTGTATGTTTCGAGAAGCTTTTTACAAGACCATAAAGTTTAGACTAGAACCCATGAGTGTTTTAATGATTATATTATGGGTGAGATCTCTTGGCAATTATTTATTTTAATAATCTTGACTTTGATAATTTTGACGGTCAACTTTGTAAAATTTTATTACGTAGAACCATCCATGAAAGTGTTCTTCAAGGGTATTTTAAAGCCAATATGATTTTTGCTAAAGTGCATGACACCTCCAAAATTGAGAAAGGTGTAATTTGGAAGCCCAAATATATTAACTAATAAAATGAACACACAGAAGAATTAAAAAAAAGGCGAAACAAAATACCAATAATTAACAAGAGAAGGGATCGGTTGACAATGGGTTATTTTGATAACCTTGACAATGAATATCTAAATAAATATAAAATAAATTTTAAAAATGAATTTTCTTTTATAGATGTGTTCTTCTACCTTTAGATTGACGATCATTTAAATTTCATGCAATTTCATTGTCGTTTGATCGTCCATCAAAGACCATCAAATTTTCATGTAATTTGCAACGGTTCCAATTTAACGATTTTTGATGGACTATCAAACGATAATGAAATTACATTAAATTTAAATGATCATTAATTTAAAGGTAGAATAACATATTTATAAACTTTTTTTTTCATTTTAATTTTTTTTTAATATTTATTTAGAAGTTCATTGTCAAGGTTGTCAAAATAACCCATTGTCAATGGATCCCCACTCAATTAACAATATATCTCACAAATGGAGTATTAATATCATAATCATATATTATAATAGAAATGCGTACATGATATGAGTTCCAAACGGATTCAAGATCCGGTACATTTTATATGTAGCTGGTAGTTCCCTAGTTATATATGCCCAAGAACGGCATCAAATTAAATTGCAAAAAATCATAACAATGACAAACACGCATAAATTACTAGAAACAAGGGTGCTTGAGAGAGCCATCAGCTGTACCCTTTGCATTGGCACATGTAACGTTGGCAGTGCCAGGGGCAGTCACTTGAATCTGTGAGAGTGTAACATCTAGACATGGGACTTTCTTGCTGCACTTCAATGTAACTGTCTCAGGAGTCGCCGCGGTACCCTTGATATTTTTAAATGTGACCTTCGATAACTGGACCGTTGAAACCTGCATGCATGGTTTAATGATCACCAATGGGTACATTAATTTCAAAAACTGTATCAAATTAGAAATCACATATTTGTAGAGAGCAAGATTATATTCTCTCATATATAACTTACACCATTGGCGGAGCATGCGCCGTTGGGACAATATTCTTGGTCGACTAAGACTGGGTTGGTAACATTGTCCATCGTTATATCTTCAAAGTGAATGTCAGATGCCTTCAATGGAGTAGGGTTGCTTTGGAAGGACTTGATTCGAAGCCCGTTGGTGGTACCAGTCAAAGTGCAGCCTTTCACCGTTATACCGCTGACATCTTTCTCGTCCTTGTACTTCCCAAGACTGCCTATGCTAATTCCGTGTCCAGGGCCACACTTCACATCTGTTATTGTCAGATCGGTGGTGCCTGGACCAATGGAGATGCAGTCGTCACCGGTGCCTATAGTTGTACCAGTAACAGTGATGTTTGAGACGTCACCCATGTGAATACCGTCTGTGTTCGGGCTGTCCTCTGGAGCAGTGATGATGACGTTTCTCACAATGACATTCTTTGAGCTAAAGATGTTGAAGTGGAAGTACTTGGCATTGAGCGAGTGTATGCCATCTATGAGCAAATTGTCGGTGAAGGCAAACACCAAGGACTGATGATGAAAATTAGTTAATTAAACACACAAAAGCGAGCGAAAATATATATATATATATATATATATATATATATATATATATATATATGTATGTATATACAGCTTAATTTGTGTTAGATCAATTAAATTTTATAATTAATGTTTTGAGGAACGATCGTTCGTGACTCAAATGAATTTGGGAAAGACATGCATTAATTAGATAAAGCTCACCATCGGAAAGCATTTGCAGGGTCCGCCGGATCTGCACTTGTTGCTAGGCCAGGCTGACTTTCCTTGCCCATCGACGGTACCAGAACCGGTGACTGTTAACCCGTCAACATGTTCGAATTGAATCCAGTTTTCCTTGTAAGCAGCGAGGTTGGTCGTTGCCAGCAGAGTGCCGTCCAACTGGATTGTCACAGGACCCTTGCACGGTCCTGTGAGAATGATCGGACCGAGCAGATATGATCCTTTGTCAATCACAATTGTGCTTCCTGCTGCAGCGCATGCATCAGTCCAGGCCTTTTGTAATCCCTATATATCATAATGTATTAATTAATTACTTTATTATTTCATTAGTACGCATGACATTATGCTCCTATCACACTACTAAAATTTCATTTATAAGCATGGCCGAAAAATGACCAGCTACATAGAGTTACTCCTTGAATAAGTCAATTGCATGGATTTACTCTTGGTTATCTTTTCTTAAAAATATCCTTGTTGGAAATAATAAGTATTTCCATGGATCCATGCTTGTGTGAAAAAAATTAAGAACAACAACGCAAGTAAATAACTCACATCTGTGCATTCCTTTTTTCCATCTGCAGTTGCACCGTAGTCTTTTAAATTAAAGGTATTTGAACCCGTTGAATTCGCTGAACTCGTTGAATTCTCTGTGCTCGTTGAATTCTCTGTGCTCGGTGATTTCGTTGGACTCGGTGATTTCGCTGCTTGAGCGCTTATAATGCATGCAACAATTAATAACAAAGAGATACTCTTGATATTCTTCATCCTCTTTGTTTTTTTTTTCCTTTTTCTACTTTTTTGTTTTTTTTGGCTGGAGATATAGGAGCTAAGCAGTCTCTGAAAGTTGCTTTGAGTTTTGGAAAATACTTTAGCAGTGCTTATTATATAGAGAACAGAAACAATTGGTGTACGAGTAAATTTGCTAAAAACAGGGAATTTGTTTTATTGGTGGTGGTTTCTGTTGGATTCTCTGCAGTCTGGCTGGAAATTTAATCACTCTCGTAGTTGATAATTAATTTGATGTCTATATGGATGTAACTACAAATGTTTTTCATATTATAGATTCCCGAATTTGAATTTAAATAAAATAAAAGCAACTTAATATGAGTATTTGGCTATTCGCAGATGATCCTCTGTTGGCTATTCTCATTTTTGGGTAATTAACTATTGATTGAGAGCGTGTAGAGAGGCCTGCCAACTGTCACCTTTTTTCATCATCCATTTTTTTCTTGGCTAGTTGAATAAAGCGTCAATATAGTATAGAAGTGATTAAAGTAAATGTGCCTAATTGGACTGAGAAGATGCTATGTTTATCAGATTGACCACTCATAAGCCAGAACAAAAACTCCAATATGGAGGATCTTAATTATAATAAGTCACAAAAATATTTGTGCTCCGCTCAATAATCAATGTATACAATTTTAATTTTGTTATATATAATAATTATAAAATCATATTATTAATAATAAAAGTGATAAAAGCAAAATTTTAAATCTAATTTTAATTAAACGCGCCACTTGTCGGCGCGTCTTTCTTGAACTTTTTAGATATCCACTTTTAAAATTTTACTTTTATCATTCTTATTATTAATAATATAATTTTTATAATTATTATGTTTAAAAAAATCTGCAATTTTAATTAGGAACTTTTATCCGCTTAACAAAAGATCATATATGGTTTTAAGAATTATTATTTTTCTTCCTTGAGACAAGTAGGTAAGAGTAACTGTAAGAGCCCATTTTAAATATTTTTAAACAAATAAAAATGACCCACGGTTCTTGAATGCCCATTGGGATAATTAGGTAGATGAAATACGTAGAACAAGGAACTAAGATATATGAAATTGATGGAATAAAATTCTTTGAGGAAACATAAGAAACAAAAACTTGACCTTAGTTGAAGTACCACACCTTGTTCACCTATTGGGTTCCCAATCTTGACCTTAGTTGAAGAAAAAAAATTATCGTTATAATTGGAAGCATGAAAACGTTAATTTAACGAAAAAGAAAATAAATTTTCCACACTTGATAGTTGATAGAGAGCCGGTGCAGTGTGCAAAAAGGGTAATAACTAACAACTTGGGTGTCCAGCAGCCCAATAATGATTTCAAGGTGAAATTTTAAAATTTTGGGCCCAAATTCAAGGACACTCATAGATAGGGGTGTCAATGGGTTGGGTCGGGTCGGGTTATCTTATTTTATTATTATTTTTGACTCGATTCGAATCCGATTAAATTCGAGTTAAAAAATCTCGACTCATATCCGACCCGACGAGTCACGGGTTGACTTGATCCGACCTGTGTAAAATAATTAAATATTTATTAATTATTTTTATATAATTTTAAGCAATAAAATATTAATTAGTATATATTTAAGTTTTAATTAGTAATAAATCATAAAATTACTTCAAAAAACATAATTAATTGGGTCGGGTTGGGTTGACCTGAACCCGACCCGATCTGATTCGGATAAAAAAAATTAAACTCATATCCGACTCATTTATCTTTAAATCATGTCGGATCGGATCAGATTAACCCATCGAATCGGATCAATAATTGACACCGCTAGTCATAAGTACGACGGTTCCATGGTATTAAGAAAATTTTCAGTCGTAAATTTAATGGCCGTTTAAAATCCTACGAGATATTTTAGTGGCTTATTTTTCAATGTGGTAATTTAGGGCTAGCCGTCCCCCCGAAATTAGCTGTGTTTGGATTATTTGAGAATAGCACTGTTATGAAAATTGTGATGCTATTCCAAAATTTAAGCCATTTAAATAAAAATTTGTTATTAAAAACAGTGCCCGGTCAGTGCTATTTCCCTAAACCAATCATTTGATGGTTTAGTAAATTAGCACTTCCACGAGAATAACGCAAATAATAAAAAAAAATTCTCCGGTCTCATTTTTTATTCATTCCCTTAATAATATCAATTAAAATAGTAATGAATAACAATCATCAGTAATAAATAAAATCATAATTAATAATAATATTAAATAAATATTAATATTAAAATAAAGTAAAATTTAATAACAAGTAAAAATATGAAATAATAATTTTTAATATTAAATAAAATAATAATCATTAATATCAAATAAAAAATAAATAATTCGTTAATTCATTCATTCCCTCCATCATTATTATTAATTACCATCCAAACAATATTTTACTAACCCAAAATAATAATAATAGAACTCTTCTCATATTTTTTGAGATATCACTAATCCAACACTATTCTCAATTACTAATCTAAAAAACACTATTCTTACACTAATTCTTCCACCATCCAAACACATCTGATTTGTTCTGTGAGGCGATACAATTTTTTTAATGCTTTATTTACTAAGAAAATCGTGTTCCTCAACAACGCTTAATTGAATGAAAGATAAAATAACTTAAGACGGCTTTTAACCTAGCAAAATACTTAAGCCCTGTAAAAATATGATTTGTAAATTTGAGTAAGCTTAAGAAATGTAAGCAGAAGGAGAATTAAGGAGGAGACGTTAAGTTTAACAAAAGAAAAGAGTACATGTTTGCAAAATAATAATTTGATATTTGAAAAAAAACCATTTGAATTAAAATAAAATTGTGAGTGTATTAACAATTGTTAGACTTGATATTTGATTAATAATTTATCATAAAGCAATATCGTTAAAAGTTTAAAATTTTTGATGTAAGACTAAGCTAGCATTCTTCAAATTGATCAAATTCCATGTTACTATAAAACACATATCTATAATGTAATCTAATAATTTAAGTAATACCTTTATGAAACGTAAATTAATGTATATAAGTATGAATATATATCAGAACTATCCAATTATTATTATTGTGTGCCAACATACCATACCAGCGGCACCATGCATGTCAGTACTGCATGGCAATTGAATCAGTTTGAGTCTAGCTAACAAACGTAAGCATCCACGCAATAATGAACTATATCGCTGCAAGCATATAATGCACAACAAATTAAATTTGAGTCCGATGGACGGAATCACCGGTCGATGGTATCAAGATTCGTAAATAAAATTTGTTTCAGTACTTTTAATAATCGTGCAGAATATTAAATTTGATGATCTAATGGTTGTTTCATTCAATGGGCTCAAATTTGATCTGATAAGCTTTGGAAAGGATCTTGTCCTTTATACTTTGCCGATCAACCTGACAACCCAAACAAAATGGTTGGTCTTTTAATTATTAAATCGCCATCCTTATTAGTTTAGTTTCAACTTGTTTCTTTATCCTTCAGCGATGCTTTATTTTTCTGCAACATGTACATTGTTGCATTTCGTGCACTAGGAATAACAACTGTTTTCGAATCTAAATCTTGTGCATGCATGTTTAGTTGGTCCGAGATGGTACCTGCATTCTACAAATAAAACGTCAGTAGAGTTAATTAATTTGTATAGATAATTAGACATATACATGATGATATAACTATATATTAGGAGGTAATTAAGTTTTTATTTTGTAAAATTATTAATATTGGATTTATTTGAATTGAAACTATATATGATATATCTGGAATTATATACATTTAAATTGTATTTGTGTTATTTCGGAACATACAAAATTTAACACTCTTATTGTACAATTATATTAATGTTGTTCTTATAAAAATTTACACACTAATTTAGTAACACTGGCACTACGTTTTTGCCGATCCAAATACACTTTTTTCTATTTATAAACCCGACGATTGGACGGAGCTTAGAAATATTGTGTATCAAGTATGAAGTATCAATCAATTTAATATTATATATTATATTATGCATAGAAGATCCCAACTTTGGTGACGTGGGTCATGGCGTGTAAGGAACATGCTGTTGCAGAATTTTTGTTAATAATCTGATAATCTCTCTGTTAGCATGTCTGTTAATTAAACAATAGTTCACTAAACATCGAGATCGAGGCAAGTGAGCCAGTTTATTGTATCTTTGTAACTTTAAATTTCAATATTTAATGAGTCAAGGTTTAATTCAAACTAGTGCTTCTATATATTAAAGTAGACAAGTAGTAGAAACATTGATCCTTTTTTCCCACGGTTTGCGCCGACACTTTCTCTGGAGAGAAATGAGTTTTGACAATTAAGTTTAAACAATGGTTCTTGAACTATTAACAAATAATGCTTTGTTCATAACTGTTACTAAATAACACTTTAACAATAATTTTTAGTCCAAAATCATTGTTAAGGATTATTATTTTTAAAATTTAATGTCTTTTAATTTTAACTAAGAACAAACAATATATAATATGAAATGAAGACAGATTCACATATAAGAACAAACTAAAAATAAACATTGTGACATATTATTCATTCAATAGTTAATATAAAAACAAATACAATATTCATTTAATGAAAATAATATTTACTCAATAATACATCTAACTCATACAATAAATTAAAAATCTATACAATTTATAAGGAAAAAAAGTTGTAAAACAGATCTTGAATATTCAAATGTGTTTTTGAGGGTTAAAATGAGTTTTTCCTCTAAAAATCATCATACCAATATAAGATGTTAACCTTATAGATTTCATCGTAAGATTTCTATGACCGTGTAAACCGCCTCAATTCAATTTTTCTATCAAAAAATATGATCGTTTGAAGTTGAGATGGTTAGATATTGATTTTGATTTCTTTTTCTTTCATCTTTCTCTTTCTCTGTTTCTCGTCTCTCTTTCATTTAAATATATGACAAGGGAGATGATAATCCGTGATATTTTATTTTTTGAATTTAATTTTAGGATTGTTGAATTAGGATGAATAAATGGTGAGATGAAAAAAATTAGCAATTTGTGAGAGCAAATGTCATCAGTGGATTTTTTCAACCAGAGCTAAAAAACTATATAGACATTTGAAGGAACCATCCTAAATGTCTATACAATTTTTGGGTGTTCTGAGACTCTATTTTAATAATATTTTTTTATTAAAATTCATTACAAAAGAAGTTCTTATATTTTAATAATATCACTGACTCCTTTTAATTATGAAATTAGCATATAACCATTGTTAAATGAATTGATGTCTAGAATCATTTTTGTAGTGTTTATTTAGTTGATAATATGTATTAACATGTAATTAGCATGCAAGTGTTTAATACGTATGTATGGAACTTAACGTTGCAAACAGATTGAATTGTATACCTACATTTTTTTTATTTTAGTTTACTAGAGTTGTTTCCGGATTTAACGTCGAAAAAATATTTATTAAAAAAATAAGTTTTTAAAATGATATAAATATATAAAATAAATTATATATGTAACAAATTGAATTTGAAAACACTAAAAGTGTGTACAATTAACAATACAATTAGTTGCATTGTATTTCAAACAAGAAAAATGTTGGTTTTATTTAAAAGTTAAATTGCATTCGGTTATATGAAACACATTCACCTTTTGATAAGGAGAGACGCAATAAAACTTGAACTGTACGATTACTATAAACAAGGGAAAAAATCAAATTGAAAATAGAAATAATAGTGTAGTATGCTTGGATTTTTTGAAAATTTAGCCATGTATTATAAATTTCCGGGTATCAAATATAGAAAAAGCAATATATTCATTACTTCTATGTACATTCAATTATGGTATGTTTATATATGTACATACATGAACGTACACGAAATATGTTCATAAATTTTATTACCCGAAGGCCGAAGCCACCCTCCTCGAGTCCAGAGAGATGCTTATAGCATGCTCTTTCATTTCATTTTATTTCCCTGTTTCTATAGTTTGTACGCATGGTCACCCGCCTAACTCTGCTTTTACTAATTCAACTCTTAGTCCACAGAATTAATAATACCCACAGGAATAAGTGAGGTACGAAACTAAGAACGGAATAAGTTTTCATTTTACCTAAATAATCTAATAAAAACGAATAATTTCAAGAAAATGTAAGAAGTAAGAGAGAATAGAACTTGATACCACATCAATTTTACTCCACTTTTGAAAGTGCGTTAATTTCATTTTATAAAAAAAAGATGAATTTCTAAAGACCTAAATACTCCTAATATTTACCTGAGTAATTATTTACTTCGTCACCATAAGTCAAAATCTTAAAATGAAAAAGTTCACAATTTGCCTTTTTCTTTTAAAAGTTGAAAAAAATCCTACTATTTTTTAACAAACACTTTTACAATTTCAAATTTCATTATTTTTCATGGTTTCAAACGATATAATTAGTATTTTAAAATTCAAATTTTAAATTGTTAATATTTTAGATTTTAGATTTTAACCGATTGCATAATTTCTCACATAAAAACATATAAGTTTCACAATTCAAACTAAATCAAGGATAATTGGAAATAAGGATTTTGTTATGTTCATAAATTGTGAATAAAAAGTTTCATAAAATAAAAAATATTAAATATTAAATTTTACATTTCAATTTTTGTCGTTGTTTATGATTCTGCAGATCGAGTAGTGTGAATTAATTATATTTCTGTAAACCAATAACAGACGTATAATATTTAGAAAATTTAGAGTTCTGTAAATGTCTATTCCTAAGCTCCAAAATTTCAAGCTCTTGTATTTTCCTTTTTTAATAATAAATTAAAAAAATAAATTACCATTTTTTTAAATTCGAAACAATAGTTTGATACAATATCTCAAATTTGAAATAAATTACTAATATTCAAAATTAAGGTGAAAAATCTAATGTGCTTTTTGCGTTATACGTTTTTTGAATGTCATCCGTTGGAAATTGTTGTGTTCAAATCTAAATTTTCTAAAATAGTAAAAATATGACAAAATGCGAAGGGATTTGGGATGATAAGAGGAGGACATAATAAAAATCAAGTTCATGAGAATCGTTAAGGTATTTCATGTAAAAAAGGAGTTTAGAGACGAAGATATATATTGCTTTATCTTTTGTATAGACGAAGGTATTTCAGTCTATACTTAAGAACCGGCTTTTTATACTGATTATATAATTTATTACAATAAAAAATAAATAACGCGTAGTGTGTTCGAAGAGTTGCCGAACATATGATTAATGATCCGCAGTTAGTCAAGACCTCATTATATGCAAATATGCAATCATATCGGTCAAAAAGATTCAAGCTGGAATTTGATTGGGCGTATTACATAATGGTAATATACTTGTGTGAACACAACAGAACCCTGTAATTATTCCCCTGTCAGTGTTTTGTTTGTCCAAAGCGGTTTCTTTTGTTTGTCCAATGTGGTTTCTTTTGGCCTCGCTAATCAACGAAAAGTTGGTACATAATTTGCTTTTAATATAAACACAAGTAATTCTTTTCTGCATTAGATGAATGTAGAATATTTTTTTCAACATGTTATTCCATGTGCTATGTTGATTTTGTAGAAAGAAGGTAAATATTAGAGAAGAAGTATATGAAGCCAAATTTGCAATAGGAGAAGAAAGAAGAAAAAAACATAATTTAAAAAGGAGGAGAAAAAAATATTATTCTAATAATTTTTGGTAAATAATATTTTCTAATAATTTCAAAATAACACTTTTTATATTTATTCTTTTAAATTTTACTATTTTACCTTTAATTCTTCCAGAGAGGCAAAGGTGCTTGAGATAATATTTATTCGTTTTAAACGCTTTGTAGAGTATGGACAATTGGACATGGCGCTTGAGATAATGTTTTCTTTTTCTTATCTTTGTTTCCGACCAACGTTGGATAAACTTAAAGATATAAAGATATTATTAAAAACATGTTGGAAGCTACAATAACATATATGATATATGTAATTGAATGGACTGGATAATTATGATATGGAAATAGATGTAGGCATAGCAGGTCAAATGACAACGAAATTAGGAAAATGCATGCTTTCAAGTTTCAAGTTTCAACTACTAAATTGACATATGTGACCAAATGTCAAATATTATCTGCTGTTTCAATTATACCCTTTCAAAGCTTTCCTACATACATTGAAAATTGACAACTTAACAGATATCCTCGGTACATATGGTTACATAGATTTGCCACAGAAAACCTAACAGTAGGTGGGTCTGATGCATAAAGCCGCCAAATCAGACGCCTCCTTTTGACATTTCTCTTTCTATCCTTCTCCTCTTCTCTGTTTATTTGTTCGTTTTACACGACCATTTCACTCTCATTTCTAGCCACATCACTACCTTCCTCTCTCTCTCTCTCTCTCTCTATCTTCCCCCTTGCGCCAATTCTACACCTAGTCTCTCTTCTCCGTGTATTTGTCAAACCTTCTTGTAAGTCTTATCTACAAATTTAGTCTTCACTTGTACTTTTCCCTTCTCTTTTTATTTGTTTGTTGATTAGCTTGACCTTGCATCTAGCAATACATGGTTGAAATCTCAAATTGACTGTCGATTTTTTTTTTTGGCAGTAAGCTACCGTGTGTTCTTTTAATTTTTAAGAGCTGGTTGTTTGGGCTTTGTCTCTTTTGATTTGGCTCACCAGTAGCTACTACTTTTTCCTTTGGGGGTAAGGCTTATCGAACTGCGATTCTCCTTATTGATTGAAAAATTAGACACAAAATGAGGATTTAGGCGGAGGGAGGGGAGAGAGAGAGAGAGAGAGAGAAAGAGATGTGTCTTCTAAGCAATTTTGTTTGGGTAAGCGATGGCCGAATAGGTTTTGATTAATCACCTAGAGTTTTTATTCTTTGTTAATCTGAAGAATTTATTTGCTTACACGCTTCCGGTCGTTCCATACTTCAATCCTACAGGAGTATTGATTGTACCACTATCCTTCAAATGTTTGTCAGTCTTTGCTCATTTAGTTCAATAAAAGTTCAGCTTATGGAAAATAACTATTGGATTCAGGACTTTTGTTTATCCACGGGGTTTCTTGCACTACAATCAAATTAAACTTGGTTGTTTCTTTTACATGTCAATACCACTTACTCGAATTATTTTCGGCAACTTTTTTTCCAGGTATTTCTTATAACAAGTGAAAGAGTGAAAAAAGAGAAACCAAAAGAGGGAAGGAAAAAAAAAATATTATGTCTCTGATAAGAGCAGCAACGGAGTCTACTTATGGTGGGCCCAACCTCTATAACCGCAAAGGTACTCCCAACCGTTCAGGTGTGTACCATTATGAACTGGATCCATACAGCCCTGAACTCTACCCCCAGCCATACATGTCTGGTTCATCACTGCTTTGCAACCAATGTGAACCTTCCATTCCTGGCTCCCTGTATGATCTCCAAGTCTCTTCAAACCTCTACCAACTAATGGCGAACTCCACTAGTTCTCCCATCCTTCTAGATAGAAATTCTTCCTTCACTAATTCAATAAGCAGCTCCAACATATCAGATCAGAGCCCACAGTCAGTGTTGATTTCAGACAATCAAAACAGCCTGAATTTCGATGTCCAAATGGATAATCTGGAATTTGATGAGGATGAAATTCAGATGAAGCTTCAGGAGCTAGAGCATGCCTTACTGGGGGGTCCTGATGATGATCTGATCAACCCATACCAGGGACTGGATCTCGACGGGGAACCTGTTTGGGAGACATCTATGAAGGAAATACAGACCCCAGCTTCTCCAAAAGAGTATTCGTCAGAATCAAGTGTCAGCTGCAATGGAGAGGCTCGAACACCTAAGCAATTGCTTTTTGATTGTGCAGCCGCAATTTCAGAGGGGAGCATAGAAGTTGCAAAGAACATGATAGACGAGCTAAGAAAACAAGTGTCAATCCAAGGTGACCCTTTTCACCGCTTGGCTGCTTACCTAACTGAGGGCTTGGCAGCCAGGATAGAATCCTCGGGCAACGGCATCTATAAGGCCCTAAAATGCAAAGAACCCCCCAGCTCGTACCAGCTGTCAGCAATGCAAATCCTCTTCGAAGTGTGCCCCTGCTTCCGTTTTGGCTTCATGGCTGCAAATTATGCAATAATTGAGGCTTGCAGAGGTGAACGAAAGGTTCACATAATCGATTTCGACATCAATCAAGGAACCCAATATATCAACCTGATCCAGGCATTATCTTCCCATCCTAACAAACCAAAAAAGCTGCGCATTACTGGTGTTGATGACCCAGAATCGGTACAAAGGCAGATTGGTGGACTGAGGATTATTGGCCAGAGGTTAGAGAAGCTGGCAGAGGATTGTAAGATCGAGTTCGAGTTTCAGGCAATAGCAGGCCAGGTTGGGGAAATAGGGCCTGAGATGTTAGAATGTAGGATGGGAGAAGCAGTGATGGTGAATTTTGCATTTCAGTTGCACCACATGCCTGATGAGAGTGTGTCAACAATAAATGAGCGGGATGGCCTGCTCAGGATGGTTAAGGGTCTCAGGCCAAAGCTTGTTACAGTTGTGGAGCAGGACGTTAACGCCAATACTGCACCTTTCTATACTAGGTATTACCACACTTCTTATTTTAGGTATGTTTTTGTTGGTCTTGTTATTAATTTTCTAACTGGCCAATGTACTCATCCAGTTGAGAAAATGATTGCTTAATATTTCATAGAATCAGTTGTGGTTTCTGGATCAACTTCCCTCATGTGATTTGAAAATGCATTACATTCTCAATACCCATTTTTTCAAATTCAAAGTTGTTCCTAAGGGCTTGTTTGGGTAATGATGTACATTGTTATTTTCTTTGATATGGGTACTGACATCCTATGGGTCCTATTTAAATAGGTTCAGGGAGGTGTATAACTATTATTCTGCAATTTTTGACTCACTTGATGCAACTCTACCAAGAGAAAGTGCTGATAGAATGAATGTTGAACGACAGTGTTTGGCACGTGAAATTGTTAACATTGTCGCCTGTGAAGGAACTGACAGAATTGAGAGGTAATTGTTTATATCTGTCTCTTTTTTTAGGAACAACTAAAAGTATACTGGTTTGGAAAAGGCATACATTCTAAATTAGATGTACGTAAGCCACAATTCTGTCCCCCGTCTTTAATTACCGTTTCATAAATGCAGATAATATATACGACAAATAAAAAAATTACTTCTAGTCTAATTATCAAATTTACCCTTCATTAGTGCAGTTGTATTTTCTTCAACACAATTCAATAAAATAAGTACATGTAGCAAGACAGGCTGGGAATAGGTAGGATGCATTGAGGGACCATGTTGATATTCTTGTGAACATTAAGGACCTATTGCATAAGTGTACCTGAAGTTTGAAATAACCATGTTAGTAAAATTATTTTATTTATTTAAAGGTATGAAGCGGCAGGGAAATGGAAGGCTAGGATGATGCTGGCTGGGTTCGTCTCATCTCCATTTAATTCTAGTGTTAGTACAAACATAAAAGCTCTACTCAAGTCATATTGTGATCGGTATCGATTTGAGGAGGAACCCAGTTCACTTCATTTTGGCTGGGAGAACAAAATTTTGGTGGTTGCCTCAGCTTGGAAATAGACAATTGGACTTGAAAAATCCCCCCTAATCCCTTTTGTAAAATACATCTTTAATGACATTAGATCTCATAATTTGACAGTGTGTTTTTATTAACTGAAGCTCGCATATTTTGGTTGTTTTTTTAAGTTAGTTTATGATGATGTAGATGTCTGCATTCACTGAATGGGATGGTAGCGGGGTTTATGATCATTGTGTAGGTTAGCTAATGCTAATGAAGGATCTGCTGCAGTGTTCTTGTAGATTTGATTATTAGTTGTATTTCAATAGATCGTTATACAAAATTTGAGAAGCTTTTGAACAAGTCCCGAGTAGCTTCTGACTTCTGTCACCATTTTGATTCCTTCCAGCATGTATTAGTTGTTACGGTGCCGTTCTGCTTTTGTATTTTAACTGGATTAGTGCACCTCATAGCGAAGAGTAGGTTTTACTTGGTTTCGTTTGCTTCATATAATAATTCAAGGAACCGCATTAGATCATTTAGTAATTAAAATTAGAGTGAAGTTATGGTGCATTATAATGTATTAGCTATATACTCGTGTGTTGCAGCAGACTCTTTTATTTAAACATTAAAATATTATAAAATAAAAAAATTCACATTTATCTAATATTAAATTATAAATTCATCAAATTATAGAGAAAATCTATAATAAATATTATATTTAATCTTGAATGAGATTTTTGCACAATATGAGTTAATGATTCATAATTTTTATGGCAAGAAAAGTAAATTATTCTAACATATATTATTATCACCATTAATTTCTTACCAAATATGCACAACGTTTCTAAATATAAATAATAATAGTATGGAAATAATAGTATTTAAGGGAAAGAAATGGAGAGAAAGAGGGGATCAATGGACGCGATCACATACGTTCGATCAACCAAAAATAAATATTAGCCGTCTAATTGAGGGATAAAATTGATATAATAAAAAATTATCATGACAAAAAATGGACCCTCTAATTCTTAGATGTTTTATATAATAGTATAAATTATGGCAAGAAAAGTAAATTATTCTAACATATATTATCACCATTAATTTCTTATCAAATATGCACAAGGTTTCTAAATAAAAATAATAATATTATGAAAATAATAGTATTTAAGGGAAGGAAATGAAGAGAAAGAGGGGATCAATGGACGCGATCACATACGTTCGATCAACCAAAAATAAATATTAGCCGTCTAATTGAGGGATAAAATGGGTATAATAAAAAAATACCATGACAAAAAATGGACCCTCTAATTCTTAGATGCTTTATATAATAGTATAGATGGATGTATTTGTGTATTAGTTTAAAATTTTAAATTTTACATAAAATATGATTGATTTGAATTGTTCAATATAATTTTTATATTAAGCTCTATTAGTTAACTAAATTTTATATTTTTTAAAATTATTTTTGTTATTTTTTTGTGTGAGAAAATCATCACATTGACGATCTAGAATCTTTAAATCAAGTACTTTTTTCCTCATATAAAAAAATAGTAAAAAATCTATAAAAATATAAAATTTAACTAGCTAATAGAATTTGATATGAAAATTATAATGAACGGTTTTGATTAATCATATTTTATGTAAAATTTATAATTTTGAACTAATACACAAATGTATCTGTACATTATAATGCACCATAGCCTCACTCTTAAAATTATTATTAAACAAACAAAAAATATTAGTAAAATTTTCATTTTTGTGATGTTATGAACTAGAACGATGACATGATATTAATTATGAGATGTAGGGTCTATTTATTTAAAGGTTGAAGTCAGCATCACTTTCGTTTATTCAGTCCAGCTCCTAATTCACATTTCTGGTCTAATTGGATTTTGTTTGCTTTACGGTTTTGCAAACCTGTAAAAGTTTCAGTTTCTCTCTCTTTTTTCAGTTCGATTTAGAATAAGCTGGTTGCAAAAACGTGTACAGATGGCTGAGAGCGTTACATATAAAATAACAAATTTTTTAATAGATGAGAAAGAAAATTATTCAAATGACCATTGTTTGGTCACTTAAAAGTAACAGAATTAGTTGCGTCTTTTCAGCAAGAACTACCTAAACCAATGCCTATAATAATCAAATTCCCATAAATCACAAGTTCTCAATGCTAGTTTATTAGTAAATCCAAGGGTGAACCAAAGTATATTATATGAAAATTTAATGCACTAGTTTGATGATTTATCACCTATCTTTGCCCGTTTTAAATGTTGAAATATAAACTTAATTTTAGTATTAAAGTTAAATAAATTAGGAAATAAGGGGAGACTCTTTGGCTTCAGCACTTTGGCAGAATTTTAAGGCTGATTAATGACAACATTTGAAGGGGCAAATGGACGTGGAATTTAGTGTATGACCTATGGATGAAATGATCTTGAAGTCTAGTTTCCAATGGTTCAAATTCCAAATCATTTGGAGTTCCCTACAGAGAGTTATGGCGATTTTAGTGGACAGTTGTCAGTTGAAAGGATGCTGTTTAGAATTCTGTTTTTATTATATGTTTTTATTACGAATTTTAAGAGTCATGTCTAAGCCTATAAATAGACTTGTATTCTGTTGTAAGTAAGCAAGAGAGAATAAAATAGTGTAAGAAAAATAGAAGATATAATTTGAATAGAAAGAAATTTCAGAATTATTCTATTTTCCCTCCACCGAGATATATCATTTATTATAACAAATTGGTATCAGAGCCAGGTTCAGTTGATCAAGAGAGATCTACCATGGCGAAGAAAAAGAAGAAGAAAAAGAAGAAAAAAAAGAAGAAAAAAAAAAGAAAAAAGAAGAAAAAAAGAAGAAAAAAAAAGAAAAAAAAAGAGAGATGTCGGAAAAATATGAAGAGAAAAAAGAAACCCGAAAAGGAGGAGACACTCAACTCAAGCAAGCACTTCAAACCAAGGCGTCAATCAAAGACGAAAAGGTACTCTATTCTCAAAATTTTCGAGGTAGAGAGTGTTGCCGTGGAAGTCGAGGAAATGATCACAGTGGTAAATGATGTGGTCAAGAAGAGTATTATGAGAAAAATGGGCAATCAAGCCAACAAAATAAGGCGTTGAAAGAGGCGCGATCGAAGGATAAGGCGACACTATACATGTTGTTCCGTGCCGTTGACGAGTCGGGCTTTGAGAAGATTGCTGGTGCAACTACTTCAAAAGAAGCGTGGGACATTTTAGAAAAAATGTTCAAAGGAACCGACCGAGTCAAGCAAGTGCGTCTCCAAACTCTTCGTGGCGAGTTGGAGAGCATGAAGATGAAGGAGTCAAAAAGTGTATCTGACTACATCACGCGTGTACAAGCCGTGGTGAACCAACTCATTCGTAATGGCGAAGCGTTAACCGATGCGCAAGTTGTGGAGAAGATTTTGAGATCATTAACCGACAATTTTGAGAATGTTGTGTGTGTGATATAAGAGTCAAAGGACCTTGCGAAGCTCACAATCGACGAGCTTGTCGATTCTCTCGAGGCACACGAACAATGTAAGAGAAAAAAAAGGAAAATTATCAATGATGAGAGCTATGTATCAAGCAGCGAATGTTACAAAAGCGTTGTGAAGTTTTTGCCAGTGGTCTTCGAAGAATCGGTGAGTGAAGCCGACATGAGCAATGACTCATGTTAGCCTGTGCAATGAGTGCCAGGATAAGAGAACTAGCAACATTATGAGATGTTTTGCTAGATGTGTGTGAAGACCATGAGAAGATGTGGTGTGGAGCCACATGAAAAAATGCAGTGTGGATCCGCGGTGTGGGTGTGAATCTCACATATACATGACCTGAAGAGTCAGGTAAATTGGATGGCATATGAGATGAAACCACGATTGATTTTTTTTTGAATTTCCTAGATCAATGAATCGAGAAGAAGCCGTCAATGAGTGACGTCGCTATTCGCTGCGAGTTATGAAGAAGTTCAATGATGATTGGCATGAAGGATGAAAAGGAAATTAAGTTTAAGAGGGGGTGTTGAAATATAAACTTAATTTTAGTATTAAAGTTAAATAAATTAGGAAATAAAGGGAGACTCTTTGGGTTCAGCACTTTGGCAGAATTTTAAGGCTGATTAATGACAGCATTTGAAGGGGCAAATGGACGTGGAATTTAGTGTATGACCTATGGATGAAATGATCTTGAAGTCTAGTTTCCAATGGTTCAAATTCCAAATCGTTTGGAGTTCCCTATAGAGAGTTATGACGATTTTAGTGGACAGTGGTCAGTTGAAAGGGTGCTGTTTAGAATTTTGTTTTTATTATATGTTTTTATTACGAATTTTAAGAGTCATGTCTAAGCCTATAAATAGACTTGTATTCTGTTGTAAGCAAACAAGAGAGAAGAAAATAATGTAAGAAAAATAGAAGATATAGTTTGAATAGAAAGAAATTTCAGAATTATTCTATTTTCCCTTCACCGACATATATCATTTATTATAACATTAAAGCCTCCATCAGTTCGACCAACGAAGGTAAAGGCCTTGGTACTGGTACATTCCTTGACCTGTAAAGCTGTTTCAAGCTTCTATTCAAGTCCTTGGATGAACTGATGCAAGTTCTATCCTGTTCACGAGTTAGATCCTTTTTATCCTTTTGTAGTTGTTCTGTAAATTCTCCCTCATCAATGTTCCCGTCTTTAACTTGTAATTTTTCCATGCTTCTATCACCATAAAATTTTCTCTGCTCACTCTTTTCTTTCTCATCAACATTAGCTCTTCTGTGCTCTTTTAAACAGTTGTCAGCTCTTAGACTATCTCCATCAGATTCAAGGTTTCGTGGTTCACGCGAAATATATTCTGATTTCTCTTCATCAATAATTGCAAATTCATCTACCATACTAAACCTTGCTCTTCCAAATAATGTAGTTGGTTGGGTTAACTCTCATTCAATCTCACCTGGTTCTAGTACTTCAGCTGGAACCTCCATTGATACTGGCAGAAGCACCATTTTATTTTTTGCCAAAGAGGGATCTGAGATGGGCTTTTTGAACGAGAATTTAAAAAATCTTCCACAATGGGTCATCCGGAATCCTACGAGTTGTAAAACAACACTTCTTCACATATGACAATTCCATGGCCAAGAAGGTGGGGTTGTGGAGAACCCATTTTGGTTGAAGAAACTGCAAGGCCAGTACCAGTTCTTCGTGTGAAGAATGGATAGAGAAACATACATGCCATACACCAAATTCATCCAGCTCAGATTCTGTTAGGCTAGGTGTGTGGGCCCGGGCCTTGCATACCACTGGATCAATGGTCTGATGAACAGTAGTGTGGCTGGTGGTTGGTTTGTGCGTTTATTATAATTTCTCTTGCTCTTTGGTACATTCCCTGAAAACCTACTACCTTAAAAGAAAGCAAATTTGGTTAGATAGACTATGGCTGCCAACATTTGATGCAACCTAACCAATGAACCGGAATTCACTGATTGTCGCAAACCAGCTTCTGGTAGGTGGGATTGGGCTATTACAATTCCAGACTAGGTGTGCTCCCGTGGGTTGTCAGGTCAATCCAATTATAGGCATACACATTAATATAATTTGAGAATCCAAAATTGTTAAACCAAGGGGTCAGGTAGTTTATGGTTTGGGTATCTCATATCTGACTCTAATTCTTTGTTACCACTAAGCAAAGAAGATAAGGTTACTTCTCATTACCAACTATAATTTGTCACCACAAGACAAGCTAGTACTGTGTTTTTTATTCTCTTTCTTTTCTTTTTCTCTATTTGTTCCTGACAAAAGAATTATGAAAATTATAATCAAATAGTACCAGCTAATCTGGTCATAGCAGCACGCACCTGGAGCTGAGAGTATAGATCATTAGAAATTACATCAGGAGAAGTGAGAGAAAGAGTTCTAAAGCAATCAGGATACATTGACTGGTCAACAAAAAATTTAGAGCCAAATGTTTTAGATACTTCAATTAGGATCTCTTCATGGCCAAGGAGATCACATGCCAGGATACATTGAACCGAACCCTTTCATTCCAGTATAAACAACTCTCCTTTTTACAATAACTAAAGAGCTGACCTAGACTTGTTAAAGAGTAAAAACTAAGGCTATTAAAATTTGTTGTATATAGCATTTCAGGATTAAGAAATGAACATTCAGCAGAGGGTAGACTTGATATCTACTGAAGAAGCATGGTAAGTGATGTGGTACAGACTTTTGAGTTGTGTATTTATGTACAAAGAATGACTGGGTCTAAAATAATCATATCATTTGAGATTCCTCATCTTTACAAGTAGACATACAGTACTACCAAGACAAATGGAAGGGATCTATGTAATGGTTTAGTAAAATATAACATCATAACTTCCAGATAAACAATATAGCCTCAATAGCACCATTGTGACTCAATTGTGCATGAATGCCTCAATATGGATACACCTGGCTTCATTCAATCTACGGCCGTGGCATTATGACTCAACTGTTGAAAAGGGGAAAAAATGTGAAAATATATAAGAAATTGATACCTGTTGGATCACTGACTGTTTTGTTGGAAGTTTGAGAAAAGCATCTACCAAATGTGCAATCAAGAAAAATAAAACAAACCGAGACACCATTTCCTTCCCTCTCTGTCATATATTTTAAGGGAAAATCTTGTAAGCAATCAGGAGTAAGCCGGCAATGACCAGTGTGTATAAGATTTCCAAAAACACCCACAAATATAAACATAACTGCACCTGAACTATAAGAAATTGAATCAATCCCAATGCTTCATTTGATTTGATATT
Source organism: Schoenoplectus tabernaemontani (assembly GCA_037127355.1). Taxonomy (NCBI): domain Eukaryota; kingdom Viridiplantae; phylum Streptophyta; class Magnoliopsida; order Poales; family Cyperaceae; genus Schoenoplectus; species Schoenoplectus tabernaemontani. The sequence goes on along the minus strand of CM073751.1, from coordinate 5,805,145 downwards.
TGTGATTTTATCGATTTGACCATCCTGAAAAACTCCACTGGTCTCATGTACAAGATGGCTTTATCCGTAAAGATTATTTTTTGTTACAAAATTGCTTCTCAAGTTGGACCATCATTACAGTATATTTGCAATCATGATTGACACCAGTGTTTACCAGCCCTAGTTATCATAAACCCTATATCAATGGCGTGGATGTAAATTCACAAAAGCACTGAGATTTTTGTAAATATCCAAGAAATCAACTTCTGTTCTCATGTTTTCCAATATGATGAAAAAAAATTACAATTCTTCAATGAATTCTCCTATTTCTACTATTGAATTCTCCTATTTCTTCGTTCCGGGCTACTTCCGAACTTGTTTTATGTACATTACCATATTGAACTTATATAAAGTAAGATAAAGAATAACCAAGTTAATACATGGGCAATGATTAGCATCACGAACCATGACTGAAAAATCACCATCTGCGTCATTTATGACTAAATGTCTCTCCCACTTTAATCTCCACAAAAACAGCCTTGTCAAGCTTAAGCAGACAAAAAAAATTGAAGGACAAGTTAACACACTTCTTCTTAGAGCATCTCCAACGTCATTTGCTATTGAGTTTCTATTCTGACGTGTCGTTCATTATTTTTTATTTCAGCGATGGAGCACCGATTTCTAATTTAGAAACCGAATTGAGAGTTTCTAATTTAGAAACTCGTTTGTAATGGACACCTCAGATTAGAAACTCGCTGAAATTCAGCGCTGGAGAGAAAATTTCAATTTCCATCGAATCCATCTCCCTTTCAGTAGTGATGGAGGAGAATCACTTTCTTTACTCCTCTTCTCATCTCCAATTTTTCCTTCCAAATCGATCGCCTCCTCTTTTTCCTCTGCTTTCTTCGTTTCTCCAGTTCTCCGCTCCATCACGCCGCGGCCTCAATAGTTTCACTCTCCTTCACGCAGCTGCCTCCTCGGTAATTTCTTCTTTCTCCAGGATCATCGGCCCAAGACAATTATTTCAGAGGCTAACGCGCTGGTCTCCACAGACAGGTCCATCATTGTTGTGCCGGAGACACTCGTTGCACAAGTGGAAGTGTCTGTAGAGATTGGGGTTTCTTTTCAGGTGATAGTTGAAATATATTCATCTCCAAATTGTTCATATTTAATTGATTTAGAGCTCATATTGTGACTCCATCGTGAGTTTATTGTTATTATTAACAACAATACGTAGAGAATTAATTGATCAAGACCCAGACAGTGACCCTAGAAGTTCTCAGAACAAGCGGCTTGAGGTGCCTCTTGCTTTCAGATGAGAAACTTAACATCTCAATATTCATCACAATTGATCAGCTGATTATGAATTAAAATCTAGCCCGAGCTAACTCCCATTTTGTCACAAATTAAAGAGATGTTTATACATAATTATATTTGAATCAATAAATTAATATAAGTTAATTCGCTTATTTATTTGTCTCGTAATTATCATGCACATCTGTATACAAAAGGTACCACTTGTGACTCAACTGATACCATGTAGTGGTACGTTCAACTCCTATTTTCAGTGTAATAATGGCCAATAAGTGTTACTGTTCTCGACCCATCTGGTACCTGATAGGTGAGAACAGAACCAAAGAGAAAGCTAGGCTACATAAAGGTATTTTTATTTGTGAGCAAGTAGTTTTCATATGCATCAATGCTTTGGATATTGTATATAATCTTCCAAAGCTCATCGTAAAGTCGTGAAAGCTGCTAAATTTGTATGATTTGAGCAATTTCTACTGGTACTTGGTCAGCGACCTTTGTTAGTTATTGCAACAATGACAACAATTTTAAGATAGCGGTTAGAGATCTCGCCTTCTAAGAATTGGAGTTCAATCGCTTTATAATTTTTACTATTGGTTAATTTAGGAACAATAGAATAAAATATTGATATTGACTTCGATTGCATGCACCGTGGGTAATTGAAAAGGCTAAGGCTCATTCTTGTGGTATGTCTTTCTAGTTTCTGCAATGAAGTTGTCTCTGTTATGAAATTAGGTTCAGATGATAACAATATATAATGTGATTATGGTTTTATGTCAGATGAAAAGATATTCGATGTGAAATTTTTTCTAGTTAATTGAATTACGACGAGGGCCAAGCAGTCGTGCTCTTATAATGCATTATTTCTTAATTAAATTTGTCAGAATTTATAGCTGGACTTCTAAGGACCTTTAATACATTGAAGCCACCAAGAAGGTGCCTTGTACTTATTGGTACGTGCTGGTACCAAACCTCACCAGCTTATCAGTATTGAATAATTATTTACTCTTTAGGTAACATATTTTTAATGTCTTTTTCATTATATACTAATTTTGTTTTGTTAATGTACTTTACATTGGCTAGGTCTGCTTGGGATCATGGTGCTATTTGTGTTGTATGGAATTAATGAAAAAATGTTGTCAATTGAACCCTTGGTATTCTCATTCTACCCGAACTGATATTCGCCGGAACTATAACCTCCAAGTATGATTTATTTATTTTTTTCTAAATATGTGATACTTTTTTAAACCTTTTAAAGGTTGCAAATTACATGTTAAGAACTGGATGACTATGGAGGACACAAGTTTTCATTTATCACCTTAGAAATTATACAAAATCGCATGATTAGATAGTTGCAAATTAAACTTCTAAGGCGTCAGAAAACAGAATATAATACAGTTCAAGAAAAAAAAACTAACTTTTGTTACATAAAAATATAGTTTACACTCTAGTATTCTCTTTTAGACAATAGTAGATGTTTGGATCAAAGTTTCACAGCAAATGCTAAAAAAAAACTTTATTTTAGAAAAATTCTGTTCTAGAATTATTATTTTTCTGAATACTCCAGTGAAGTCATAATCTGAAAAAGTTTGTGTTATTTTCAGCAATCACCATAAATTTTTTTCTTAGATTGCCATCATTTATGAAATTCAACTTTCCTTAAATTCTTAATGACAACTTTTCTCTCAATTTTTCATTAATTATGTATTCATGATTGAAATTTATATTAATTATTGAATTATTTTATTTTTATTTTCTTTCTTTTCACGTGAAGATATAATTTTTTATATTTTTAAAGACATTACCGTAACAATGCATGGACAAGATACTAGTGTCTAATTAGTTATTTTAAATCATTTTGAGATAAATTTAGTGTATCTCAATGATACAATGCGATACACGATACACAATATACGATACGATACAAAATATAATGATTCATGATACAAAATGCGATTCAATATCTATGATCTCCTCTTAAGTCCTTATTTTCGATTGTTATTATCTTAATTTCCTTTATTCTTTGAGTTTATACCCGCCGGAGAGGGAGGACTCACTTTGAAGCTTTATTTGTTGGGTTCGTGTCAGCTATGTCAGCTGACGTGGCATATGTGACAGTGGAGAAGGATGAGCTGGCATTAGCAGATAGGAGAGAGAGGGGCCAAGAGTGGAGGAAGGAAGAGATACTGTCGAAGAAGTGCACCCACTGAAGGAGAGTCGTATTTTGAATTGAATAAGAGGGGGCTGGCGGTTATAACCGTCTGAAGATATCACCTCCAGTTAGCGGGTGTAATAAGGAAGAGTTATCGGGTGGAACTGGATAGGGTTTTTCTGTTAGAATTCGATATGTTTGTTATTGTAATCAGTTAGGGATATTAACCTTTGAGTATAAATAGTTGTAATGGATGTAATGGAGACATGTTGTTGAATAAAATCTTTTCGTTGACTATCTTTCTTTCTTTCTGTTTTCGTTTGCTTTTTTATCCAGTTTCACAAATCCTTAAATTCTAATCAAATTGATTCGAGTTTAAGGTGTAATTGAGCTGAATTTCGTTGTTACGATCTTAGGATCATAACAGTCCGTTCCCGCCTTCTTTCTTCCTTGCCGGTCCCCGGAGAAGGGAGGAGAATCGGGTTCGGGTAAAATGTTATCCGTTTGCTGATCCGAACCGATAATGCCCAAATGTGTAGGGCTGCAAACGAGTCAAATTCGAATAAGTCAGGTTTAGCTCAAACTCGGCTCATGAAAATTCAAATCGAGTTGAGTCGAACTCGTAAAACACTTCGAGCTGAAAAGTCTAGCTTAAACTCGGCTCGTTACTATTCGAGCTAGTTCACGAGCTGGCTCATGAGCCAATGCATGTACGTTGACTCAATTTAACATTTATATTTAGTATATCTATAAACTATAAATTCAGTATATCTATAAAAATGATACATGAATTAGTACAAAATTGATAGATTAACAAATTATATTTTCAATAAAAATTTTACTGCACTAATTTGAATGGATGAACCAGAAAAAAAACTATCGAGCCAGATATATGAGCTGAATCTTGAGTGAGTACGAAAAGTTGTTAAGCTGCTGAGATTGTGAGATGATGAAAGATAGATTATCGGATTAGAATTTAGTAGAAAAAAATATAAACTATTATTATTTGAGTCGAGTCGAGCCAATCCAAACTCAAGCTCGGCTCATTTAACAAAAGCCAAATTAGTTCGAGTCAGATTAGCTCGAACCCGAGCTAAGTCACGAGCCCAAATTTTTTTGTGCAGCCCTACAAATGTATTGTGTTTGTAATTGTGACTTTGTCTGCTTCTCTTAATCGGTTCGGGTACGAGCAGTAGCGGGCTCGTAACTTGTCTCACAAATTAATTCGGAATAGGCTCGTGGGCCAGAAAGATTGATTACGGGCTCAATAAAGGTCAAGAAGCCCAAAGATCAAAGCTTGTCGGCCCCATAATGTGGGTCCGAGCCTTACCAAAAGGGGTTCGCGGTCTCTAATTATTGGGTCATGTCTGAACGATTCGGAGAACATCAATGATCGATGTGCAAAAGCAAAACTCCTGAATAAAGTCATGTTTGCCAAGTCCGAAATTTATAACAACAAGCATATAAGTTGGGTTAAACACGGTAGAAACTCTCTTGTACAAAGTTAAACTTGTTCGAGTCCAATTTTAATAAAATAATATTTGTGGTTCAGCATGTTGCTAAAGTTTTCTGCATATGTCCATAACTTTTTTATCTGTTCATAACTTTTTTCAAATAGATCTGTCCTGAGCACCAGATCGCCTCCGTTTTCCCTTATATGCAGTCTACGATTGAAACTGGCCAGAATTTTGCCATGTTACTTCATGTAAAGATGCATTAACTTGTAGCATCTTTGACAACTATCATTGTGTCTAGGTAGATGGGGACTGATGAGGCACACAAATACTGATTTTTTTATAAAGACGCCATCAATGGCCCGTTAGAACGAGAAAGATACCAGTACCCTTAAAAGAAGTCATAAATTCCAATTGTCCAAGTTCTGTTTCTATATAAACACTCAGCAATCACTATTTAGCAACGATAACTATATACCTAACATACAAACATCACCAATCTGGTGTCACTAGACTTGGGCAAGAACAAATTGCCTTTAAACTAAGAAAAAGAAAATAGCATGACTATATGCACAACCGACTACAAAAAAAGAAATAATAAAACCTACCAAATTAAACTATAAAGAGGAAGAACATTTAATAAAAAAATGGCATATAAAATGAATAGTATAAGTCTAGTCGGAGTCAACTGGAGGTGACCCCATGTGAAAGTATTCGACCAGCTGGATGAGTCTTTCCTTTTCTCTTATCAGATAAGCATTATCTAGGGCTAGTTGTGACTTGTGAGCGAGCAACATTTCTACCTCACGTCGCAGCTGAGAAGGAAAAAGAAAACAAATGGCATTGGTTTAATTCGTTACAAATGAAGACGCATGATATCAGTATCCAATATTGCCAAAACTCTTGCCTCAAATTGTACTTTGACATGTAGTACAATCTTTTGTTATAAGTTCTGTAACTAGAGTGAAGGAGTGAAATTACCAGACTGTCCTCTTCATCTGGCATGTTAGCTTTCAGCCACCGGTTTTCCTCTTCCAACAACTCGCATCTAGCTTGTGAAATGTTAAGTTGGGACTTCATATAGTTCAGCTCTCTTCTAAGTAAGGCCAAGGTGGCCTTTGTTTTTGCAGACAGAAGCTGCAATTGAGATGAATACAGCAGTAATACTATCACATTTTATCCAGAATTTCAAATGATAAAATTATATATAGTATTCCAATGCCATACTAAAATCATGAAACATGAATATGGGTCATATACCAGCCAGGACTCAGGATATTTAATACCAGTTTATAGTAACTACTGGGTGATGAACTTTCTGATGGCAAAATTTAAACAGTATGTATATAATAAACAAGCAGACTAGAATTAATGTAATTCTAAATGTATATCAGTTAACTAACTATTGATAATTTTGACCAAGCTTATAATAAGCCATACCTCCAGATGATGCCTAAGTACTACTCAATAGCCATGCAACTACATGTTCTAGTTTAGGGGTGTTGTTTGCAAATTCAGCAAAAATATGGGTGTTAGATGCTAATACATGACATGTAGTGCACTAGCAGTAAAATGTTTGGTACAAAGGTGTGCAAAGAAATCTAACTGCTTGTTCTTTCTCGAGACCAGTAGGCTTGACCAGATGACCACAAATTGGCACATCCCTTCTCTTATTTGACAAATCATCAGGAGGCAGTGAAACATGAAGTTTCTTCCTTCTTGGCTCTTCACCAAGTCTTGCAGTCAAGTTTGCAAAACAACTTGCTTCCTGCAGTAAAAGGAACAAGAAAAAGAGACATGATCATTAATTTTTGAGAAACTAAATAATATGCATACATCAAGCAAGCAATGAAAAATCCAACACCATGAAAGTACTGCAAAACTTGACTGCAAGACTTGTTGCAGACAAACAACTAGTATTATCATTTAGTATTGATTGTTTACATTATTTCTGCCTGTCTTATAACCTTATCAATACAAGCAAACATAGATGTTAATAGCAAAATTGTAAAAGAATGAATTGAATTGGAAAAACTGACCCTGTCAGTTACTGATGAAGTGTTACAGAGATGCAATGAATCTTCTCTGAGCCTCTTCCTTTGAATAGGTCTTGTATCCATCTAAATGAAAATTTACAGGAAGTTACTCTCAAGATTTCCAAAGTTGCATGTAGTTAGTTGCTGTATAGTCAATTCCAATAAAATCACTAGTATCTATTATTAATTTATTAGAAAATTCAAGAATTTGCATGTATGCATTGAAATGTAGTTTCAGTTAGTCTGATGATTTCACCAGTAACTAGATATCTATTACCAAATTAAAATTCATCTAAAATTAAACAAAGAAAATCAATATGATCATTGTTCTTATCACGACAATTTTCTTTGGAACATTTGCATGTTATTGTAAACAATAGAAATGTGTATATTCCATTCAATGTCAAATTATCATTCCACCCAAAAATATCCTGACTATCATCACCAGAAAAAGAAGTTGGTTTCCCATCTTTACTAATTCAGGACTAAACTATAAATAATAATTCACAGAATCAAACGAGGATGTGAGGAAAATATAAACAACCAAGGGATAGCTTGTGAAATGTGAAACAATGGCAGATCTACTAAAATTCTCCATTCTATGTGGAACACAGAAGACTGCACCAAGTTAAAAAAAAAACTCTGACAATAATGGTCAACAATTTCTTGATTAATAAAGAATAGGAGTTGCCCATTCGAAATTAAGAACTCTGGTACTAGACATTTAAGAATGGACACCTCCTGTCACCAGCTTCCTCCAGTTTTTCAAATTTTCGAGAATAAAAAAAAAGATTTATCCAGTGGCACAACTATGACATGGGCTGTACTTGACGAATATATAATACCGAAATCAATGAAAATAGCAGCCACAACTTAAAAAAAGTATAAATATTCCAACAAGGAGAAAACGCATTAATTAGGGTATTGCAACAACAATTCCTGAATTGAAAGGAAAGGAAACTCTTAAATAAACTGCACTATCGTCAAGGGTTTGATATTAAAAAAGGCTTTCCGCAAAGAGCGAGAGAGTACCTCATGGGCATGTCTTCTACTGGTACCCACTGTCGATCCCCTTGACACTCTCTTCGATTCGCACTCATCTTCACTGTCAACCATTAAAGAAAGAAAACGAAAGAAAACAAAATTAAGAAAAGAATAAACACCAAATAATACAAAAGAAATTGCAAGAAACGAAAAATCGAGACAAATTGACAAATACCATGGGCACCAAGACATGGTGCTGGTGCTGGCTAAGACGACCGACTCACTGTCAGTGAAGGAGGACAACGAGTCGGTGCTTGCCGGACGAGTGCGGCCGTGCGTACGAGCATTTTTCAGGCGAGAAAGAGGATCTTCATCGGTGAAGCAGGAGGAAAATAGCTTGAGGATGAAAGGAAGATTCGCCATGAAGTGTTTCTCTAATCTCGAGTAGGGGTGGCAAAAGAAAAAGGAGCGAATGAGGGATGGTGGTAATTAGGTTAGGATCAATTTGTGGGTTCTTTCTTGCTTCTGTATTTCGCTTTCTTTCTTTCTTTACATCGGGAGTATTTCATGGTAGCATGCTCTTATAGAGCCAGGAATCTTTGCTCCGATAGTGGGGTCCTTATCATTTGCCGCGCGGCAAACTTGCAGCGCAGTATCCGATCCGTCCAATCTATTTTGTGATTCATTCTCACCAATCTCAAAGCATCCCCTAAAAATCCAAAGGTTGTAAATTGAGCGCGTCAGTACCCTGATAGTGATACTCCATTGCGGGTATGAACAGTAATTTGTGTAGCGGGCTGCTTACATGTGGGCCCACACCTAACTTCCGGGACTTGCTATAGAATTTTTCTACTGTTTCTATCCACGAACGGAAAAGGATGCTTTATGTAAATATATTTCATATAGTCGTATGTCCATCTCTGGTTGTACGAGAGTGTTTTGAAACTAGGTAGGATGTGAAGCGTGATGAAGAGAGATGATGATTTTTCATAGCGGTACGGAAAGGTCAAAGAGAAAGTATAAAGAGAAATGATGTTGTTTGAAAGAAAAATAATGTGAAATGATAAAAAGATAATTTCTTGTTTCTTATGAAAGTGAACAAATTGTTTTATTTTTAGAAAAATATTATTTTTCTGTCAGAAATTAGCATGATTGTTTTTTTTCCGATCAACAGAAAGAACCAAATAACAATTCGGTTCCTAAGCCTTTTTTTTAGAGACCGAATTTTTATCTCGTCCCTTCAATTTTTTTTCTAAAAAAAAAATATTTTTAAAAAAAACTGTATGATATATAAATTATTGTTCAATTTTTAAACTTCTATTATATATCCACTAAATACATAAATGATTTATAAAATAAGATAAATAAAATTCTAAACCCTAAATCTTCATATTTCATAGGGATTAACTTAGAAATTGAATAAAAATTAATATTTCAAAAAATGGATATTGGATTTTGAAAAAAATGATTTTAATAATAATTATTAAACTAATATATCAGGAGAAAATAAATGTTTAGTAATAAAAAAAATGGAACTAATATATCGGGAGAAATTTTTGAAGAATTAAATAAAGTAATCTTATTGGAATTGCGCTTGGTTCTAATATCATGTCCATACATTCAAAATCCAACTTCCAACATATTTCATAATTCAAATTCAAATTTTAAGTGCAGTCCTACTAAATTTCAAAATCTAATGTTTGCAACTTATAAAATCGAAACTATATTTAAGAGACCATATAATTATGAACTTTTTGTAATTTAAGCGGTTAAAAAATATACTTAATTAAAGTGTTAATGGATATATATTTATTTTCTTATTCAACATCCATTTTTTTGAAACATTTATTTTCTTATTAAATTCTAAGTAAATCCTCATAAAATATGAAAGAAAAAGTAAACAAATATATACTCAATTAACGTGTTAATGGATACAATATATTTTTATGAAGTAATATTTAATAGTATAAATTTAAACTTGAACAATAATTTATCATAATTATTTATATATATCGTACTGTGTTTTTATAAAAAAATCCCGTTTATAAAAAAAAATAAGGGACTGAAATAAAATTCTGATCTCTGAGGGAAAAAATCTGTTTAAACAAAAAAAAAATGGAGGGACCGAGATAAAAATTCGGTCCCTAAGAAAAAATTTCTGTTTATCATAATTATTTATATATATCATACCGTGTTTTATCTTGATTATTTCTATTTGATATGAAAAAATGAATAATCATATTAGTTTTCGATAAAAAAATATTTTTCTAAAAATAAAAAAAAATTGGAAAGTGACGGCACGAGTTAGTTATATCTTATCTTATGTTTTTCTCAAATCTCAAGCAAACATTGCTGAAAGCAAACATTGCTGAAAGCAAAACCCACATTTCCCTTTTTGGGTTACCAACTTATAACATTGAAAAGAAAAGGATATAACAGTAACTATGACATACAATTAATTTTCTCAAAAAAAAGAGTTGAATATAATTTGTACCTTCCATTGCATACATACAAAAAATAGGATTGAGTACGGGGTGACAAAACTTGACCCGACTTGATGGATCAAACCGATCTGATCTGAATCCAATCTGATTTGAAACAAATTAACAATAAATGAGTTGAATATGGGATAAAAATTTTTTAACTCATCACGGGTTAGTTCGGGTACTGGCCAGACTTGACCCATTTAATTATATTTTTTAGATTTATTTTACTATTTATCACTAATTAAAACTTATTGGGGTCGAGTCGACCCATGGCCCGTTTGGGTTCGGTCGGGTCAAAAAAATGTTGACCCTATTTTAAACGAGTTATGTTAAGAAAAATAATAAAATTAATAAACACATCAAAGATTATACTTTAAATTCTCTAAAATTTTATTTTATAATTCTCATTAAATTTTTCATATGAAAATTTTGAAGGATACAAAAAAAATTATATTTTTTAGAGTTTTTTAAGTATTTATTTTGGATTTTTTAAAAATCAGCTCAAAATCTAAAATAAATATTTAGAGAACTCCAAAACTAAAAATAAAAATTATATCCCATAAGATTTTTATGAATTTAGTGAGAACATGTGTTTTCATATTGACTGAAATATAAATATTTTCACAATAATCTATCTATATTCATTTTTTATTTTTGATTTTCAACAGTTAATTTCTAAAGTTCCCGGTCCGATAAGTCTAAAGTCTAAGTACCATAACTTGATAATATCACTGTAGACTTTACAGAAAGTAATATCTCATAGTTAATGATTCAGAATAAAATAACCATGGTTGAGGTATGAAAAATTAAACCTCTGCACCATATTGATATATTATTTTCACATTCGACTTAACAAAAGTTCCGTTTATTTTCTATTTCATCTTATGCAGTTATATTTGTGTATTATATACGATCATCTAGTGTATTAAAATCGGGACGGGTCGGGTCAGGACGGGTCAACGGGTTTTTACGGGACGGGTTAGGACGGGTCCATTTTGGGGGTTTGGCCGCGACCCGTCAGGTCGGACGGGTCGGGTCCAACAGTGGGACGGGTCGGCGGGTCAAAAAAAAAAATTCTAAAATTCTGAAAAATTCAAAAATTCTGATTTATTGAACCGTTATAACGATTTACTGAATCGTTATAACGGTTCAGTAAATCGTTATAATGGTTCAGTAAATCGTTATAACTGTTCAGTAAATCGTTGCAATGATTTATGAAAACGTTGCAACGATTCAACAAATCGTTATAACGTTTCAGCTCAATTGATCCAACGGCAATGACGGGTTGGACGAGTCGAGTCGGGGCGGGTCGGGCACTGGTTATGACGGGTTGGGCGGGTCGGGACGGGTCTAAAACGGGTCGGGTCTAGCATGAGTTTTTTTCAAAAATTTTTGTCCGCGCCTATGCTAGACTCGTCGGTTCTAACGGATCACAAGTCTGACGGGTTTCAGCACGGGTCGGGTCGGATCGGGACGGGTCGCGAGACGGGTTCCTGGGTCGGGTTTTTCCCGGGCGGGATTTTTTAACACACTACGATCATCACAGCATTCAACCCAAAATGAACGTGAGCTTAGGCATAATTCATCATTATAATCAAAATTTAGTCTAATTTTCAGTCATCATAAAGGAAAAAAATAAAATAAAATAAGACTAAATAAAGTGCAAATTGTGGTATTGTGTTTGGGCCCTTTGGGTTTTTTCTGGTGCTAAATCTATTCCTCGTCTTTATTATGTCGGTCGGGTTGCATCCATGGCATAATTTTTATTTCAGAATATAATGCTATTAATTAGCATTAAGCCCATCAATCTCGATTCACTGTATAAAAACTCTCTGACGCGGACCCGGGGTATAATACGGATATAATTTGAAAATAGTTCGTTTTATATAATATAAATAAAATATATATTATAATGATAAAATATTAAAAATATATTAAAAACTATAAAATTTCATATAAAATAATATATAATGTATTTTTTTCCGAATAATTCGCAAATAAAACGTTTTTTGATCAAAAAAACGCACTGTATATTAAACTGACGAATTATTCGTGAAACATCCGATTATAAATGAAAAACAAATTATTCACGAATCTTATTACTATGCTTGTCCCTACCGTTGGTTTGAACTTGTCCTTTTTTCCACCACTAAGCCTTCCATTTTTGAACGATACGAGATGTGAATAATGAATTGTATTGTGCATTTATAAAGGGCTACAAATCGTCCTCCTAAATGGACTGTAAATCCTCCTACTCTTCTTCTTTGTTTGATCCAATCTTTTAAAATTAATTAAGTTCTTATTATTTAATCTATCCTTTCTCCATTGTCTTTTGTTTTCTTCTCTCACTTTGAATCCTAACGATATGTTTTTAGTTCGTTATTTTTCGTTATGTTTCTTTATTTCTTCAACCTCAACATTGTCTGCTAGGTGTGCAAAGAACCAAGAGAGTTTCTAAATTTATTTGGTCAACGCTATTTCTAAATTTATAAATAATTTTTGCTGTCATTTGAAAATTAAAAAATAAATAAATAAATTACCGAGTTAGTTTATATGTCTGAATTTGATGTCACAAATGAAATAAGTTAAGTAATTCATTTAAATTAAAAATGTCAAGAGATGTTTTTTAAGAAAAAAGAAAGACTTTGGTCCCCTTTTTTTTTTTATTAATGAGAGAAGAAAACGTCTCCGATTTTTTGTCATTTTGAATTGAGTTTCATTTCTAGCTTATCTCAATTTATTTGGGGATTAAACACTGTTGTTGTTGTTGAGATGAAAAGGTTTAACGTTTACATCATGTTTTTTTTCCTTAAATTTTTTTCTACACAATGTTGATCCAATTCATCAATAAATTGTTTCTTTTCTTTTAGAAAAAAAAATCATATTCTTTTTTTTTTTTGCTTTAAGGATGGTACCTTTATATTGCTTAATTCAGATAACTGTTATAATATTTATATCAAATTTCAGCAAAAAAAAATTACATTATTGAGTCTTATATATATTGTGAAATTTATATTTTTAAAAATTTCAGTTAATATTTTTTACCCCCATCAAATATCAATCATCATCTTTCTTGTTCTATCCCCTGATACTGGTGGAAAAGTTGGAAATTGAGCTGCCAAAAATGAGTCGCCTTACAGATGGTACCATAGTAGAACTGCAATTAATTCATATACAGCGGTACAGCCATTGTTATTCTATGGAAACTTCGAAGTTGGGAGTATCGGACTACAAATTAAATGGAAAATGGAAAACATATGAGAAGGCAACGCGCTCAATTTTGGATTAGTTGATGGGCTCTGTGAGTTGGGCCGAAATATATCAGAACAAAAGAGCACAAACTAATAAAAATGCACCTTCCTTTTCTTCTTTTTTTGAGATGGAGATGATTTTATTTCTTTTTCCAGATGAAGATGAAAACCTGAACCATCCAATTTAAATGTTTAAAACAAATCTCTCGTTCAGATTTCGGGCATGAATGAAATCTACTTGATTAACTCCAACATCAAACTCATGCAAAAATACAGCAACTCCCAAGACTTACAGGATCTTCACAAAACAAAATGCACAAAAATAGCTTATCAGAGTCACAAAGGAAATAAAAATTGATTAATGTCCGAGTCTTTCACAAAATCTACCTTGCAGTCTCTCACATTTAAACTATCATTCCTCAAATTTGCACATACAATGCCACAACACTTAACTAATATTCACTCTGCTTCCATTGTCTAAACATATTATGTTTAGGCCTATGGACATTACAAGGGAAAACGATACAACAGCATTGTGGCACAACTAACATGTAAATACTTTGCTAAACAATTGAAGTTGCAAAGGGCTTCTCAGATAATTATAGAAAAGACCCTGATATTTTTAATTTGCAATTAATTTAGACCTGGCTAATAATTTTCTGCTGATTTTGGTTGTTTGATGTCTCCATATTCTTGTCATTGATGCCCCCATTGCTGTTGCTGTTCTTAGTTTCCTCCATTTCAACCATTGAATCTTTCCCACTGCTATTGGCACCTACTTCATTCCTCTTGTTATTTCTATAGATTGCATACAAGATAAGTTGTAGTGTTCCTAAGAAGCACCCACACCCATTTGGCACCTGCCAAAAAAAATCACATATAAAATCCATCCAAATACTAATCAAATATTAAGATGATTTGCCGTTTTTTTTAAATGCACCAACACAATCAGTGTTTCCCTCCCCTTCTTTTGCTAAAAACATAAAGAAACACCATCATAATTTAATCATAAGTAAATCTTCCTAAACTTCTGACAGTCTGATGCATTTTTATTTGAGCTAGCTCCGGTTCATGAACATCAGGATTCATCCGATTTATGTAAAGGAACTTAATCAAAATAAAATATAGGTAAAAGATCAGGAATCAAATTTGTACCGCAACAAAGGGATCCCTTCCAAGGAGACCATAGATGAACCAAGAAGAACCGCATAAGAACACAAACAAGGAAAGCAAGAAGGGCATGTATTCCACACTTTTGGTCTTTATCACCAATCTCTGCAATTTGGTTACAATTCAAATTATTGTCTGCTAAAAAATACATAAAATTTCAGGTTTAGCTATCAACAGATGTTGTGGCGTCCTTCTATAGAAAGAAAATTTGACTGCTAAAAGATTAATTAATCTGCTCCCATGAAAACCTCAAACAATCACAAAATGAGAAATATCATTTATAATACCATCTTCTAATTATTAGAAATAAAAAATAACTCACAAGCAATTGAATTATAAGCACAAGGTGAGATAACAATACCATGATTGAAAGCGGTGATGCATACATGCATATAGAGAATATGGTAGCAGCTAATCCACAAAATATTTTACGATGTTGCCCATGTAATGCCAGAAGTGACACGAGTGCGACAGTGGAGAAAATGGTGACCACTATCATTAAGAGACCAAACATCTTCACTCTTAGCTTAGGTGGTGCAAATAATAGGAATATCATCACATATATTGCCTCAATAGCTACACCGGTGCCGTTTATTGTCCAGACCAATAAGTTGTTGGGAGAAACAAATGGTAAGCCATACCTTCACGCAAACAAGAGCAGAGTTCAATAAAACTCTGAACCATTTAACTTATGAAAAGAAATCAAATCCTACTTATGTACCTATAATTCAGCTATAAATTTTCTCTGAAAACAAAATACCAAGCAGATAGGAGACAATTCAACAAAGTCATGTTGTAGGGAACGCCTGAGAAATCTTCGGTCGATCTGTTTCTTATGATCCTTCGAAATGTGACACTGCATGACATATATATATATATATCCAATTCAGTTCCCAGGAAGACTAGTGTGAAAAAATAACAGGTATGGTAAGATTGAATTGTGCATATTTTCATCAGTAAACTTCTAATCATAACATGTAACATTCTTAATATTAACTAAATTAATTACTTTGCGTTTTGTTCAGCAAACTTCTAATCATAACATAGTTTCTTCAGCAGATATCAGAAGGGGAGTAGAGTATGATCAACAAACTAAGAACTACTACAACTAAGCGATGCACCAAAATTGACATAAAAATTAAGACCAACTTACATTGGAGAAAGAAACAGGAACAGAGCCGTTGCATTTCCTGAAACAAGCAAAAGTAGTTAAAAAAATATACTCTTTAAAATGGTCCAAAACGAATAAAAGGGGGGAAGACTAAAGAGCTCAAGCACACTAAACAGGTAGAAAGGAAGAGAAAGGCACCTAATATCCCAAATATGAAGTGCGCCACATCCATCGATCAAAATTGTTTCTTTATAACAAAAACCTACAAATTGAACTGAGAAATACTGGAACTTGTTTCGATTTTTTCGATTTCCTTTGCCTTCAAGAGCAGGGACAAGAGAGAAAATTGGGTCTACTTTGGATGTCAATTCCTACGGGGTGTCTATATTTATAGAGAAGTGGAGAAGGCAAGCTGCATAAACTCTCTACTCGCTAGTCTCAAATTCAATTCGGTCTTATCCAACGTAATGGTCGGTAAAAGAAAGAAAGAATTTAGAAACGGTGGGTTTTGATTATTATTATTATTAACTATTATTTTGTTTTTGAAGAGTAAAATGGTGGGTTAAAAAGTGGTGACATCAAAATCACCCGGTCGCTGTTGTCTCCGATTGGCCAGGAAGGGTGGCGACTCCACACGGCACAGTCTACGGATGTCAGTTACAGAGCCCCGTGGCACAGGTGCAAGCATAGTGATAAGTTCTTGATTCGAAAAACGTTGTGAGATCAAAAATTTAACGCTCGGATATAATACGGATATAATTCGAAATAATTTGTTTTATATAATATAAATAAAATATATATTATAATGATAAAATATTGAAAATATATTAAAAATTATAAAATTTCATATAAAATAATATATAATGTATTTTTTTGCCGAAGAATTCGCGAATAAAACGTTTTTCTGAAGAAAAAAACGCATTGTATATTAAACTGATGAATTATTCATGAAAAATGAATGAAAAATAATAATTGGCAAATCTTATTATTATGGGTGCAAGTGCATTTATGTCTGCGTCAGAATTCTCTCCGGTTCTTTAAATGGAGAAGTCCTGATCATTTGGATGATATCTAGATTCTCGTTTCCAGGCTTATTGATGCAATGCTGGCTGGCTGTAGGGATGAAGATGGGTCAAATCACAAATGTCGATCGGAGATGCGTACTTAATTTATTGTTGTTTTCAAATTTAAAAACATGTATTCTTGAACGAAATAAATACATGTATTTGTATTAATCGGATAAAAAAATATGAATGGATAGTATAAGTATGAACACATACACAGATATAAGTTGTAGGTGCGGAGTTTGAACTTAAAATTAGAGGCCTAAAATATTTTATATACGTCTTCGATATTGCATTATAAATTTTTGAGGGCTAAAATAAAAATATAATTATTATACTATAAAATATCATAAAATTTTAATAGATATGTCAAAATTCTATCCACACTAAAATCAGTCATTGTGTATTGACATGGAATAATAAAGTTTGATCAATTTAATACATGTAATACAAACTCTTAAAAAATATTATGATTATATGTTCCGCTCTATAGCTAATAAAAAAACTTCTTGTTAATTTTCTTTCACATGATTGTAAAATTTATTATTATTATTTACTTTTGCACTAAACTTTATTATTCAAGTTAAACAAATTATTATTCACAACAACAACTTAATTATTTAATTTATTTTGTATAGTATTTCAATTATATCAATTAAATAATAAATTTATTTAAAATTAGTTATACAATTAAATTATTATTGTGAATAATAACTCATTTGTTTTCCTGACATTTTTCCGGTGGAAATGTGTCTCTCCAATGGCGGGACTCTAGTTGCAGGATACGTGGAAGGGAGCAATGGTCGTTTACTCTTGTAGCAGTGGAAAGACAATAGTAAAAGGGTCAATGCTGCTCAAGTAATGGTTTAATACTTTAATTTCTAAAATACAAAATCAGCCGTTATGATAAACCTACCCCACCGCGCACACTTTTTAAAGCCGGACATTTTGTCAGTGGGGGCGTTATGAACTAGTGCAAATTGCAAAGACATAAAATACCCAAGTGCGTGAATTAAAACACAAGAGACAGTCGACTACTAATAGTCCGGATTTTTTTTTCTTTTTTTTTCTCACACATAACATTAATGGATAAATATACAGAAAATTATTATATACAATACTATTTTCTAGCTCAAATATTAATGCGTGATTCATTAATTACTTACATATTTTTTTTAAGGGAAGGCAACACTATCCTATTTTTTTATTAAAAAGAAGAAGATTTACAAAAATAAAAATAAAAAAATGAGAATTTACAAATGCTTCAGAAGCATTTTCAAAAGAAAAAAACAAATTTGATCGTTGTATAGATAGTCACTGATGAGGTGAGATGGTGAGGAGGCAGTCAGTGTACAGAGGCGGTGAGGCGGTGGTGCGGCGGTGATGAGGAGGTGTCGCTGTACAGATCTGTGGAGTCGATGAGTCGACAGTGAGACATAGTGAAGGTGGTTGGCTGCTGAGGCGGAGGTCGTTGAGGTGATGGTGAAGGTGGTCGCTAAGGCGTCGGTCAAGATTGGTTGTAGCAGAAAGGAGAGGTAAAGAAGGGGAGGAGAAAAAAAAGAGGAAAGGAGGGGAGGCGGCGCCGTCGATTTCCTCGTCTAAAATTAGAGTTTTAGGAGGGATTTATTTTCTTCTTTTTCATCTCATCCCTCAGAGACTTCAACTCATAAAGTTTCATCAAAATCTGACATTAATTATTTATATTTCAAATAATATTATTTACGAGTGATGTGTATTTTTGCAGAAGACGGTTAGACAAATATTTAAAGAAGTTCCAAAAAAAATTCCGCTGCAAGTTCTGAAAGCTTTGCTATTGTGTTCAAAATCAAAACAAAAATAACACTACGCCAGAAAAACTGCTGCCCTATAGTTACAGACTCTCTCTCTCCCCCAACCAACAGCCGCCACCATTAATTGAGCTCCGAATTTGAGCATTTTTTTGAGCTCAAAATAACACAAAATTCCATCAAATTTGATCAAAATTTTTATTCTCTTCTCTTGCTGTCTCAACAACAAACTTCTTCTCTATCTTCTCTCAAACGAAGTGGGTAATGGAAGCGGATCGGAGCGGGTGATCGGAAGCGGACCGGGCAGTGGCGCGCAGCGGGCTGCGGCGAGTGTTAAGGTTAATTTCTGATCTTTAATTGATCATTTGCTTAAATAAATTTTTGATTTGATTATGCATTAATTTTGTTAATTTTAGAGCATGTAATTGATGCATTATAATTTAGTAGTATTGTCATGTATGATCAATTCACCGGAACTTGAGCTAATTTAGGTCGGTACCCATTCGAGATTAATCCAATAGGGATTAATCTCGAATAGTCCCCGTTTGGGACTACTCTTTGAATACTCCGTCTCATTTAGGTTTAGTGAGCGTACGCTCGTTGATCTGGTGTTTGAGAAAGATTCAGTTCAGTGATTTCCCTTTTGTTCCCACGAGTACGTACGCACATGCAATTGTGTGTTGACGTACGTGGGGAGCTTAGGGAAATGCTTTAATTTTTCTCAAACACCGGATGAACGAGTGTGTGCTGCTAATGAGACAAAGTATTCAAAGAGTGGGTTAGGATGGTTGGCCAGCCCGAAACCAAATGCGGACCTTATACCAGATATATGACATGTACACATTTTTAACCTTTTCAGATAGATTCAAGAAGTTGGATGTATGGCAGACGAGACACAGATGAATATATGATCGGACTTAATGAATT
The DNA here is from genome assembly GCA_037127355.1 of Schoenoplectus tabernaemontani. Lineage (NCBI taxonomy): Eukaryota > Viridiplantae > Streptophyta > Magnoliopsida > Poales > Cyperaceae > Schoenoplectus > Schoenoplectus tabernaemontani. The sequence goes on along the minus strand of CM073751.1, from coordinate 5,785,436 downwards.
TTTAGAATGTGCTAGGAAAAATCAAAGTGTGACCGGTGAGCGACATCTTCCTTGTCCTTGCCGAAAGTGCCAGAATGTTCTGAGACAACCCAATTTGCAGCGGTTTTCAACAAAACCGCTGTTAAACTTTGCAGCGCTCCCAATAACAGCGGTTGTACAACCGCTGCTAACTGGGGAAATAACCGCTGTAAAAGCCTATTTGTGGTATAGTGTAATATGTCAAAATGTATATATTTTTAATAGCGCTACAACAATAGAAAATTCAAGCACTACATAAAAAATATTAAATGGAATCATTATAGTGTAGATATATTTTGTATTAAATTTTGTGATAAAATTTGAGAATAATTTGATTGCTCATCAAGTACTGATAAAACTCAATAGTTCTTTTTTTCGGAAAATAAAATTTATAGATGACTATATCCAATTTCTAATTGCATCATGTTTAAATACACACCTAACAGCATATATTTTAATTTTGATAAATATTATGCTAACTGTCGCGGTTAATAAATAAGTTTGTTATTATAGTTTCCAATGGAATTACTGCTAGGCATATATTTATTAAAATGAACAAAATCAGCATCGTTTTAAAAAAAAATTAACTGTGTACAAATTTAAATCCATTACAGTACAAGAGTACTGAAGGCCCATTCCATTGTATATTCTCAGATTTGGTGATAATGCAATATTTTTTAATTATACAAAATTTGATCTGTATATTTCTAGTGTCAACCACAATAAAGTGGTACTGATTTCATTAGCAGTAAATTAAACAAAGAGGTTGCTAATTAAAATACATATGTCACATTACATGGCCAAATTTCACTTTGTGTAAAGTACATACAAAATTGAATCATCTATATTATAAGCAATGACACTTAACATGCAAAAATTTACATTTTTTTTTGTGAGATGAAAACTTTGCATTTATGAGCTATGTGCCGCACATATATTGCTGTGTGAGTAAAAAAAGCAAAATTGTTTTGACATTCAAAATTGTTTATCCTAAATAAAGAAATAGATAAGTGACATATGTGAGGGGGCATTCATATACATCGGGCAAATCCATGAACATGGAGAAGTATGGGTTTGTCCATATATATTGTGGAGAAAAAAACTTTCAGAAACGGGCCGGGTCTGCATGCGTGAAAATGGATAAGGATATTACATGAACACGTCAGCGCTTATAGACTGAATTTAATATACACGTTTATTTTTATCAGATTCAGCCGAATTATGTTTTTCTCCTCTTTTTTATGAACTTTTTTTATTTTTCGCTTCACATAGTTAAAAGTAATAAATTTAATAATATTATGTAATATGTTACTACATATAGGAGAGCTTGTGATCTTCACTGTTGATGATTATTAATTGATTAATATTTATTTTATTTTAATATAAATGCCATCAAGTCTCCTGTCTTAAATTAATGTCCATAAAATTTCTCCGTTCGGATTTTAATTTTTCACATAAAAATATTATTTTTTTTCACCGAATCAAAGGTTAAAGAAGCTTAATTATATATGAAAAATAAACGTACCATTGTGATCCTGATGAAAATAGCAAATGACCAGATTAATCCTATAAATCCAATTCATTAATTACCCGATGGCTGATTGGATTAAATAAAAATCTAAAAATTCTAACGTATCTTGAGTCAAATCCGATCACGTGCACATAGATACTAACGACAATACATGTTTAATATATATCGTGACTTGGTGAATAAGTTTGAAATTTATCAGTATATATTAATGCTTATTTTGTTATTTAATAGGAGTTAATTAAGAAGATTTAATAGTATAAATAATCAAATAATCAAATAATCATAATCGTGAATGGGACATACTTCTTCGCCACAATATAAAATCTGTGGAAACAGCGTAATAATCGCATATTCAGAGAAAGGCATTAATCTTTCCAATAAAAAAAAATAATTCTGAATTCTTTGAGGTTTTGATCTAAATAAGAGCTCTCTAGAAGCAGCCTCCAAAGCCCCTTTCAGTTCACAGTAGCCTGTGTCGCGGCTAATTTAAGTTATTCATTTCAGAACTCATTGGCCTATCATTTGGGTTGGTATATATCTGCGTCCACTGGTATGGAGCTTGTCCAATTTGAGACGTGTACGGTGTTCACCTTTATTCTTAATTATTACGATATGATTTTAATAAAGTTGTATCACAAGATCTATATATATATGTAGGAAAGATAGGGTAGCTAGGAAGGATCCAAAAGAAAGGACTTTGAATGTCGGACCAGGTGGGGATGGAATATGGATACACTGATATCAGACACAATGTATATTGTCATGTATCGCTGAAATCATGCTTGTACTAGCTACCAAACGTTTAGTTTCTCGGATTATAGATAGGCCGGCTGGCATTCTGGCACGGAGGTGCACGATAAATTTGTTATATATATATAATATATAGAGAGAGAGATAACTTTTGTGCCTTTTTTCTTCTCCTTCTTTTCATTCGATCGTTTCTGATGGACATATTAGTTCCATCGTTGCTATGAAAATCCAAAAATTACCTCTATCTATATTGCATACGGTCTGATTGATGTTATTTTGTTGTTCAATTTAGATCCGCCTATCAGAACCTTTGGTTCCAACCTCCATTTTAACGTGTCGTGTGATCAATCCGACACGTATATCCTGATTATTTGTTTGTTTTATCAGGTAGCTAGACTAATAGCTTACCTTTATATTTTATTCCATGTACATAATTAACACCAGACAAGACACATTCTAATAATTAACACCTGCTTGCTATATCTCTTTCCAACTAACCCCTGTAGCGTATGCTAGTAATATAAGAGTTAATCTCTCAAATTTCATAATTGTTCATAATAATCCTCCATCCGAATTTCGAATCTACGACATTCTATACAGAGTATATTATCTTTTGTCATTAGACCAAAACTGATTCTTAAAATTCAGAATTATTTATTTTAATTCTCTTGTGGCAGACACTACACGGTGTTGTACATGTATTTATTGACAGAATTGGAAGGGGAGATCACCAAAAACAAAAGACACACGGCTTGTCGTTTGTTTGCAAATGGAGGTCACTACTCACTAGTACATACATGATCACCTGGTGCAAATTCTGTGATTGTTTGGCAGTGGCCAGAGAGAAATGTAAGAAAAGGATAGAGGCCACAAATTGAAATTCGCAACATACAACAAGACAGTCGTAATAGCGATTGTGTCAATGACTTGTCAAACGGCTACACGCCTAACTAGGCCCTAGGGGATTTTTATATTTCCAAATTTGCATCCCTAACTATATCAAAAGGGAAGAATCACTTGACAAGGGCTATTTTGACCACCATGAAGATAGATTTTGAAATAAATTCGAAAAAAATAAAAATAGAAATATATATATATATATATCATTATACATTGATAGTGCATTAATGTTTGATAGTTCATCAAAGAGCGTTAAATTAGAATCATTAAAAATTATATAAAATTTTAGTGATCTTTGATGAACTATCAAACTATAATGAAATTGTATGAAATTTGAATCACAATCAATCTATAATTAAAAAACATATTTATATTTTTTCTATTTTTAAGATTTTTTAAATTTATTAGAAAAATTCATAAATCACCACATCGTTCAGACTTGTGGGAGTAAGATATGCGACTCCGATTTTGTTTACATATTTATTTAATGTAAAATAGAGAAAAATAATCTTTGATGTGGTGATTAAAATAATTAATATCTTTATGTTAGATGTGAGTTCAAAATTCAAATAAATTTCTTTTTTGGATATTTAAAATTGAAAAATGCGACCTTCATTATTTTTCTAAAAATATATTTACTGATATAATTTCTTAATGATTAATAAATACTTTTGTAAATAAAGTCGTTTGAAAATATTACATATATATCTATTTTTATTAAATATACATGACAATTTTTATTTTAGTTTCTGTACTATATTCATGTTTGTATATACCTTCATTCAATGTTATATAGATTTCTATTCGTATACGTACTTCTATTCGAGGCTACTAATATTCGGTGATCAATTTGAAGTTGACATGAAAATGATTTGGGTATTATCAGTTGGTATCTGATTCATTTATTCGCAGCACTGTCAAAATCATTGCCATGTATTAGAAGACAATTATTTGGAAAATAGTCAAATACCGAGCTGATCATATTGCAATCAGTAGACAATAATATGTGGAGATAAAAATGGACTCGCCAAAAAAGAAAAAGAAAGCGGACAGATCACCATTATTGATGAAATTGCGTGAGCATACTATATATTATAATTTTTGGGGTTCTTTTGGAACCATCTCCAAAAGAAGCATCCATGCGCACTACAGATAACAGGGGTTGTAGGAGCTTCTTGATTTTGGCGGTAGCTTTTGCTTTTTCCAACTATAGAATCTTCAGATTTGATCACATTAGATGATTAGATGATAGGTTCAAGATATTTAGATTTTTTTTTTCTCATATGCTACATGAGTAGATTTGTACCCCATACGTAACTGTGAGCGCTTTGGATGTAAGATGAGAAAAATATTGCCTCATGCTCACGCGCGGATATCAGATTTTGATATGAGAAGCAATTATCGGATTGTAATATTTTTTTGGGTTCAAACTCATTAACTAATTAAATGCTAAATAATAATAATAATAATAATTTAATATATATTCTTATCTAATAAAAACTATTAAAATAATAATATTTTATATATTAAAAATAATAATAAAATAAAGCTCAAAGTAATAGATAATCAAGTTGATGAATAAATTTTTCCTCTATAAAACTTTATATTTTGACATATTTGCATAATTATTTCATTATGCACATATTAAATATTTTTTCTCAATAAAAATAATCAGACAATCTAGAGGAGCAAATTTTTTTTTCAAGGGAGAGTAGATTACCGAAAGCATTACCTAAAAATAATATTTTTCAAAATCCAAGGGGCAGCTGGTCCCCCTGGGGTACATAGATTTGCCCCTGCTCATGCTTTTCAAATAATTTAATTAATGGAATTAATTTGTATTTAACAATTCTCTCCCGTAAATCTACTTTTTCCTGAATTGGATCTAATAAAGGTTTTGATATAGATATAGTATATTGAAAATCCAAGAAAATTATCTAGAATGAGTGTGTGTATAAGCTAAGTTATGAATCTCCTTCTTAGTAGACCTACAATCTCTACTTATAAGTTTTCTTTGAGACTAAAAACAAATATGTCGGGACCGAGATCCGATAAAATAGCATTTGTACTTAATTATTGTTCTTTTAGAGTATTCAAATCTGATCTTTGAATGGATCTGAGCCAATATGAGGTTCAATTATATTGGCCCTATTAGAATCTCAATGATAATAAATTATAGAAAATTATTTGAGAGAAATCATTATTAATATTTTTGTTGATATCAACTTTATTATTCAAGTTAAATGAGTTAGTATTCATAATTTAATTGAAATACTATAATTTTAAATAATAATTTATTTAATTTGAATAATAAAATACAATATAAATAAGTTTCACTATAAAATTATTATTATGGATAATAACTTATTAAATATAAATAATTAAATTTGTACTGACGATTGTATCAATAATAGTATAGATGTTCATTTCCACAATTATGTATATATATGAGGAGGGTTCTAAGAGACTTAATATGTGCATCACGAGTCTCGATTTAAAAAAAAAAATATATGTATATGAGGAGGGTTCTCAGAGATTTAAGAGTCTATTCGGCTGTGAAATGAGATTGAGAATGGAAAATGAATCTGAACTGTTTTCACTATTTGAATGAAAAAAATAATTCAGTTAAACTAAATTATTTCTTTCCAACGGGAAAAGCAAAGACAACGAACAGGACCTAAATAATCACGAGTCTCGATTCAAAACTTGTTTTATTGTAGATCTTTTGTATTAGAATATGGCTTTCAATTCGTTAAAGTGTCCTCTGTCAGCGGATCGTTTACTGGAGTTTGAACCGAGGTTAATGATTAGGGGCGTTAACGGTACGGTGAAAGTATTTTTATTATTATATTTATTTTAAATTATTTTTATTTATATTTTATATTTATCCATTAAAATTAGACTTATTCATATTTTATCTTTTCCCGTTAAAATAAACGGTTAACGAAATAGTAACGGATGCTAATAAATAATACTAATGTATTACTTAGTTTATTATCATTTATAAAAAAATATATATAACTCATTCCGCTTATACAAATACTATCTCTATTTTACTAGAATGAAATAAAAATATAACTATGCAATCAATTCTAACTTGAGTCATTTCAAAATAAATAATTAAAAAAAATAAACATCTCTTGTCAAAATTTTTAAAAGAAAAATATTAAAAGAAAATAAATATATTAAAAGAAAAATAACATATTGTCTAAAATAAAATCTAATATTATCTCATTCAATCATTTTAAGAAGTATTGTACTAAATATTACTCAAACATTATAATTTATAAGATCGTTAAACTTAAAAAAGATAATAATTATAATTCATAGTAATTAACTCATAGAAATCGGGGCAACTAACATACAGATTTTTTTATTTTCGTAAATAAAATAAAAAAATAGGAAATTGGTAAGAATACCCCGAAGTTGTGCGCTAATGGCCTGGACCGAGTTTGAAACCACTAGTCATTAGCGCACAACTTCGGGGTGCTCTTACCAATTCCCTATTTTTTATTTTATTTACCAAAATAAATAAAAAATATTATACGAGATAATTATATGGGAAATAGTATAAGTTATTTTCTTAATAATTTACTTTATAGAGCAAATGGGTACGAAATGATCTTTACTCATATTCTTACCCATTTACTTAACGAAATAAAATTCTTACCTTTATCCATATCAAATAAGTTAACGGAAAAAAAAATTATATACCCATCTTATCAAATATAGTACGAATCGGAATCGGATAAATAAGTAAAAGAGTATCATTCACACTCTATTAACGATAGCGAAAAACTTATTTTTTGAAAAAAAAAAGATATGTTGACTCGAGCAACTTACTATTGCTATATATTGTCAAATCATTTTCACGCATGCTAAGTAGGTTTTAATTAGCAAGCACAGTAACGGTATGCGGTGCCATACTTGTCTTTTTCGAATGTCCCCGTCTTGTTATATATAACCTTATTATTAAGTACTAGTGATTCATATGTCCACGTCTAGTTGATTTATGCGGAGTTTCCTTGATGCAAATTCCTAATGCAATTTTTGTACCTCGTCATAATGTGAATTGAGTGTATAGTTTTTTGACTTTCCGTAAGAAAGGCATCTATTAATAATCATTCATGTTTAACACTAACCACAATAAAATAACACTAAAATTTAAAAAAAAAAAAAAAATCATACATTTGATTGAGGACTTGAAATAATTTCAGTCCTCAATTAAATGTTGATAGAACGGACCAAATCATCATTATTTTATTCTGAAATTGTCTAAGGAATATCAACTAGTTTTCAAGTTATATCAAATTGGATACAGGACCTACCTAAATTATAGAAAATATATACGATTATTTACTCTTATTAATTTGCATAATATTTGGTTGTAAACTTATAATTTGTTACCTATACAGGATCCTTGATATTAAAAAATTAATAATAAAACAAAAGACTTTCATCTGTATTATGTTACCGTACATATCCGTCGAGTATAAACCATTGAATCATTGATCCGCTACTCGCCGTACTAACATGATTCGCTAGTTATTAATGAATAATTTGTTTTTATTCTTAGTCAAATATTTTACAAATTAAACATCTATTTAGTATATAATATATTTTATTCGCTAAAAAATGTTTGACAGTTGAGTTATTCACGAATAAACATATTATATAAAATTTAAAATGATATTATATATTTTTATAATTATAAAATTTTATTATTTTAATATATATTTTATTTATATTATATAAAATGAATTATTCATGAATTATATCTGTATTATATCCTAATCGTGTTTTTTTAGCTCGTTGAATATTTTTTGAATCACGAATTTATTACTATGCTACTAACACTGAGCGCTAACTTTTTATTAAATTTAACAATGGGCATGTTAACCATCTTCTATAAAAAAATCTTCTGAAGAATCTCTCATCTTTTTTAACAAGCAACAATAGATATTAATAATATATTTCAGATACAACATGAACACATATGATAATACATATGAACATCTCGAGCGAGCTAAAAATTATTCTTAAAAATGATGAGCGTATGTGTCCTAACTCCTATGCGTGTAACATTTCACTCTAAAAATATGAAAGAATGACATGAGTGTTCATGTTTGAAATAAACAGTGTTCATATATGATTAATAAGGGTGTTCATAATTGATCACGAGTGTGTTTATATCCTATCACAATATCAGTGCAGACCGAAGTATAGATCAAAACACTCATATTGTTCATACTTATATATATATATATATAGGTAACGGTTTTGGTGCTTTGCGAAGTAAATAGTCATTTTTATTTTGGATTGAGATTTTATATCCTGACAGCTCTAATGGTGAATCTAAATTGCTCAATAATTACTTTATGTTAATATCTCGTGGGATATTAAATTTCATAATTTTTTGAACTTTCTAGCTAATTTTCAAATTATTTTTAAAAATAATCTTGTTTAACGTAAGAAAATTATCTATTTCATGACTATTTTTAAAAATAATTTAAAATCACTAGAAAGCTAAAAAAATCATGAAATTTAATATTCCATGAGATTTTAGCACAAAAAAATTATCGACCAATTTAGATTGACCATTTGAGCAATGGGATGAAATCTCAATCCAAAGTAAAAATATTTTTTATTTTATAAAGCACCGTAACATACTTCTATATATATATATAGTTATCGAGAAATTCATATCTAATTATAAAATATAAAAAAAAATGCTAAAAAAATGTCGTTGAAAATAAAAAAAAATTGGAAAGAAAACAGTTGCTAACATAGCTAAAATGTGGAGTGTGATTGCTATATATGAGTAGGATTTACTAATTATCAATAAAATTACTAAATGAAAATTTGCACATACTTTCTAACAGCCACTAAACAATATGGAAATGTTTCTACATAAAAAAACAAGGAAATTTCTAAACTTTCATGTACATCATATTTTAATATCCGCTAAAAATTTTGAACTTTGAAAATCTTATTAAATATTCTTTGTTGAATGGGAGGATAAACGGTACTAATTAACTGTCACATTGATTTCAATCATTGGTACTATCACAGAAGAACCCAACCCAAATGAAGAAACATTAAAACGGTATGGCAAATATAATAAAAAGAACAACGAAGAAAGCTACAACGGACTAAGAGAGCCAAAGGCCATAAATAGAACCCGCTTTGCCATGGCAAATCTTCTCTATAATTAGCCCTCACACTTGAAAATTGCTAAAAAGTTCCTTTGCTACACGGCGCATTAAGTTGGGTAGGCCTCACTGTTGATAAATTCCCTCGTTTCTAGTATATCATGCAATCTTTGGCATGTGTCACAGAAACATTTTGCAAATAAAGTTGGGCAGATTTGTGCCTTAAAATCTGAGTTAGGTATAGCCTTCCCGGTCGCCCATATCTTACATTAATTATTGGCGTTTGCCAGAGGACTCGCAATCTCACCACATGAACTTTTGTTGTTTTAACAAAATAAATAAAACATTTTCTAGTATATGCTCATCTTTTATTGTTCGTTCATTTAATTTTTGAGAAATTTAATTTGTAATTAATATAACAAAACATCACTAAACTAAACTATTAAATTTTTTAATTATGTATTGAAAGGCTTAACTCTAGATGACCCAAATTTAATTGATATCTTATTTAAATAATGAAGAATGCGTCTACGATATTAATTTTTAATTTGACCAATACTAACTATAAAAAAGTAGGTGGACCATAAATTTTGATAGTCCTAGTTAAAAGGTATCTATATTTTTCATTTTGATCTCCACTTAAAATCCACCGTAGTGTCACTACCCTTTAAATATGATGAAGTTATACTTATAGATTTAATTGTATAAATGTCCTTATCACCCCTTCAAAATTACCGTTGTCAATTTTGTTTTCTTAATTTCATAATTTGTATCTTCTTAATTTGTCGTATTTGAATTCTGTCTCTGAAAATTAACGGAGAACAAATTTTATATCTGAAGAGAACATTGAATTATACATCTTTTGGTGAATAACTCAGATAGACATAGTTTCCTACTTTCCTATTGTCTATTGACGTGGTCCCTTCAAGAATTAAAATTGTCTATTTTTCAGGAGATGATAGTATACCAAATCGGTACCAGTAGTTACAGGACCAGTGCAGGCACATTAAAATAGGAACTGGAACGAAAAAGATGCCCTGCTCAAAGAAGCATTCTGTAATTCTAGTGCAATCAGTATGAGCCCAAAATAGATTCTGAAAGTCTGAAATGAAAGCTTCTGGGTGGCGTGATCCTGATTCCAGTTTTCCAGACGCAGTGACAAGAACAAAACGATATAATTTTTTTTTATTGTGGTTACTCAGATAAACAATTATTATATAAAGAGGGAGGAAAGCTATTTCAATGGCTATCAATTCAGTAGAAAGAAATATGTTCTATTTCAACGAATTTAATGTCCTTTATAATTGACTTTTGATCAATTAGTATTAGTCTGTTGCAATTTAAATTCAAACCATTTCAGGAAAACAAGTAACAAATTTATCTTGCCCGACCAAGAACCACCTAATGCAAAACATCTCCAATCATGTACGCATATACAACTAATACATCCTGTTATAACCTCCCATGGGGCCATATTGTGGGTGCTGCTGCTGTAGCCTTGCAAAACTGGCCTGTCCCTGCATCCCGTCTTTCGCATACTGATACCACACCATCTGTTCTTCCATCAAGAACCGTTGTTTTCTTTCCATATCTGACATCTGCACATAATATGGTGCGGGGATTGCTAGTGAAGCAGCAAATGGGTCCCCATTTGCTGCAACTGTCCCGTTTACTGGCGGGGCTGGCAATGCCAGTTTCTGAGGACCCATTAAAGCTGGTGTTTGTATTACCACACTACTTGCACTCCCATATCCAGGATGTACTTTTGTTGTTGCTACATTGGCATGTGCATGTCCGTACATGCCGTTAAGGGTCATCATGTCAAGGCCACCTCCAGGTGCTGGCTTTTGCACAGCCAGAGAGCTAGTCGATTGCACCAAAACATTCTCCCAGTCGGCCGAATTTTCTTCAAATGGCTGCCATGCCGGTGCTGTTTTAGGGCTCAAATTTCCATCAAACAATGCTAAAGCCAGCTTATCCCCATGCTCTTCACTTGTAATTGTTTCCTCTTTCAAATTCAACAAGTCAACCTCTTGTACTACAGCAACTTGCAAGTTGTTGGGTTGAGGTTCTGGCTCGGCTACAGATATAGGCTCGGGCTTGGGTTCAGCTTGCCCAGGCTCAGGTTCTGGCTTTGGTGTAGGTTCGGGCTCCGGTGCAGGTAAAGCTTTTATGGCGTTCATGTCATATTCCTCTTCCACTTTATGTTCCATATTTTTGTTGCTATTTTGTCTGCTATTTATTTGTTCCTCATAATTGCCTGACGATTTCTGACGGATGAAGTCGTCCATGAGCTGAAGCTTACGGGAGGATATCAGTTCTACATCAGGGAATTCTGAGGGGCGAAGGATGTTGGAGGCAGACTTGCACCAAGAGTAGAAGGAGTCGAGCTCGTCCAGCTGCTTGGCTACGCGGCAGAAGACAGTGTGCACGCGTATGCATTCCGGGATCTCTAAGTCAGCAAATCGGTCGACAAATACACCTATGAGTTCTTGTGTTTCAAAGTATAGCTGGAAGCTCTCTTTAAGGAACAAGTATAGAGCTACATTCACAATGCGGTTCAACTTTGCTGCACCTGCAGATTAATGCATTAATTATTATGATTAAGCAGATATATATTTATAAAATAAAGAGGAATTACAGTATCCCTAAGCCCACTTATAGAATACAGGTTGGCAATCCAATTTGAATTGAAGATAACCTACATATTTGAAAATTGTGTCTGTGATTGAAATATGAGAAAGGTATTGACAGCTAATCAAATCAACTTCATAGGATGAGTGATAATGTCCCAAATATATGAAATTTTTTTGTAATATGAATTCAACATGAGGTATGAACAATTGAACAAAGATGGTGCATTAATTCAAACGGTAGAATTTTATCTCCTGAAATTGCTGGAATGAGCACATGTAGTTGTCAGAAAACATATATAGATCCCTTTTGCCTGTTCAATTCGCCAAGATGGAATTCAGTAAGAGCAAAAGACTTCTCATATGCTAACCAGAAGCATAATTACTGTCTATCAGCAACTTTATGTACCAGATTTTTGCACTTCTGGTGTTCATATGATTTGTTAGGCGTTTTACAGATTATAGTATGTTAATAATAAATTTTAGCAATATTAAATTTTACAATAAAAAATTGAGGAAAATTGTTCTTCATTACAGGTAATGGTGCCTCTCCTATCAATGGAACACAAGAATACCTCTGGCTTATTGAAATTCTTCTTTTATTTTTGTAAAAATACACAAGTACCTGTTGGCCGGCATGCGAGAATTCTTTCCAATAAATTTTGCAAGGTTTTCACTTTAAAAAATAGGCTTTCAATTTTCATCTCTCTGACAGGTGTGCCTCGCAACACAATTGCAGTGCTAGAGGACCCCTCTTCCTTTTCTCCCTCCCTTTCTCTGTCTCTGCCATCCCAATAGCCCCCCATAGGTGCTTCTGCTTCCATCAAAGCATCATCTCTGCTGAAGTTGAGAGACATGCTTTTATGTTTTTGGCCCTGCATCCTGAATTCCAAACGCTCATCTAAGTACATTGCATATGTTCGAACAAATGCTGAGAAATCCCACGCGTCAGAGCGAGACTTGTCACGAAATTCAGACATGTTAAGCATTCTAGTTCCACAACGTGTCGCAAAAAAGACCTGTTAATAATGGAATCGATTATGTTTCTAGATATCATATGGTATATATAGATAGTAACAGATAAATATTGACATGGCACTGCACCGTTCAAGCAAAATTCTGTGAAGTCTGAAGTGTTATGTTAATCCAAAATTTATAAATTCTAAACATGACCAAATTAACCAATTAACCATTTCTAGCAAAATACTCTACAGTTTCCTCATTCATTTAAATTTCATCTAATTCTGAGCATGACCAAGTTAAAGGGAGAAGGATGTCATTGCTTTTTATTATGATTTGAATTGTGTTCATTATTTGGAATTTAGCATTTTTTCAATTTACATGTCTTATGATCTAGTAACCTGACTACACATTTTCAGTCCGTAGATGATTTGTTTATGATATGCAATTGTATGTACAACCTCTTGTTCAAATGAAGAATCACCCTCATTGAGGAGTCGGTGAACAAGGATCAACGCCTTGAGTGCGACTGACCAGCTGTGTGTTTTTCCCAGTCGACGAGAAATAGAAGTCACACAATTGCTGACATGTAAACGGGAGTATCGTGTTAGGCTAAGGATCTCCCGCACATAACGCTCCTCAGCAGGGAACTCATCATGACTTGTTGCCTTGACAATAGCCACATCGAGTTCTGATGCCATCGAGCTGCCTCCAACCTTGGCCAGGCTGATGCTTGTCTGGTCCTTGACAGCACCAAGCGCCTTGCGAATGGTGCCGGGCGCCATTTTACGCTTGTCTTGTTCTTCTTCTTCCTTTTCTTTCCTTTGTCTTCTGTTGTTTTCTTTTGCTCCTCAGTTCTCACTTTCTGTCAAGACTGTTGATTGCAGGAAATGAGGTATGGAGTGGTAAAAATTAGAATGATGAGGAAATTTTTGGGCAATCAAACAACTCTGTATTTTTCTTGTTCAGATGTTGGATGAACAGAGGAAGAACCGTTTTAGAAATAGCTAAATATAAACCCTTACATGAGTTGTCTTTCTCGGACGTTGACCTGGTCGTTTTATTTCGATGGAGAGTCGGACAGTATCAGCTGTTACAATTTAAGGTTATACTTGTCTCCCTTCCGTACTAAGGCTGGAGGATTCTAATTGTTTAAGTTCTGACACGTGGGCCCGTCAACGAAATTGATGGTTGTTTTATATATGACCAGTAACTTGTTCGATTTGAACAATAAATAAGAGTAAACATTTAGAAAAGTTTATCTAAATTGTAAGTGTACGTCTTCTGCTGTTCGGATGATCTGGTAAATCCTCACTGTAATTTGACAAGCACAGGCTAAGAAGAATTTTGAAATGTTTACTTATCATTAGTTAAACGACTCAATTGCAAGTTTGTTCTTTAGCGTGATAAAAAAAGATGATAGACCCCCGACAATGTTGTGTTTGATAATATTTATTTAATACATGCACTCGTGCAGATTCTCGAGTACTTCGTAGTCAAACACAGTATCAGCAGCTTCTCGACACAACACGGAATTGATTGAGGAAGTCAAGCCAATTAATCCCCGATTGTGTGTGAGAAATCACTCGTAACTTGACAAAATTAAATGAGATGACACAACATGCCTGAAGTAAATAAAAAGAAGCATGTACTCTCTTAATTTTTTATTTATTTTTTGTTGAAAATATGAGAATTAAAATTCTTAAATTTCATAATTATCTAAAAGACCTCCCATCTATATTTTGAACTTACAATCTCCCACACGGAGCACGATCTTCCACGCATAGGATGATCAAAATCCGGTTCTTTTCTCTTAAAAATATTCTACACCGTTCTCAAATCTGAGCGAAACAGAGCTTCTGGTTCTTAAGTCACTTGTGTGCTCTTTCTCAAGTTTCCAAGACGGTCAGAAAAGAGCCCGCTACTAGTTTCTTACAGCCTGAAGAAATTCTCCACTTGGAATTTCGTTCTGTTACTGAGTTACCTGACTAGGAAAGATGCTAACAATTTTTAAGACCCCTGATCACATAATATGAACACAGCAAGTCAGGAACAGGAAATCTCACATTAACAAAAACAAACGTAATCATTAAATCATGGGTGATCAATCGTTTGAAATATTTCCGTAGCTTACTAACAGGCTAACATCAAAGCACTAAGCAGTAAGCACAGAGAATAAAGCAACAGTATTACATAATGTACGAATATTAAATAACAACACATAACATCCAAGAATATGGATGTAGTGCAAGAATATGGATGCAATATGACATCCACCAATGGGTGATTGACAGCTTGGTCCTTGGTCTGTTGTCAGGCTATCATGGGCGTCTCCCCTAAAGGAAAAAGGCATCTATATCCATTTCTGGGCTGGGAACAGGATCGTCGAAGTTTGGAAAGAAGCCTTCTTCCTGGCCGAAGATGATGTCATTTAGTTCAACATAGTGCTGAGCTCCCAGTTCAGACAGTGATGGTTGTGCCCTATTGTTGTCACTTGGCATTGTACTGCTCAGCCAGTCTGGTTCATCATCATCATCTACAACATCTATAAGATCAGCCAGCTCACCATATATCCCATTAGTTTGGTCAACAGCTGCCTCGTTGAAGTTCAGCACAGCTGGAGCAGGCTGCAGAGGTGCCAACTGTACAGAGAAAACAAAAACGAAAATAGAAAAAAGAGTGAGAAATCAAACCTTGACACAAAATTATCAACGCATGACAGAACAAAATCAATTAGTTAAATATCAGACATGTATATAATATACCACACAAATATTTCAATTAGACTGCACCGTCTGAAAAGTAATTAAATTAACATAAACAGTCAGATTAGATATTGTATATTAACTGTGAGGTTCATGGTGCATAGTTTCATACATATGAAATAGTGCATCATCTTAACTGACCCCACAGAACCTGCAAAACAAGATTAGCCTCCCTGAACTGTCAGATCAAATGTCTGACATCAAACATTCACTCCTTGTATATAATCTCCACCAGACAGAATTTCAATCATACTGCACCATTTTTTTAACTGCGTGTATGGACAATTCTAAAGCTGTAATAATCGGACAAAGCTAAAACCAACACAGCCTGCATATATAGATTTGCTTAAAAGGTATCAAGACAAATTCATAGGTAGACGGGGAAGATCACGGAGATGCAACAAGAGAAGTGACCATACCTGGTCAAAGACATTTCCCTGGTGGTATGGAGATTCAAGAAGCAAGTCCTCCAACTCATCCAGTTGAATCCCATCCACTTCTGGAGAGCCAGGAATGGCAGCACAGTATTGAGGGGTGCCGGAGAGAGGACCAGTGATTGCTGGCAATTCGTTGCACCCTCCAGCATCGTTAGCAGCTGAATTAACGGCAATAGACTCAGCAGCAAAAGACAGTGGTACAGGCTCCAGAAGGTGGGTGGAAAGAACAGATGCTGGTACAGGCTCTGCAAAGGTGGCGGCAGAAACAAGTGCGGATGCAGGCTCTGTAATAGTGGTTGCAGCCACAGACATTGGTATATGCTCAGGGATGGAGGTGGTGGCATTGTTACAATTGCTTGACTGAACAGTAGTTTGATGGCAAGGAAGGAAAGGGAAGGCGGCCACAGCTTCCACAAGATCCGTGTCATCTTCCCAATCCTCCTCATTGAATGGAGCACCATACTGCTCACCTATCTTGGGGCCCACACCACTTTTCTTGAATATCTTACATATAACGAAGGCATCCTGCATTGCAGACAGTAATAACCATTAAAGTATAAGCAAGTTCAGAATAAAATTAAATGTTCACACTACAGAACGCTTATCACAGTGCACCACACCAAATGCTGGTTCAGTTTGTTTCACACATTACATTTTTTTTTCAGTAGTTTTGCTAGTATTGTTTTATTCTTAAGCCCGTATGTTGCATAAGGATCATGGTAAGGTTGTACCATACCACGAAACTAGTTAAGCTTGAACAAACATCTGGTTCCAACCAACAAACAATGAAGACCATGTGATCACACAATCATATTGCTATCAGACCTGTGCAACCCCCGAAGCAGCTAACTGGTCATCAGCAAGTCGGTACTCATACATGACCCAGTCAGTCCTATCACCCTTTGGCGGCTTGCCTGTGTGGAAGATCAGAGATTTTTTCATACCAACGACACGGGAGCCATGCAGAATGCTGCGATCATTTCCGGTAGTTTTCCAATACCCAATTTCAGTTGATCGGTTTGCCCGTGATCCTTTTGGGTATTTCTTGTCCCTGGGGCAGAAAAAGTACCATTCCAGATCCTTGGTCCTAAAACAAGATTTGTCTGTACCAGTCAAAGAAAAATAACTGTAAGAAAAGTATAATTTTCCCACAATCAACTATGGCAATCCCACTGATATTGTTTTATCTTGATTTGCAGCAGCATCTACAACCTAATAACAATCAATCTTTGTTTTGAAGTCTGTTTGTTTAAATACTTCCTAATTAAATTTCTGTCCATCTCAATATGTCATAGTTCTAAATTGATTTCAATACCATCTACAAAGTAATATAACTAGAGCTATAAGTGATTCTAAGACCCAATAGATGCAGCAAATAAAAAGAAAACAAAGGTTCAATAAAGTCAATTAACCTGGAAGATCCCAGGGAGCGAATTTATAGATCTCAACCTCAGAAACAGCCATGAAACGGAAAGACTTCCCCATTACTTTCCTTTTGAGATAATAGGACACCAGTTCCTCATCAGTGGGGTGGAACCTAAACCCTGGTGGAAGCCGAGCCTGAGCCATGTGATTAACTAACAGTGCCAAATTATTTGCCTTCACTGGACTGCTTTCTTTAGGTTTGAAATTGAAATGAAGTCTGATTGAGAGAAAAAAGCAGAATAGCTTTTGGGATTGGTTTTATATGTAACTGTGAGGGAGAAAGGGAATGCAAGAGAGGGAATTGATGTAGTTTCAGAAGTAAATGAAAAGGAGAAAACAGGAAATGAGACCGATGCTAAGCCATAATAAGTGTTATGGAGGCATATTAAATCAGAGGGGCATTTTGGTCAGGTCCAATGCCTGAACATGTTCTGCTTCCACACCCAAAGACTATTTCGATAAAACCAGAACAAGTATTGGAAGATGAAACGACGATTCTCCTCAAGAGTGACAAAATTCATCGCAAAATTAAGCATGTAGCATCAAGCCTGAAAATAAAGTTTGTTCCATGTCAAGAAAATTGCCTTGTAGTTAGGATTATCATTCCACTTCAATTTGGACATGCATTATTCCACCAAGTAGAAAAAAAGCCACCAAGGAAAAATACAGTTCATAAATGCTGAATAAAATGCTCTGATAAGAAAGAAATTAAGCTGACCGAACATGTATTCACAGCAAAAACCTCAGAAATTAAATTCCACAAATAGACTTATATAAATAAAATATTAGCTGATAAGTATCTGATTGTAACTCTAATGTTGAACTGAGGTTAATTAACACACAGGAGACTACTGTTAAGGGTTCAAGAAAAAAACTACAATTTCAGGGAGAAAAAAGTGCAGGTATAGGTTATCCCAATACCAAAAGAAAAGAAAACATTACAGCCACAAATGCACCAAATGCAAGTTTTAATGAGAGAATCTAGTCAACGCAGGTAAAACCTGACCGTATCAGATAAACGCTAGATTTTCGGGCGATGAGTTTTTAGATGAATGATCCCACCGGATATAATGACCAAAAGTTGCTTTGATTGGAAATATGCGACGAGAATCCGAGGTCAACGACTACAAACCCTAAGTCCATGCATATTCGACGTTGTTAGGTACATAAGCCTAAGATGAATAATCCTTGAAAATTTTCCAATTTGGATAGCAGTTTACAATCGAAGGCCCCAAATCCGTACACTAATAAGAGCTGGACAAAAATGAAAAATAGAACCCTAGAATGCAATAAACATTGAAAACAAAGAAAAAAAAATATGCTAGCAATAATCCAGAAATAATATCTGAATAAAACAAAGAATTAGTTTAACCTGAATAGGGAGAACGAGAGGAGAGTTGGGAAACCTAGTGCTGCGCTGAGGAAATGCCGTGCGAGAGAAGAAACAAATGGGTACAAGAGGGAACAAGAGGACTTATATCCCGCAGGGTAGCAGGTAGCTGCAGAAGTGCTGCCTCGAAATTTACTTCAACACCTGTTTCGCAGGAATAAATGCAAACGCCGGGGTTATGTCCCACTTGTCAGTAGAAGACTTTATAACTTGGTTATTCTATGAAAATGGACCGGGTTGATGCATCTGAAAATGGACCGGCTTCAGGCGGTTCATTATCTGAAAATGGACCGGGTTCATGAAGTACTTGGATTTGGTCTTATTTATTCTCTCACACATCAAAGAGTCATGAGAGTTGAGATTCAAAATTCTTTAAAATAGTTAATTTTATATTAAGATTCATAATAATTATTGAAAATATGAATTTTAAATTTAGATTTTATTAAAAATATGAATATCGATATAAAATCAACGATTTTAAAGAGTTTTGAACTAATTTTTTTATTCAAAGTGCTTTGAACCTCCCCTACTTCCAGAGTCAAGACGAACAATTTTTTTGATTAATTAATTTTATAATTATGAGATCCATTGATATGTTTAAGAAAAATTCTGCAATGGTGAACATGCAAAAAAGAAATAGACATTGTACTTGCTTTGTAGTTTATAAGTTGTTGAATTTTTCAATGATTTAAAAATGTACAATTCTTAATGTACTGTCAAAAAACATCTAAATTGTGTAAAATTTAATATATACTCTAGTTACAGATGAAACAATATTCTATAAATTTCTTACATGTTTTGACCTTATTTGAATTAATTTAAAAATAAATTATGAAGACTGTTAAGATGAAATGTAATCAGCTGATCTCTGTTTGTATTTTTCAAAGTTAATGAGTATTATAACAACATCGTTATATCAAACAGTCTTATAGCCCAAACCACTAGTAATCTTATTACCTACCCAACCATTTCTTGGAACTTGCATGAATTTTTATAATATCTCTAACAATAACTTGGAATATCGTATTTATAATTTATTTATTAAAAGTGAGCTCTTTTTTGGATAGAAATGAGGACATGAATCACTCAACTTTAAATATTTATAAAAGATTTTTCATCGGATTTGAATCCACAGCTTTCCACGCGGACGCGGACGCCTTTGTCATCAAATTAAATGTTGGCTTTTAAGTGTTTACTAAGCATCCCTTTTAATATTTATGTTTGTAGAATTAAATTTTACAATTAATCCCCCGTGTGATGATGCGTGCCTATGAACTTAGGATTAAAAAGTTGCTGAAAGTCTAAAATTAGTAAATTACTCTGATCCATGCCTTCGGAAAAGTTTGCGTCATGACTCGTCCGAGGGAAATGACTTAAATACCCTGTAGCTAGAATTATTATAGATGGATATCCAACCATTAAATATAGTTTGTAAATAGGGCTGCAAACTAGCCGAGCGAGTCGAGCTGGTCAAGTTCATGTTTGACTCATTAGTTTAACGAGCCGATCTGAGCTAGCACGTTAATTACTTCTGAGCCAAAAGATTTGGTTTGAGATTGGCCCGTTAAGTTGGTGAGCTAACCGAACAGACTCATTAAGACTCGTTAAGTCTAATTTAATAATTAATAATATTTTTATGATATTTTATATTAATATTTATAAAAAAATTATTCAAATAATTAGTGATAAAATATTTTATACAATATTAAATTATTAATTTAAATATATATCATATTATAAATTATTTATTATACTTGATAATAAAAATATATTAATAATTTAACGAGCTAAACAAATTTAACAAAAAGAACCGATCTAAACTCAAATTCAGCTCATTAACTTAATGAGTTTAACGAACCTAACCAATCATGACTAGATTGTTACAAGGACAGCTCAGTCCTAGCCTCTAGATTTATGATTCGGCCGATTCAACAAGAGATCAGAATGAAATTATCCAATCATAATATCATACATGTTTATGTGGTATCCGTATTTCCAGTGAATGTATACTTTTGGACCGATTGATTTTCATAATTATGTAATAACTAATCCATTTTAGTCACTGATATTATTTTACTTTCGTGTGTATTTATGTTCTGTATTTTCTGGATCGCCTTTAGGATAGACAACTGAGTTCTATTATGCAAAAAATGTGTATATATTTTTTATTTTTTATTTTACTTTCATTGTTAGCTAATTTATTTATTTGTGTTTATAGAAAGCCAAAGTTTGTTTCCTAAAGTCTTCTCACGTCGTCTAAGGGAGCGGCAGATTTCTTCAAGCAAGCCTATCATTTTTATTCAGAATTAAAAAGGGAGGCGAAAATGACTCATTACCTTATCATAAAACAAAATTCTGGAAACTGCCTGGAAATTGTATTGCGGACTTTTATGGCAAAAATTCCCCTTTCCAGAAGGTAGGATTATTATATTTATCCTTCAATTCTTCTTTTATTTCATATTTACTCATCATTTTTTAATATATTATATTTATCCATTAACTTTTTAGATCCTTTCATATTTATCCATATATTATTTAATATATTTAATATAATCTTGAACTCTTTAAATTCTTTCATATTTATTCATATATTTAAATATGTCATATAAAATATATTCATATAAACCCACTAATTATTTAAAATATCGTATAATCTATTTAATTCTTTAAAGTTTTCTATATTTATTCATAAAATTAAATTTATTTAAATATGGTTCAGTAGGCATTATTTAATTTTAACATCCCAACTCGAAACCAGACCAAACATGTCACATCGGATTAGATCAAAAAAATATTTAAATAATATATATTCAAATCAATTTAAAAAAAATTAATTTTATAAATAAATATAAAAGTTAAAGATGTATAAACTATCATAAATAATTATTGAGTATATATAAAAATATTTTAATAATTAAATATTTAATGATGGATAAATATATAAATTTAATGATATATTTGAGAGTTTTGGGTAAATATGAAAAAATTTAAAGTGTTTAAGGATATATTAGATATATTAAAGAGTATATGGATAAATATGAAAGGATCTAAAGAATTAATAGATAATTATAAAATAGAGAATAGTTAAAGGATAAATATGATATTATCTTTTTTTAATACGGATTGGATCATGATAAATGTTTATGAAAACATTTGGCTGCTCTACTCCTGTGTGTGCTGAGACCAGGGCCAGAGCTTCCCTACAACAAATTGGGTCATGCCCCTCTATCAATCTCAAAATAATATAATTAGTATTCATTTTTAAATAAAATTGTACTTGAAGTATATAATTGGCCCATCTAATTATTTAATATAAATAATCAAATCTCATTAATCATTCTTTATTTTCCTCTCAAACTCCGCTACTGAATGAGACTCTCATATTCTAATTAAATTAAAGTGCAGGAACGAGAAGAATTTATTATTAAAGTTCTAGTTTAGTGAAAAGGACAGATTAAATTTGAAGTGGGTCATAATTCAAATAAAATTATTGAATTAAAACCTTAAAAAGCATAGAACAAACTAGAATAATGAATTTGGCTCTAAGTACAACACCTCGACAACTCTTTTTTAGAACAAAGAGTGGCAAAAAAACGAATGAAGAACGGAAATTTAACAAAATAATGAAACTTAGGAAATCATCAATAGAGTAGATATAGAGTGTGTTTTGATCGTGCAAAGATTAGGGTAAGAATAGAGGAATTGAGAATAGCAAATAAGGATAGTGAAAAAATAATGATTTTTCAGTTAGCGTGAGGATAGTAAAGAAATAATAATTTTTCGGTTAGTGTGAGAATAGTAAAAGAATGATGCTATTCCGGATGGTAGAAATATTATTTGGATTGTTTGTTTGAAATAGTAATGGAGAGTTAAGAAGAACAATAACTATTCTCACTATTTCGGAACAACATATTTGTATTTAGTTATACCGTTACTATTTCTATTATGAGAACATCAGCTATTCTACTCTTCTCGTACATCCAAATATACCCTATAGAGAAGAAGAGAGACGGTGGGAAAAGAGAAATCAATGACCTCTCTTCATTAAAAACTAGTATAGTGTCCGCATCATGGAGCGGACGAATTTTATTTGATAGATCTCAAGTGCAAAATATTATTGTTATAAATAAAAATAAAATAATATACATTCAACAAACCAATGAGATTAAATGTTTTCTTAAATATAATTAAAATTTTAAATTATGCAAAATAAATCTAAAAAATAATAAGTAATATAATTAAACATGATTGCGCCCTCCTCTCAATAGCCAAAAAGAGAAATCCTTGAAGATAATAAGTTGGAAAATAAGTTGCATCTTCAATAAACAAAAAAAAGGAACTTGAAATTTTTTTTAGTCCCATTAGTTTTATGGAATTAGCATGGAGGAAAATTTTATCGGATCGGGCTGGAAATTCTTCCCCATCTTGAGACTCATACTCTCTACTTTGAACAATATGGGACATAAGATTGGATATCTTATAGATGGCACTTTCACAAATGTAAGAAAAAGAAAGTATTATCAGAAATTTTGCGTAAGAGAATTTTTTAGTAAATTCGTTCAATGATTATCAGAAATATACAAACGGTTAGAAATTATTTCCAGTATCTAACAGAAATCTTACGAAATTGAATTAATTTATCTCTGTATCATCTATGTCTGCTTCTAATTCGTCTTCTCCTAAATTATAAGTACGCAGAAGCGTCAAGTCTGTCTGGGTAAATTAAATATAACAAGTTTGAATAGAAAGGTAAAAGAAAAACAAGAAGATTTTATGCTAAAATGTATAATTAAAAAACAAAATTAACATTATTAAAAATAAAAATAAAAAGATATCATGAATTAACACAATAAAATATGAAAAAGAAATAGTGCGTTGACTGATCGTGAGAAGAGATATCTTAGAAGGACAACACCACTTGTTCTATCTCCTGCCATTTCAATCCAACCACAACGCAACCGCGAGCTAAAAATATTAAAATACTCCGTCATTAGTTCACCTTTAGATTCCAAAGTTACTGCATAATTGAAACCACTCAGACCACTTTAACACGACACTAAAAGACCAACCTCCTTCGAGAAAAACCTCCATGAGAGTCTGCCATGAAGCGATCTACTATGGGGATGCAGTCTAATTAAAGCGGGCCTCAAATGATGAGGTACAAGGATCTCTGTCAGGTTGTTGTTGGTCTTGCATATGTACTTTCGTACTTTACCAGCTAGTAGGAATCGTGTATCATAATCATCTCTCAAATGATACACTTTCACATTGTCACCTTCTTTAAAGATTTCTTCTGTCTGAAATATAGATAAATTTAATCTGTTAGAAAAATGACAGAAAATGATTTTTTTTTCTCAATGAAAATAGATCAGCCCAAAATTATCAAATGAACACAATAAGAAGGAAAACTGAAAATTAAAAACTAAAATTCATAACAGGAAGTAAAATCTAAAAAAATAAAATTAACAATTATCCATATTGGATCATGGTTTTCACTATTGTCTATTCTTGTTATGCAAACAGTTAAGCGGTGTGTGACCATTTTTCGCGCGCCTCACCGCTCGAGGCAATGGAATTGCGGAAGAAGAACACGGTATCACACTCGGATGTATATTTATGTATTTATGGTTAGGATCATACATCCAAAGATTTTTCTTAGTGATTGTGGGAACTTCATTGTTCCAGTGAGCGCAAGCTCTCATTGTTAATTATCCTGTGCTATGAAACCTAGGAACCTTCGATGCTAAGAAAAAAAAATTAGAATATAAATAAGATCAACTAAATAGGTCATTTTGAGTAACGAGAACTAATCAACAACAATTATCCTTGGTTTTTGTTATTTTAATGAACCTATGTGGTAGCTCAAACCATAATATGAGCTGGTGAATCTGGGTGTTCTTATACCTTATAGATTCAATTATCAGAAGATGGTGAATTTGGTCCGCTTAATTATCTTACTGATCTTCTAAATCATGAAACTCTGAGTTCATAATTTAGGATGTGTAAATCTGAGCGTTTTAAGCTTTGTTAGGATTGATTTATCGGAAAATATGTGAGATTTAGGTCACTTGACTGTCTTATCAATCTTCCAGATTATGAAACTATGCTAGTTCATAATCTAGGCAAAGTAAACCTAGACGTTTGAGGCTTTATTAGGTTTAATTATCAGAAAATATGTGAGATTTGAATCACTTAGTCATTTAACTGATCTTCTAAATTGTAAAGTTTGAAGTGTTATGCCAACCTACAACCTAGATATTTAAATCTAAGCATTTTGGGCTTTATTAGATTTCTCTTATCAGAAAACCGGTGAGATTTGGGTCACTTAATGGTTTTACTAATCCTTCAAAATATAAAGTTTGACGCACTATTAACTTGCAACATGAGTGCTGTGAATTTTATTATATATATTTTAAAAGAACGAGTGAGATTTAAATCACTTAATCGTCTTAAATGAATCTTTAAATATAAAATCTAAAACACTTTGTTAGTTTATAATCTAAAGAGTTGAATTTAATATTTAACTTTTATCGTTTAGAAAATATTTATAATTTATTTCATTTGTTTTGTTCATTTGAAATGAAAATTCTATTTTTATTTATAAGAAGTGAATTTTGAATTGCTTCATTTATTTTATTTATTTGAAAATATTATTTAATTTTATTTATATTTATAAGAAAGAAATTTTAAGATTATTATATATATATATTTTAGGGTATAAAATTTATTATTATTTTTTAAGGAAGAGTTAATATTTTTATTGAAAGAAAAATATTATATATTTATTTATTATTAAGAAGAAATACTTATTTAAAACCTATTTATTAAAAAAATATTTATGATTATTATTGTGAATATGTAAATTATTTTTTTATAAAAATTATTTATTAATCAAGAAAACAGTAAATGTATTTTTCGGTTTTATTTTCATTAAAAAATATATTTTTTTTTATTTAAAAAAATATAAAGAATTTAGAAATAAATTTCACTCAATTTGGGGTTTGGGAAGGCCTTGAAATGATTTTATTTTATTTAAGTTTTTACAATTTTTCACATTCTGGGCCAAGTTTATTTTATTTGTTTATAAACTCGGGCTCTTTTGTTTATTTTCATTTTTTATTCAGCGTAAAAGAGACCAAATTCATTTATATTCATGGGCCGATTTACCTTCTCTGCAGGCCAAGGTCTCTACACTCTTCTTTCATTATTATTATTATTATTATTATTATTATTATTATTATTATTATTATTATTATTACTTTTTCTTTTTACTTAGTCAAGACAAAGATTTTTTTTTTGTTTTTGCTTTTGACGCTCCTTCTGAATTCAATTGAGATCGTCGCTTCTTATGGTGACAGATCATATTACATCAGATGTCCAAATGATGATCAGTTTTTGTCTCCAAAATCGTTTTTGAAAGAATTAAACATCTATTGGTTTGGATTAATCACTCACATAATAAAAACTTCATATCATCAAGAGTTTATCCAAGTTTATTTCTAATTTTGCTACTGACATCCTGATTCTTGAATTTATATGATTCACTCTATGATTATCGTACTTTCCAGTTTATTAGTGTTGCTTCATGGTGTAAAACATATTTATGCATCAATCTTAGCTTTGTTTTAATGTTGTTCTTTAGTACCGATTTACCAAACTTTACACCAGTGTTGTTAATAACTTATCTCTTCATTAAACTAGGCATTTAAGCTTGTACATATAATATATTTTTTTAGAATTAGATGGTGTGTTTGGCAATATTTGATACAAACTTTCATGGTTTAGCATTAATGTTCAGTACCGAACCCTGAAGTTTCTATTCTATGTTAATTTCATATTTTATTGCCAGGTCTATCTTTTTTATTGAACAAACTCAAATACGTAATCAAATGAGAGTGAATTCGTCACAAACTCAAATGTATCAATAACAAACATATTGTAACCCGTTAATTTTATTTTAGTTTGAGTTGAGAAACTATAGCCAGAATCTCATTGGATCTAGCTAATGCTTCTTTTATTAAATTGTCTTCCCAACTCGGACCTATATTTGGACCGTTAATCTTGTTCTTTTATTTTCTCCAAGTTGAGAGATGAAGTCAGAATCTCATTGGATATAAACATCATCCCTTTTTGTTAATCCCATTTATCATATATATATATATATATATATATATAGTGGAGATAGCGTGAGCTTAAGCTCACGGAGGCCTTCCGTGAGCTTAACTCAAAAAATATATTAAATCATCTCAAAATTTTAATTTATCATTCTCATTAAATTCTTTATATGAAAATCTCATGGGATGCAAAAATTTGGGATGTTTTGAGCTTTTTAAGTCATCGTTTTTAATTTTTGAAAATCAGCTCTAAAAATAATAATAATATATTCAATACTTGAACATCATTTTTAAAAATTAAAAACGGTGACTTAAAAAACTCAAAACGCTCCAAATTTTTGCATCCCATGAGATTTTCATATAAAGAATTTAATGAGAATGATAAATTAAAATTTGAGATGATTTAATATGTTTTTTGAGTTAAGCTCACGAAAAGCTCATATCTCCACTCTATATATATATATTATAAAGAGAGGAATGAGCTGTAATATTTTATTAATAACAAAGTTAATAATGAAGATAGATCTAAATGCAATCTCGATGTTATAATGCTATGCTCTACAAATTCAGTTCGATCAATGAACAGCTAGGGCCGAGTCTCATCCTACTCTCTCTTAGGCCCACCCGGAGTAGGTATATATATATATAATTTATCTATATTTATAGTTATATTATATATATTTATGCATATTATATATCAAACAAGTATATTGTTCGTGCGTTGCTACGATGATGTCTTTAAAATATAAAAATTTATATCTTCATGTGAAAAGAAAGAAAATAAAAATAAAGATAATTTAGTAATTAATATAAATTTCAATCATGAATACATAATTAATGTAAAATAAAATACAGAATTTTAACATTTATAATTTAAGAAAAATTGAAATCAATAATTGATGACAATCTAAGAAAAAAGAAACAAAGTAGAACAAATGTACTCTTAAATCATACAACATTTTGTGTAACAATCAAAATTATGAGAAAATTTTAACTTCAACACAAATGACCATAGAGATAATAACATTATTTGATGAATAACTCAATCCGATGACCGATATTAGCTCTAAAAATTCAACAAAAAATTTGAATTGTTGCATAATTAATATACTTACGTGCTTAATAAGGAGTAGAGATATATTCTAAAAATTATGTAAAATTTTAATATAACATTAATATTACTTAAATTATATTAAGTATTTAGTTATAATATTATTATATGAATAGAAATACTAATATTTTTGGAACATCTAAATGTGAACAATATAATTTAACAGACATCTTAATACTTTTTTAGCCATATTTTTTAACTCGAAAATCCAATCAATACAAAATTAAATTCTTTAAAATCATGATAACTATATCTATCATTTTTATATTTTGAGCTCATTCAAAAATAAAACATATCAATATCAAAAAAATATATTTATGAAGATTACCCGCTGAAAAAATTGAGACTTCTAAATAACTTTTTCATCACAACTTATACCGAAAGACTATATTAAGATGAGGTAAAATTATACAAATTGATAGCAATAAAATCTATAACTTACCTAAAATGTTCAAAAAAATATATTTCTTGATCAATTAAAAAAAATCTTTAAAACAGATATATAATTTTGATGAATTAACAAGATTACGGAATTAACATTTTATCTGTCTATCCTTCGTTGTTATTTCTAACTAAAAAGGAACAGTGAACTTTTCCCGCCTTTTTATGAGGAAGAATGTAGGGGGAAAAATGCTAAAATGGAAATTCGCACATATTTTGTGTGCGGACGCTAACAAATGGAAAAAGGAACGACTGTTTCGCCTCCCGGCACGGCTCTTCGTTTCGCGTCAGAGTTCCAAGGCACGTTCGACAAGAAATAAGGTACCTAAACGTGGCCCACATTTTATTCTGTACAATCCTCTCACAGATAAAGGTCAAAGCTGCTGGCTTTAGAAACAGCTAAATTTGTACGAAATTAGTCCAAGTTTATACAGATTAAATGATGGATAAACCTGGCAATCAAGAAACATCCATTTGCTCAAGGAGCACCTTTTAAAGAACAAAATATGTGACCGACATGTGGACCCACATATGACAAGCCCTTCGTATTCCCAAGGCGTCATATCAGTCAATATTTTGACGATTTCCGATGTAAACATGGTCTACAACATATATATCATGTCAAGGTACTGGGACCCGCCAGTCGGTCTAGAATTTAACTACAACCTCGAGAGTCGGTCCAAACTGTAATTGCTCGAAACCTTATATCACTGTCCAATCGGAGGGGAGCGCCATTTACAAAACGTGAATAGTGAATACCATAGAGATCGACTTTACTGGCCATGGCTTTTGATGGTTCTTCGCGTACATATATATCCTATGCGGAGTAGGGGAAAGAAGGGTCCAGAAAGGTTCTTGGGGATAGCGACAGCGATCGAAGTGGTGATTTCACTGGAAAGAAAGGTCGTAATGCTTGTATATTACTAAATTTCTTCTGCCATTTTGAAGTGTATACCGTGCTTAGTAAGACGATAAAAAAGGTTAAGAATGTTTCGCACATTTCTCAAGTTTTTGTGGTTTTTGTTTAAAAGGACGTACGATCGTTTTATTTTCACTTGCATTAATATTATGCATTCTTGTATTGTAAAGTAAAAAAAAACGACATAAGAATATTTGAGATGAATCAAGCTTTTGCCCGCGTTTCAAAAAGTTTTGGGAAATATCAAAGTCGAAGCAAAAAATATTTCTGCTTTTAGAAGGTTTCGAGAATTACAAGAAAAGTGTGTTCACAGGTGGTAAAAAATGGGTCCTCTTAGAAAGTCGCAGCGTCTTCAGAAGAAATTGAAGACAGAAAACGTGTCACCAAATTCTATTGTAAGTTACTGGTTATCTGCAGAAATGGTTTAATTTTTGTATTTTTCTAGCCACACAGTTATGTTCTTCTCTATTTTTTTTTTTCCACAGGAAGACGAGGATAAAGGGGACTTTAGCTTATCTGAAGCTTCGGAAAGTGACGCTCTGGATTTCAGTGAGTTTATAGAAAAAAGGAGAACGGTTACTTTTAGTTTTATGCTTGCTTCAAGTTTATTGTTTAAACCCACGTTATCAGTAATTTATCTGGTATTTTCTGAAATTTTGGAACAAAAAGTCAAATGACTTCAATTAAACTCTCCAAGACAGTTCATTTTCAATTTGAAATTTGTCTTTTTAATTTTAGTAAAATTCATGTTTGCATGGACTAGGATAGTAACTTTGAACTGCAATATTGGACCGAAAACTTAATGGTGCACTAAGCTAATTAAGGTGATGAAACAAAAAAATATCTTAACAGGTGGAGAAAAGATGATTACTTGTAGAAGGTCATGGCGTCTTCAAAAGAAACTAAAATCAGAAAAGGCCTCACAAAATCTTACTGTAAGATTCTAGTGTAAAGTGAAAACTACATTCGTTTTAATATATTTTTTTTATTTTTTTGCGAAGTTAAGTTTACTTCTTTCCGTCACAGGAAGATGATGAAGAAGGGAGCGGAGGTGAAATCTCATTGAACTCTACTCTTGTTGAACCTCACATGCTTTGATTAAGGGGTTTAGTAATTCCTACAACTATTTTGGAACAGAAGGGGAATATCCATTATTTGCGTTTATTCTTGTGTTTCCTAACGTATTGTGATTTACAAGAAAAAATTGACATCCTAATGTTGTTTATTAGTTATTTGGAATCTCATGTGGTTTGGTTGTGCACTGTTCCTTTTCTAAATATATTTCTTTTTTCAACAGAGGAAATATTGGTTTCTTTGCATACCGTACGTTGTCAATTTTCACTCACCAAACAAAACTCGTCTACATCCTCAGAACATGTTAATTTGTTGGCCTTTGCATTGTCTGAAGATAAATCTGCATAATTTCAACTCAAAGATACTGTTATTGTGATTAATCCCAGTATTAAAGAAAAAAGGAATTCTTTGTGCAGGTGAGCAGAAGATGTTTTCTTGTAGAAGGTCAAAGCGTCTTCAGGCAAAAAATATGGCAGACGAAGTATTACAGGATTCTTTTGTAAGATGTTGAACTATTGCTGTAAGATTTGTAAAGTCAGCTATTTTAGGAAATTGAAGCGGAGTTTTTTCTTCCACAGGAAAATGATGGGGATTTGGAGAAATCAGATGTTTCAATCTCTCATGAAGCTTCATCTGACTATAATGCAACTGATGACATGAGCATTTCTGATGGACCCACTTGTGATATTTGCCAGGTCTATCTCTGCTTCATATTTTGTAATTCATTTTTTTATGTTAACATCTGGTTAAACAGGACTCAGTTCTGTACCAATCGTAAAAAGCTTGGTTCTATCCTCTCTTTGAAAATTTCAGACTGGAGTTGCTGGTAACTTTCTCATTCATTGCAAGACAAGATGCATGCGTTCTTATCATATCTTCTGCCTTGACCCCCCATTGAATTTGATTCAAGAAGACTTTACTTGTCCAATTTGCGGAGGAGATAGTGAAGGGGCAAATAAAGAAATTTCTTCTAGAAACATCCAGAGCATAATTGGTCATAGATGGTTTGATTTGCAGGATTCTAAATGTGCTTCTCAGATGCAATTTCTCATCAAATGGGATTCTCTTTCTCATCACCATGATTCTTGGGTACTGTCCATCTTTTCTTTTGTATTTTCCCTCTTTCCCCAGAAGTATTCTTGGGCATTTCCTTTCATTTCCTTTCATTTCTTCCTTTCTTTCTTTCTTTCATTTCCTCTCACTAGTGATACCAACTGGTACCGCGACAGAATTACATGTCCCTTACATGTAATCTATACAAATGACATCCAAATAGAATTTGGTACTAGGACTACACACTAAAGCATACACCAAAACATACAACCCATTCAGAAATTACTACTAAAGATAACAAGAACATCTAATTTGTCAAGTGCTCACCTCCAGCATTGCTTTGTACAAACATTCTTTGGCCTTTCAATTGGGAACCTGATATTACTCTTTGTTTCCTCAGGTACCAAGGGATTGGCTTTATATTTTTGAGCGAATGCGCATGTATAGTTACCAAAAGAAATATCTGTGAGTCCTTTTTTTCCATTGAAATAATTTTCTTGCATTATATGATATTTCAAGGGTCTTATATTAGGTTTTAGAGAAAATTATTTATTTTAAATTATTAATAAGCACAATAGGACTGATGTGCAAAAGAAATAGCCTTGTTATTTATGAAATTTGTTGGTTGCTAAGTAATAGACTTTGACATCTTTTTCTCAATTTGAAACTTTCTGCAGTTCAATGAAAGATGTGGCAAAATCAGTTGACCTTAGAAAACCTGAGTGGTTACAAATTGACCGTGCCATTGCTTGCAGCAGGAGAGCTGGCCCTCCCAACCTGTGTGAAATCTCAAGCCAACTTCTCACAGATCAAAACATATCAGACTTCAAGTTTCTCGTAAAATGGAAAGGTCTTGATTATTGTGATACCACATGGGAGTCTGAAATGACAGAGGAGTTAACAGGTGCTGTTGCTAGACTGGTGGAGAGGCACCGCAGAGCATCAGAAGGAGACCTGGACAAACAGCAAGGTTTGAACAGTAAAAGCATAACTGAGCTGTACAAGGGTGTTCTTTATGATTATCAGATTCAAGGGGTTCAATGGATTCTTGATAACTTTAAAGCCAGGAAAAATGTCATCCTTGCTGGTAAGTTCTCATTGATGAATAATTTATGATGAAATCATTGATGAAATTATTGTACTTGTAACCTTATAAAATCTTTGCAGTAGTGAACTAGTGATATTCTCTCTCTGAAGTAATGTTGCATATGAAAAGCATTATTAAGGACCGGGCTGAGATGTGAAGTTGTCTGAAGAATGTTAATGACTTGCAACTAATTGTGATCTTTTAAATCTTTTTATTATTGAAAAATTGCAGATGAAATGGGTTTAGGGAAAACTGTGCAAGTGGTCTGTGTTCTTAAAAGTATATTAAGGGAGGGACTGAACACCGGACCTGCCTTAGTTGTGGCCCCAAAAAGTATACTACTGCAATGGGAGAAGGTACATGAGGAATTTCTTCCTTTGCACTATTATGCCTATAATTCATTTTCTAAGATTGAGCTGCATTGTAAATATTTGAACAATAATGAAACATAAATCTGGATGCTTACACTTATTACAAAATAGGAATTTGGACGCTGGGCTGGTAACATGAATGTTGTGGTGTACCAAGGAGATAAAACATCAAGAAAATGCATCCAGGCCTATGAATTTTATTCTTTCAAAAAACAGCCATTGTTTGATGTTTTAGTTACCAGTTATGAAATGGTGCAACTGGATGCCACTATTCTGAGAAAGTTCAATTGGTCTTCTATTGTCAGTAAGTACCTCAAGGGATTTTTTATTTACCTTATTATTTCGCAAGTCTGTTTCAGTATTAATGTATAATATTCAATTGTCAGTTGATGAGGCACACAAGTTAAAAAATCTTTACTGCAAACTCTTCAGCTGCTTCAAACACTACACCTCAGAATTTAGGTTGCTCCTCACTGTAAGTGATATTTTATGTCAAGCATTTTTTTTTATAGACGAGAGATCATTTTTTCAAAAGCAAATAATAAAATTGGAAATTGAAGAGTGAACTTAGTATTTTTTTTTGGGACATATAGATACCCTAACAAATAAAGTTCATGTTTTTTTAGTATTTTTTTAATTATTTATCAAGGATTGCTAATATCTGTTGACAGAATGTCTAATCATTTAATATACATTGAGACATACATCAAATTTCATCATTGTTTATAGACATGATATGTTGGATTACATTGAGACATCAAATTTCTTCATTGTTTATAGACATGATATGTTGGATTCAAATTTAAGCTTTATTCTATAATCTTTTTGTAGCAGATAAACTTCCTCACACAAGCTTTTTGTAGTCTCTTCTTGTCATGTAAACTTCCCATATGAAAAGTAGTGCTTGTGTTAAGATTTCATGCTACACCTTTCAATCCTTATTAGAGAAAAATCTAATACTCAAATAACAAAATAGAACCATCTGACACATTCTATGTAATTGGAGGGTATCAACTGTATATGTATTACTAAAGGTATTGAATAGACATATTTTACTTTCAGAAGTAGTCTGAAACTTCATATATGTAAACATGTTGACACCTTTTAAAATGTGATCAGAATACTAAAATAGTTTATGAAGAATAAAATGATATAGATCACATGTAATAGTTTCTTTTTGTTATTCAAGTTCTAGAATTTTCTGTTGTAGAAGGTTTAACAATTGAGGTATATGAACTCACAAATAAATAGATGCATTCAGATCTCTCTACACTCTACTTTTGTCTGTGTATTGATTGAAATTACAGAGTGGATGAACTTTAAATATTAACAATAGTAAAAATCTAGCAGATTTAGCAGTTTTTTATATATATAATATTTATAATAATTATATTATTAATAATAAGAGTGATGAAAACAAAATTTTAAAAATACGAATGGCAGCGCGCCACTGTCAGTGGCGTGTTTGTGAATTTTTTTTTTAAGTCTGGTGCGTTATAAAGAAGTTTGACGCCAGTGGGAGTGGCGCAGTGGCGCGTTTGTGAAAACTTTTTTTTTAAGTCCGGCGCGTTATAAAGAAGTTTGACGCCAGTGGGAAAACGCCACTCCCACCGGCGTCTTTCAGTTTTTTTTTTAAACACTGAAAAGTAAAAAAAAGTAAAGACGCCACTGCGAGTGGCGTCTTTGCAACGCGCCACTGACAGTGGCGCGCTGTCATTCGTATTTTTAAAATTTTGATTTCATCACTCTTATTATTAATAATATAATTATTATAAATATTATATATAAAAAAAACTGCAGATTTAGACATATCATGTCTAGATTATGCAATTCTTTTCTTCATACAAAGCCATTAAAAGCATTTCAATCTGCCAATTTTTCTATTTCAGGGGACACCTCTGCAAAATTCGCTCCTGGAGTTGTTTGCATTGCTTCATTTTATTGATCCAATTGAGTTCTCTGACCCAGAATCTGAATCCAAGTCATTTAGTGGGCTACAACATTCTGAAGTTAAAATCTCACAAATTCATGACCTTTTGAAACCTAGGTCTATTTCTTTTTTTCTATCATACCTGCTAAATATTAAAATCAATGTTTTACATTGTTATTTGTTTAATGGGTTTTCAAATAAATATGAAAAAATCTTAAAAGTAGAAAAAAAAAATGTTCTTGTACTTATACATTGATAGTGATTTAAATTTCATGCAATTTCATATCGTTTGATAGTCCATCAAAACCATAAAAAAATTATGCAATTTGCAATGATTTAATGGTCTTTGATGGACTATCAAAACATTAATGAAATTGCACCGATATTTGAATCACTTCATCAATAAGTAAATGAATGTTATCTATAAACTATTTTTTTCTATTTTTAATTTTTTTTTCGAATTTATTTCAAAATCCATTGTCAAGATTGTCAAAGTAACCATTGTCAAGTAATCCCTCCCCTTGTTTAATTTTGTAGATCGTTGGTCCATATTATGGTTCTTTTAGATTTCATTGTCAGCTATCATGCTGAATAACATCACATTTCTCCTAGCATCTTTTTAGTAATTTACTCAGCAACTGCTATTTATAGAAATCATATCTTATGTTTTTTACTATAGAATGTTGAGAAGGTTAAAATCAAATGTACTAAAGGAAATGTTGCCAACCAAAAAGTGGGTGGAGGTACCTTGTGCCCTTACCGAGTCCCAACGGGAGCTCTATATTGATATTCTGGAGAAGAACTATGCAAAACTCAACAAAGGAATACAGATCGGTGGGTTCACACTTTCAACTTATTGGAACTATTTTTTGAGTTACTTTTTGCCTTTTTAGTCGCGTATACTGAACAGAATTGTTCTTAGTTAGTATGACAATATTAAACTTCATCTGAAAATTATTCCCTGAATATTGGATGTGTTTGATTTCTTTACTTCTCCCTACCAGGTAAAAAGATTGCTTTAAATTGGATGCTGATTTCATTGAAGAAATGCTGTAATCACCCTGTAAGGTTTACACCCTTTAATTACTCTATCAAATTAAAATGAGAACATAATAATTGACTTTCTTGCATGCACTTTCCAGTACCTGTTTCCTGGGCAGGAAGAATGCCAATCTTCAGATAAATTGAGCTTTTCCTCACTTGTTGCTGCCTCTGGAAAGCTTCAGCTGTTAGAAAAGGCACACTTATAATACTTTGTCCGTTTTATAAAGTTCTAATGAAATCATACTTTGAGGTGTGCAATTAACTCCTCTTTTCTGTTCAGCTATTACCGAAATTGAAGGAGAGGGGCAACAGGGTGATATTATTTTCTCAAATGACGCAGATGCTTGATATACTTGAAGATTTTCTCTCTTTTCTTGGCTTTTCTTATTTTAGGTAATTTCCAATGAAAGGGATATACCACAATTCCATATTATCAATTTGTTTTCTATAGTTCTGATCTGCATATGCTTTGAGTAGGATTGATGGACAAACTAGCCTATCAACACGACAACAAAACATGAAGGAATATAATAAACCAGAAAGTGATACATTCATATTTCTCATGTCAACTCGTGCTGGCGGCTTAGGCATTGATCTGGTATTGTATTCTCTCGTTATGTTGACATGTTCCTGTATTTTTTTAGACAAAAGTACTAGACTGAACAACACCAATAATGGAAAACAAAATAAGAAAAAGTAAAAAAGAAGAAGAATTGTATAAGGGGGATGAAGCAACTAAAATAAAAGATTTACTCTGAGAATGTAATGATGGCATAGAGACGTGAATGATTGTTAAGAAGATGACTCGAAAAAAATGTAATGGACAGTATGACACTGAAGTTCCCAAGAAATAAGCTAAAGGCAATTGACTACCACAAAAAGCAACATGCTTGATGCTATGCTGTCTATATCATGTATTTTTTGTTTATGACTTGTAAATTATTTCATTTTTTACAGCCTGGAGCTGACAGAGTTATCATATATGGTATGTTGTTTTTCTACTTTTGTAGTTTTTAAACAGATTTGCCCCCTTCCACATTGCTCAATCTATTGGTTTCTTAATTTTCAGACCCAGATTTCAACCCATTTATGGATCTCCAGGCCCAATCACGAGCCCACCGGATTGGCCAGACCCGGCCTGTGGTGGTGTATCAACTTATTACAAAAGGCACCGTCGAAGAAAAAATTCTCCTCAAATCAAAACAGAAGCTTGCCGTAGAAAACATTGTCATGAACCCGTCGAGAAAACCTAGTGTGGACGATTTGCACTCTGTATTGCTCCATGGGGCCCGTGCAATTTTAAACCGTAAGAAAGTCCAGGCAACCTCAATCCACTATGATGACGAGGCAATTGATAATTTACTCAAGTTGGACCCAGTACATGGTGAGACTTGTGCTTCGGATGAGAATGGGTACCTTGGTAGCATAGAGAGTTTCAAAACTGGGGATGGTGAGACTGATGAGTTGGCTGTAAGCCCAAAGAAGGATGATTGGCAGGAACTTCTGGGGCCGGTAAAGGAAGAGAAGAGAGGTGAAAATGGGGATTTTGGTAGAGGGAAGAGGGTGAAAAAGGTGGTCAAGTATGTATATGAGGAGTCTGATGATGATGCGTCCTCTCCAGAAAGTTCCAGAAGCGCTTCCTCAGATGATGATGATGATGTTGTCGTCGTCAATGAGGATGATGACGACGACGATGACGATGATGATGATGCTGATGGTGGTTATGCCATGGAAACTGTTTTTCAGGAAGATTGTTGAAAGTTTGGGAGCTCAAGGTTTTTTTTACTTGGGTTTAGTATTTCCGTTGACAATTTTTGTTACTATTGCTAGCTCTGTGGCCACTGTAGTCGGAGGAAATTCTCTTTTTTGTAAAGATAGATAGAAAGGTCATAGAGATCCATTTTGTTATATGTAGAATTAGTAAAACCCGGAGTCCCAAAAATGGGATTTAAGGTTTATGAATATCAGGGAATGATCCAAAGTAAATGAATCTCTTCACCTGCTTTTGTGGCTTTTATATTATTTCCATTGGTTATAGCATTTTGCATTAATTTTATGGGAAGTCAACAAACTGTTATCCAAACTCAAAACTGATTCGTGTCCTGGTGGTCACCTAATCGATTAGTTTGGAGACATTGTGACAATGGTGTACGCACGTATGGGTACTAGGGGAAAATATGAATAAACAGGTTGTAAGTCAAAGTGACAAAAATGCAGGTAAACATTTCGTATATTGGGACAGACATGCAGGCAATTACCCGAAAGAGTAAAATGTGCTCCTTGGACTATTATAGCCTTGAACAATTAGCACTCCTTTTGGGCACCACAACCTTTATAGATACCTTCATATATGCATGATTATAAGAAGATCCTAGTAATCCTGAACCTACTTCAAGACAATGCACCTACTAATTGCAATAAAAAAAAAGATGGTGGCTTTTAATGAGTTCATTTGATCTTTATCAACAGTTTCCAGTGAACACATCATTCTTTGTCCCAAACAAAGCATGAGTAGATCTTCATAGCTCTTTCCTGCTCATATTCTTGATCCAACATACCTTTCTCCTTTGTTTCTTCATAAAGTAGGGATAGCTAGCTAGTGTGAGCTTTAAAATCAGTAAGGACTAATTGGTGGAATTGGTGTTTGAAATACATTAAAAATTTCTAATTTTCTGGGGGAGGATAACTGAAATTTAAGGCTTTTAAGGCGCCCATTTCATATAATTCATTTTTTTTTTATTTGCTTCGGCTGGTTTTCAGTCCCAGGAGAATGTAGTATAGAAGGGTACTGGTAATGAGACAAGCATGCCAAATATTACCCTACAGGAAAAAAAGAAGAATTTTAAAAGGAATTAAAATAAAGTTGTCCTACATGCTTGTTCTAAAATAGAAGTCTGAATGCTAGAGTTAATTTGTTTATGCGAGAATCTCTGCTGTAGGTTGACTTTAGAATGCACATGTGAACCTGGCCTTTCGGGTCAGTTTCAGACTCTGTTTAGATTGGGTTCTGCTCATCTAGAGAGATGATGTCATGGTCCATGTGGATGGTTCTGATATGTGCTGCGGTGCCTCCTGGGAATTGTTCGCGGATTAGTATCGTGGCTGCTCGGTACTCAAATAGGAAAAGTAGCAGTGCGTACCTACATTGTGCAAATTTAACAGTAGGCCCTTAAGACCCCTTCTGGAAAAAAAAAAGAATTCAATTCATACTTCCGTGTCAATGGAACAAATATATCCTTGGCTAAGGGGCCTATACATGGAACAAATACATTCTTGGCAAAATTATGATTCTAGTTTTGGGGAATTAGCAGAATGCTTGTGCCAAATTAGAATAATGAATAACATGTTTTTGTTTATGTGGTGGATTTAGACAGAACAGTATTGTGTAGAGCATAATTACTCACTAAGAACATGCTTCTGAGAAATGTACCTATGATGTTGGATTTTCTGATTAGAGCATTCACAAGATTATGTAATTACCAGAGAATAAATTGGAGAACAATCAGTTGTACCATAAGCCCCTCAGTGAACTCTCCATACATGGCATGAAGTTATATGTCGGGGGTTTAAATTTAAAATATATTTTTATTTTATGCGGTATATCGTTCCCTTTCGTTCCCTTTCATTCCGGCCCTCATATTAAAACCCTGATTCCGCCCTTGAAGAAGAGGAATCCCCATAACAAGTGTATTAAGCAATGTAGCTACAGAGAATATTGTAATAACCCAATCGAGTCTAGTGATACTAGAGCCCTGGAAAAACAACCCAAATATTGATAACACAAACAAGACTAGAATTTTTGATATAGTGTTGGCGAGTATGAAACGGAAGTCCATGAGAAATGGGTCATTCTGAGATATATAGTGGAAGGACAGAACTGGTACAGCAAAAGCACAGACGAACCGGGCAATACCAGTACATTGTACCAGTGTTGACACGATCATTTGATGTTGTTGCTACATCCTACCAAAATATGTACTAGCTGACACGATTGTAGTCCAGTAAATGTTGTTATCAATTGCTAGTCAGCCTTTAGACTCCTTGTATGCAGCTCTCTAATGGAAATGTTTAAATGTTTCCATTCATTTTCTTACTAAATCTATTTATTATTTCGTTCTATTTATTTAATAAAGTAAACTGATCAGAATACCTTTTCTGATTATAAATGAAAAATATCTAATCTTTAATGTTTAAATTTTAATTATAAAAATATATTAAAGATGCGCATCAAAACTTATATGCACACACTAATAATACATTTACATTGTTACAAGATTTTCCATTATTTGCTCTCTTTTTTCTTATTTTGCTAAGTGCCTATGATAAGAAAATGGGCCCAAGAGTTACAAACCCTTGTTTCATTAGCAAGGGATCAGGCCCAACCACTTGTTCCAAATTGGGCTCAGAAGGAATAATATTACAGTAAGGAAAAATATAGAAGAAAACAATTTGTTGTCCGGTATCCTAATCGACTCATCAGACTTTGCAAAAAATTGGAAATGGTTTTGTGAACTACTGCTGGACGAAGGCAGAATCAGATAGTTAAAAAAAAATGCTCAGGAAAATAAACATGGACCAATGTATATCAAAATGCCATATATTTTAATTTTTACAATTCCATCATATATCCACATGACGTTTGACATTGTGGAGCTATTATCAATCATCTATTATAATAAGAAATTATCAGTCAAATTATGTTGACTGCAAAAAAATTTTACATGTTAAAAACAAGAGGCGGTATTTATTTTCGATGAAATTGGACATGAAGCTTAGCTGATCCACATCTGTTGCTCTTCAAATCCTTCTCCTTCTCTGTTTTTCTCCCTCTGAAAGCGGATTCCATTAAAAATCAAAATTAAATGGTATCATTTTTCAATCCTCATTGGGCAGCTTTACATCGAATGATCACAATGGATAGTGTAATTAAAAAAAAAATAAAAATTTGGACTACAAATGGGGGACAACTATATCCTGTTGCGCTGCACCGTGCTGCACACACACGGATTTATGGTTTTCAGTCTAAAAAATTTAGCAAATTATGTAACATCCATAAGTTTCATTAATATATTTAAAATGCAAAAAAAAAAGAACTTCAAACAATTTTCATTCATTGACATGTACTCACCACAATAAAGCTCTTGTCACTTCATCCTTATAACTTAATTTATAGAACTATGAAATTTCAATCGAACTGATTCGTTTAAACCGAGAAACCAAACCATTTGATTCGGTATTTGTCGGTTCGCTTAAAAAGCAAATAAGCCGGGCTCCAATGAAAAACCCTAATACAAGTATACAACCTTAGTTCCAATAATAAAGAAACGATGCATCCGGGATTTCTCATACAATAATAATAGTAATAGAGACAAAATG
Organism: Schoenoplectus tabernaemontani; assembly: GCA_037127355.1. NCBI lineage: Eukaryota > Viridiplantae > Streptophyta > Magnoliopsida > Poales > Cyperaceae > Schoenoplectus > Schoenoplectus tabernaemontani. The sequence goes on along the minus strand of CM073751.1, from coordinate 5,743,955 downwards.
GAAATATATACCAAAGAAAAAGTTCTCAAGCTTTAGAAAAGTAACAAATCTAGATTGTAGATAACAGACACTTGACACTTGCAAAGTTGCACGCGCACCGCTTGCATGACCTTACCGGTATTACGTGTCGTGCCAGATTTGACTTAGGGCGCATAATGTGACGAACATCTGGTTGAGACTTGAGAGTAGAAACAATCAGCAAATTCAGAATTTAGAAAATATTCCGTGAGGTGAAAAATTCACAATTCAAATATAATATAAATATAATTTAAAAATAGTATATTTTATATAATATAAATAAAATATATATTATAATGTTAAAATTTTAAAATATATAAAAATAATATATAATATATTTTATTTGTGAATAAAAACGTTTTTTAATAAAAAAACGTACTACATATTAAACTTATGAATTAATCGTGAAACATTTGGTGAGTATGAATAAAAAATAAATTATTCAGAAATTATGTTACTATGAAAACAACTACCGAACCTTTAATATAGAAAACAGTGACCCGCCACAGGAGAGTATACAAATTGATGACTCGCAACTTAATTTGCAATATAATTCATAATTGCATGCTGGATGGCCATTTCGCAGTGGCCTATATATTAGATCCCATGACACGTAACCAATCCGACTAACTAACAAAATTGTAGTCTCACACTCTTCATTTTATATGGACAGTGGGCCTTAATACCACACAATGCGTGCAACATTTGCTGTAACAAACCTATGAGAATAATATGACAATGGGTGAGAATCAGGGTTATTTTGATAATTTTGACAATGAATTTTTAAATAAATACTAAAAAAAATCTTAAAAATAGATTTTTTTTTTAGAATATCTACTTATAAATTGATGGTGATTCAAATAACATATAATTTTATTATACTTTGATACTTTATGAAGGATCATCAAAATTTTATATAATTTGTAACGGTTATATTTTGACGGTCTTTGATGGACTATTAAATAATAATGAAATTGAATGAAATTTGAATCATTATCAATCTATAAGTAGAAGAACATATTCTAAGTTTTTTTTTCTATTTTTTTTCATATTGATATGAAAATCTATTATCAAAATTGTCAACATAACCATTGTCAAGTGATCCCTTCCCTATGATAATATCCAATGATTCCTTAACAGTTGACAGTTAACATTGGTTTATGATATTCATCATAACATTACGAGCTAATTTTAGGGTTTTGTTTTCATTTGGAAAGTTTGAAATCAAAATTTAGCAAAAGCTCAGTTGAAACTTCATGAATTTCAAAGAACATGCAATTATTTTTTTATTGTTTCCTGTTTTACGTACAAAATGACAAACTATTCTTGATTATGTATTGCATCGTATTTAAAATATTAATAATTTATTATATAGTTAATTTATAGAAAGCCAAAAGACAAAAGATCGAGAGAAAAGTGGGCATGAAATTGGAACAATTATTCATGGCACTTCCGACGAAATCCGGGACCAGTATCTTTACCAGCTCCAAATTGCAAGTCCTTTTGACATTAGATAATCGTAACTATGAGTCAATGACAGAGACTTGGCTAGTTTCAATAACGGGGACGATTTGATGTGCTCGTAAAAATTAAATAAAGTGGGGCCGGGATTATTAACAACTATTACTTTGATGATCTTCATAATGGATTTAAAATAAATTAAAATAATCTTATAAATAGAAATTAATTTATAGACATATTTTTGGAATTATAAATTGGCTGTGTTTCAAATTTCATTTTATTTTTCATCAAAACTTATTAAATTTAGACCGTCCTAATTGTTATATAGTTTTGATGATGAAATATAAAATAATAGTCAAATTGTATGAAATCACAAACCAAAATTAAGTTTGTCAATTTTTTAGTTAAATTTATTTGAAATCCGTTATTAAAATTGTAGAATGTAATGATGGTCAAGAATCCCTTTCCTAAAAGGTAGATACAATGAAAGAAGGTAAAAATGGAACATTAATTAGATTGGTACAATTAGATTTTAATGACCGCAATGCAATTGAAATCAATTAAAGATTTGAAAAAAAAAATCAACATATAAATTGATCGGCCCGACCCGATCTGATTTTTTCTAGAAAGTTAAACTGACCCGTCTGAACCGGAACCCAACCTGACCCGCCTGATTGTCACCTCTAACCCTGATTAAGGAATTTGTGCTTAAACAACCTCACTATTAAACAAATCTCCATTAATAGTCTAAGAGTCAAGTTATTTACATAGATAGTCTAAATAAGAGTATGAGTTCAACTCAATCCCTTTTACTTAACTATATATAATTTTATATTATACATAAAGATCTTTTCACTAGTTTTCCATATTGTATTTAAACATTCATATTATAGTTTCCTATCAAAAGTTATACCCGTTTAAAATTTAAATTGCTGAATTTCTCAAATTATTTTATTTTTCTTTCATTTTTATATGCATGATTTGGAAAATATTTAAGTATCTATTCATTATAATTTTAAATTATTAAAATTATACTTTTAATTTTTAATTGTTAAAAATATTATAATAATATAAATGTACATTATATATATATATATTAATAAATAATCTTAAAAACTATTTTTTTCAAAAATGAATTTAATATCTTTATACAGGATGACCGATATCGATTTTTTTTCAAATCATACATGTAAAAATAAAATAATATAATTAAATTTCAGCAAAAATAATTTAAACTTTAAACAAGCATAACTTTTAATAATAAATTTTGATTTGGAGGTCTAAATACAATCTGAAAATCTCACCAAAAGTTTTACATGTAGAACATATGATTATATATAATTAAGTTAAAAGATATAGTCCTTCAAATTTATACTGAGTTAAACTCATATATTTTATTCTCAGTATGGCACTTATAATAACGACAAAAACTGAGGTTACTCACACCCATAATTAAATCACCTATATAAATATTTAAAAAAAAATTCTAATAACTCTGATATATATTATTTTTCATATGACTTGAAATTTGAATCTGCGCTGTTCCGTAAAGAAACAAGACTCAGTAGTGTAATAGACCTTCGATTCTTTAAATAAATAATTTTACTCTTCAATTATTAATGTAAATTTATTTAATAATAAAATTATTTAAGCAAAAATTCTCCGATAAAGGCCCCCATAAAACCCGCACGCAACTGATATAATCAACATATTAAAATCTCGTTAGTACAATACTAATACTCTTCACTCTCCCCCTCTCCATTTCTTCAACTCTCCATGGCAGTTTCCCCTCCCCTCCGCCTCCTCCTCCTCCTCCTCCTCCTCTCCCTCTCCACTCTCGCCACCTCATCATATCACCCCGCCAGATCCAAACGCAAACTCAATCCAACACCATCCAGTTCCCCTCCTCTCCCCGCGGCTCCCCTCCCCATCCTCCTCGCATGCAATGCTACTCGTTTCCCTTCTGTCTGCGTCTCCTCCCTTTACACTCCATCCTCTCCCCCGCCGCCTTCTCCCCTCTCCCTCCTCTCAACCTCCTTCTCCGCTTCTCTATCCTCCATCACTCCTGCCATCTCCACCGCCAAATCCATCCTCTCACTCTCCTCCAATAATCCCAACCGTTCAAATGCTGCCTCTAATTGCATTGAATTATTAACCTTCTCTTCGTACCGCCTCACAACTGCCTCTAAGTTAATGTCCCTCCCTTCCCCTTCCCTCCCCTCAGCCCGCATCCTCTCCTCGGCAGCTTTATTATACCAGTACGACTGTTGGTCTGCATATAAGTATGTTAACGACTCCAGCACGATTTCGGATGCAATGGCATTTCTCGCCAATAATCTAACTGCTATGACAAGCAATACCATCTCAATGATAGCTGCATTGCAGCGATACGGCGATGATACGTCACTTTGGGGCCCACCACAGACTGAGAGAGATGGGTACTGGCCTGAATCTGCCTCGTTGCGGTACACTGATGGTTCAGGCATTGGTGGGGTGCCAACTGGGTTAAAACCGGATGTGACGGTGTGCAAGACTGGTACATGCGAGTATGACACGGTACAGAAGGCGGTGGATGCAGCACCAGAGAATGGAAAAAATTGGTATGTTATGTATATAAAAGCAGGAGTGTACGAAGAAACTGTAAGAATACCATTTAAAAAGACAAATGTAGTGTTTGTGGGGGATGGTATGGGCAAGACGGTGATCACCGGTTCACTCAATGCTGATACAGTTGGGGTCTCTACATATAACACGGCTACTGTAGGTATGTTTATCCATGCATGTATTAGTATATATTTTACATTTTTACTAGTACTTCAAGAAGGATTTAATTAATAATATTTTGACATGATATTCGCAGGTGGGTTGGGTACATGTTTCTTGTGCTAGTTGTAGTTGGTTTGGCTAACACTTATTAATATTATTATTGGAATAATTTCCACCAACCCTATCTGTCTAGGAGTAGGAACAACATTAGAATAGTAATATACATAAAATTTTTAAAAAAATGATGATTCTAGACAGCCAAGCATGGCTTCACTTCATGATCAAATATAGTACCGGCGAATTAACTGCCTCAATAAATAAGAAAAAATATATATTCATTCTACAATAGGTAAAGAAACGGAATTCTTTGGTTAGATAGAACCTCCATGATGATAGGTGTTGACAAACGAGGAACAGGGGGATCATTATTGAATCATGTCATGAACCTACCTTTGCATAAATTACAAAAGAGTGCAAAAGAAAGCAAGAAGACATGGTTATGTTGTGAATGTGACACGCCTATCACTAACGAACAGACGAAACCTCACGAGATAGGTACTGTAGTGGTGCATGTGACCTTGTGCACCACTAATAGATTCGTAACCCGTGGCAATTAGCCTATTTCTCCCACAATTCCATTTGACAAGGACAACTTGTTGTGGGCCAAAAACGAAGGCTACTTTAATTTCAGTTGGCTAGGTCAATGCTATCAACAAAAAACAGAACTTTTTGGCTTATGTAATTTTTGTTTGTTTTGACTTGTGTAGAGTTCTGTTGTTGTTCTGATAAAATTTCTGAAATCAAAATAAAACTCAAGTTTAAATCGATTTGTTGTTTATCTTTTTTCAATTTGGTTCTGTGTAGGTGTGCTAGGCGATGGATTCAGGGCTCGGGACTTGACATTTGCCAACACAGCAGGACCAGATGCGCACCAGGCAGTTGCTTTTAGGTCTGATAGTGATCTTTCTGTTCTCGACTCGGTCGAATTTCTCGGTCATCAGGACACACTTTACGCACACTCACTGCGCCAGTTTTATACCAACTGCCGCATTTCTGGCACAGTTGATTTCATCTTCGGAAACTCGGCTTCTGTATTTCACAACTGCTCAATCTTCATCCTTCCACGCCAGCTTAATCCACACCATGGTGAGGCCAACACAGTCACGGCACATGGTCGTACTGATCCGGCACAGTCCACTGGCTTTGTGTTTCAGAACTGTATAATAAATGGTACTGATGACTACCTTGCATTATACAAGGAGAATCCAGCTGTACACAGGGCCTATTTAGGCCGCCCCTGGAAGGAGTACTCACGTACCGTGTATATAAACTGTCTGATGGAGCAGATCATACGACCTGAAGGGTGGTTGCAGTGGAACGGTGATTTTGCACTGAAGACCCTGTTTTACGGTGAATATGGAAGTTCAGGTTCAGGTGGGGATGTGTCGAGGCGAGTTTCGTGGAGTAGCCGGGTCCCACAAGAGCATTTGGCGGTTTATTCTATTGAGAGTTTTATCCAAGGGGATCAATGGATACGCGATACAGAGGGCAAATAGCTCAATTATTGTAGTTTGATTAAAGCACAGAATCAAATTATATGATGTGATGTTCTCCATGTAATTTCTTGTGCAATAGTCAGATGTAAGTTGTTAGTATGAGATCAACTGTTTTAACTAGGAGTTTATTCTAGTAGGAATAAAACGGACATTATTATTTGTCACCAGATGAATCATACAAGTTACCACGAGGCAATAAAGTTGCTTATCTTAATTGGACTGAAATGAACTTCTAGTACATGTATATTATGATAACACTGAATTAGGTTTCTTTTATAAAATTGCACGTGGTATGGTCTGAGGGGCTGTACCGGCCGGTACCACTGAGGGCTTTAACATGATTCTATGCGCATTTGAATTTCTTTCATTCTTGTTGCATCTGCGGAGGCATATTGCAGGCTGCAGCACCTGATTTCTCAGCACTCTTTGCTTCGGAGTAGGCTCGTGACAGGCCCTGATTTGTCACCTTTCCGGCCCATCTTAAGCCCACAGGGTCCTTTTTCTACTGCATTTATGATGATGCGAAATGGGTACTGGCATGTACCAGAATTAGGGATGACAATGGATTAAGTAGGGCTAGGTTTGTGTATTAAACTCCGGGTTTGACTCGTCCTTCAAAATTCTCAACCGATCTATCAAGTTGTTACCTCTGGGCCTAAAATTGATGGTCCGGCCCGTCCTTCACGGGCCTCCACTCGTCCCCGCCATGATCCGAGTTATTGTATAATCAATTAATTTTTTATTTGATTAAATATTTCTCTCTTCTTAATTATATTATATCTTTAGAAAATGATTATTATATTTAATTGAGTTTGTAGTTTGTATATCTCCAATGAAATAATAGAATAATAGTACGGTAATTAAATATTTAATATATGATATATCAATATTTTCTTAGTATAAGTGTATATATAAGTGTAAATAACTAGTGCTATTATATAATTTAAGGGATAATATTATGTTGAGATTTATAAATAAATAAAATAAATTATTGATTCAATATGTAATAATATACACATAATACATATCTATACATTATTAAATTTTATCGATACTACGGGTCGAGCGGGCGGACCTCACCTTAAACCCGTACCCACCCGGCCTGTACTTTGGCCCGACTTGACCCTATCCGTTTGACCTCCGGGCTGAATGAGTTAGCTATCAGATCGGAGGATCCGGACAGACCTGACAGGTCTCAGACTTTATTGCCAACACTAACCAATCAGAACTCAGAGGATAACATTGGTAAATACATAAGGATATGGAAAAACTGACAAGTAATCAATTAGTGACAGTGAATAGACGTCACAAGGAAATAGATAGTAGCTTAGTTGAGTAGGAAAGAGTTTTAGGGTTGTCCTATTTAAAGATTGAGAATTTAATACTCACTTATGATTTTGCACCAACTGCAAAGATTTAAAAAAATAAAGAATAGACATCACAAGTCATAGTAGACTTACTGAATTTTTTAAATAATATTATTATAATACATAATTAAATATTTAGGAAAAAAATTAAATTTATAAATCTACTACCCTCAGACTTACTAAGTCCGTATCTAGACTAGTTTTCCTAATAAAAAAAGAAAAAAATTTAGACGCGGGATTTGCAACCCCGCACACAGGAGCTAGACACGTCCCAAGACCCATGCCTAGGGCCTAAATGCGGTCCTCCCAGCTTCACGATCAAATTTTTGGTCCGCCATTGCCAAACCCTGTCTATGACCTATTTCACCCCCTATCGGATTAGCAAATAATCATTTGCTCACTTTAACAACAACATCAGATCTATTAAGGTATTTTTAATTTATATTTTTAAATTTATATAATAAATTATTTTAGTGATATAATTAGCAGTTAGTTTAAAAAAGAATGAAATTAGTTTAATTTATATTTTGTGTAATTATATTTTATAGATTAATGGTTTTATTTCTAATTAGTGTTTATTCTGGAGGCAAGAGGACATTTACCTCACAAAGTGGTACATATTACACATTGGATCTAAGACTTACATTATCAGGTAATGAAAATATCACTTTTGAAGAGATTAAATATGAAATATTTTAAGGTTTAGGGTTTGAACAGTCTCAATACTCGATTGATATCCAATGTTGGATGAACATTGCACCGATAAATTATTTTTACTTCAATTTAATAAGATTATATGATGGGAGTTCTTGAAAGATAACTAGTCAAATAGCTATTTCAAAAATGAGAAGTATTCGGTTGTATAGAATGAATCATGTACAAAATAATTGAAGCAATAAGGTTATAACGGGTAGCCAACATGGAGGCAGTAATGCTCCTGTGTTGACATCTCAACGGATGTGCATTGATAACTCTTTAAATATAACCAATCAACCAGTAAATAATATACTCGATTGTGCTCAGTTTGGAGGATCAAATTATCTTCCAATTCCTACTGACCAAAAAGAAAATGATGATTATAATGTAGAGTCAGAGGAAAGTGAGAATTTTTCGGAGGAGGACTATGATGGTGATGAGATTATAGATCGTGTAGTAAATCGTATGGATCGATATGATCCGCTTATAGGTTGGGGAAAAATTGATCCAACTAGGAGCATGCATGATACTGTTGGTTTTTGGTTCCAAAATACTTTGGTTTATACGAGTTTCGTGTATCTACTGATGGTCCATTAGTCGAGCATCAGACCTTTAACTCAATGGAATACCTTTAATTTTCTATTTTTAGCTGGCATATAAAAAAATCAAGAATATTAGGTAACAGATAGCAACAAGCAAAAATTAAGTGGGAAGTATAAGGACCCAAATTTTGAATGGATATTGTATGCAAAATCAATCGATAATGCATGGGCTATAATGGAATGCCCGTACAAACACATATGTAGGCAAACCCCATAAACAACTTACATCTTGTAGAGTCACTGTAAACTTCCCGACTGGCATGTGAAAAGTGTGAGTCTCGAGACACCACCACTCCACAAGCATTGTAATGAGCATGTGGTCAGTTTTAATATGTTGTATCTGGACAACTTCATATATCCTCAAATTCTTTAACGCATACTCACACCGTTTGTCAAACGGTATAACAGGTCGGTGTGCTATGCAATCCAACACATTATCTGGTTGCATTACGTACATATAAATAATTACTAATAAATTCTAAAATATAAATAATTATAATTTGACAAAATAAAAGATTAAATTTAAAGTTATTTATACTTATAGTGTCCAATAAATAATATATCTTAGACATGCATCTTGGTATGTCCAAAAACGAAGAAATATGTTGCCGATCAAGACCGTCATCACTATCCTCTCTTTTATCTCGGAATCAAATAATCTCTCATTTTCCATAACTAATTCAAGAATATAAATAATTATAATTTGACAAAATAAAAGATTAAATTTAAAGTTATTTATACTTACAGTGTCCAATAAATAATATATCTTAGACATGCATCTTGGTATGTCCAAAAGCGAAGAAATATATTGCCGATCAAGACCGTCATCACTATCCTCCTCTTTTATCTCGGAATCAAATAAATTCTCATTTTCCATAACTAATTTAAAAATATTTTTTCCTCAAATTCCTCTATAAAAATCTAAAATCATAATCTAATAATAAAATTCATTACTCATACTACATACACCATTAACAATTTCATTACTCATATCACATACATCATTAACAATAATATCACATAATACATCAATTAATTAAATAATTAATTTCATATTTCTATCAATTTCATTACCACATAAATTCAATAATTAACTAATTTTATTACTAATAACTAATTTATAAACCTTCATTACCACATACAAACAATTTATACTATAAACCAACAACTATTTTAACAATTCATACTAACAACTCACACAAAGATTTTAAACAATTTTTAAACTAACAACTATAAATTTTATCTCATTTATCAATTTATACTAACTAATTATAAAAATTACCTTAATCTTGTGCCTTATTTGAGAGCGGGCTTATCACCTCCATGGCTACCTCTTATTTTTTCCCCCTGAATTTTAGCAAATTTTGGTGAATTTTTTAGATCGTTTTCATGTTTGTCCGCGTAGTTCTGACAAGATGGATGAAAGGCGAGCCGAGAGGAACATGGGAAGGATTTTGGGGCAGAAAAACTACTCAAGAGTAGACTAAGTCCGAGAGTAGACAAGTCTGAGAGGGTACTAGATTTATAAATTCATTTTTTTTTCTAAATATTTAATTATGTATTATAATAATATTATTTAAAAAACGGGTAGACAAACCCAAAGTGACGCATATGACCACATGCACTTCAGATAGGCACCATCTTTTTTCGGCTATGAGATGAACACTTTCGGCTCGTGGAAATATGGTGCTCTCTCCCAATTTCCATTTGTACATTTCAGAAGTTGCATTTTGAAATTGCCGATCCAATAATAGACGGTACTGATAGCAAATGATACTGCCTTTTTTTTCTATATCATTGTTATTAAAAATTACTTTTACATCATACTCTCTAGGTTATCTAGGTTTTATTAGAGGCCTAAATAATGCATTTTTCTAAAAACAAATCATCCGTGGATTTGATATCTGGCATATAATTGCACTACTTGACATATCAAGGGATAGCAAAGGCAGCGGGACCCAACTTTTGCAAGGAGCCGAGGAGGTTGAATCAGACTGGATTGCAATATCTTCAAGACCCAATTACCAAGAATTTGAAAAGAGATGGTTTTTGAATCAACATTGGGAGAATTAATCTCATATATGTCGTCAAATTGTTCCCCAAAGAGGGAAATTACTTCAGGAAATTAATAAAGGGAATAGCTTAATAATACTCTCTCTGAACACTCTGTAACTCCTCTTCTCTTCTCTTCAATTCTGTACTCTTCTTAATTTTATTTAATATAATTAAATAGTAGGTTTTTTACTTGCTACTTCAAAAATAATAAAACAATAGCTTAAAAATATGGGTCAATTAATTGATAAACTGATCAAGTCAAGATTAACTAATGTGATATTATATTCTGTGCTCTGCGCTAGTCTCTTCTCGGTGCCTAACTATTTGCTAGCACATAGGATCGTTGATCAGTGATTACGGTCAAGATTAACTAATGTGATATTATATTTTGTGCTCCGCGCTAGTCTCTTCTCGATGCCTAACTATTTGCTAGCACATATTTTGTGCTCTGCGCTAGTCTCTTCTCGGTGCCTAACTATTTGCTAGTACATAGGATCGTTGATTAGTGATTACGGTCAAATAGGGGAGATGATTGATAGAGTTGTCGGAGGATTTGAGGAAGGGTTGTAGTATCAAAAATCTTATATTCTATCATATTCTCAAAAGACCTATATCGACAGCTGTGGCAATAGGAGCGTGATTTGGTAATAGGCCTAGTTTTTAAGTTTCTTAAAAGCCCATTTTATGCGCTGAGTCTGAAGCCCAAGAACACTGCGGTGTCCCTATTTCTCAGATACGCAACCGTAAACTGGAAGAGGATAGCAACGTGGCATGGCAAGGAAGTGACAACGAATCAGATGTAGGATTTTGATTCAATCAGATTTAGTAGTTTATCGGATTTAAATTTATTAATTAATCGAATATTAAATAAAAATATTAAATAATATTTTTTATATATTAAAAATAATAATAAATAATTATAGTGATAAAAAATTTCTTCTACGAAATTTTATATTTTAATTTTTTTACATAATTTTTTCATTATTCACGATATTAATATATTTTTTTCAATAAAAAATAATCAGACAATTCAGAGAGATCATAAATTTAATTCTGAGGAGATTAAATTAACAAAATTTCAATCTAAAAATATTATTTTTTAAAATTTCAATCTAAAAATAAATTTAATACATGATACATCCGTCTCTGATCACTGATGGTGGAGAGTTGCAGAGGAGGAGGTCACAAGTGGGAAGAGACAAACGTAGAATGTTGCATGTGACTGCACGCTCCTCTCTCCTCAGCAAGTACTTGTGGACTTGTGGTACCGTGGGAACATGTCACTTTCTGCCTACGGGTTTATCATCAAAAAAAAAAAAAAAAACATGTCACTTTCTCCCCATTTTCATTTGACAAGGACAGTTTGTAATTTTATGGCCTAATGAAAATAGGTTACTTATTAGTAACGCAGATGCTTTCAATATCTCATCATTGATGTTCTTCTTTCCATCTGATCATTATTTCCATTAGAACTTAATACAATTTCACGCTGCGCAAAAATAGTTAATACAACCAGGCCCAAGGGCGGATGTACACGGGGCAGCTGTCCTTTGAATTTTGAAAAATAATATTTTTTTGTAATACTTTCGGTAATTTATTTTCTGGAAATTTTTTTTGGCCCCTGAATTGTCTGATTAATTTTATTAAGAAAAAATATTTAATATCGTATATAATGAAATAATTAAACAAAAATATTAAAATATAAAGTTACATAGACGGAAACTTTCTTCATCAACTTGATTATCTATTATTTTAAGATTTATTTTATTGTTATTTTTAATATATAAAATATTATTATTTTAATAATTTTTTTATTAGATAAGAATATATATTAAATTATTAATTTTTTATTTAGTACCCGATTAGTTAATGTATTTGAACATGATAAACTATTATAATCCGATAATTACTCCTGATTAAAATTGTACATCCGCCCTGACCAGCCCAGTAGGCCACACAGAAAAAGACAATTATTACTGAACTATGAAATAATAGGTGCAACTTGGTAATCCATTCTGATGCCCATGTTAATGGATTGGAAATTGCAATAATTAGCATCACAGCTGGACTTAGATTGCATTTAGACCTGATAGCGACCTCTCTATGTTATGCACTCTAATGCGCCAGTTCTGCATTAAATGGTGCACAGTGTATTGTCCCTGGGGCAACTCAGCATCAACCTCCACCACTGCTTAATCTTCATACAACGTAACAGTGAGGCAAACATGTTAATAGACAACGGTTGCGAGCCTGGCGATGGGAGAAAAGTACTTTACATGTGATTTTGATGAATTTGTCTAATTGTTTTCGGTGATGGAAATATGCGATTTACATGAGATCAATTTAGCCCCGTTAATTTTCATAATTTAATGACTTCTAACATTTAATTGACTATTACTATTTTTTACACGAATTTTGCAACAAATGCATAATTTGACTTCCATGTTTTTTTGTTGAAAAAATTTCATTTGGACCGCAATGCTTTTAAAATGATAATTTAACAATTATAGAATTTTCAATTGGTAGAGAATTTATCCCTATTTGTAATGTTTCTAAATGTCCTTGATTGTTCCAAAGGGAATGTAACTTTGGAGGTTAAACCCCTGTTTCCTCAACTCAAGAGTTTTATGAAGGAGATATCCAAACAAGATGCGGGGTAAATTGGTATATTAGATCTGGTAAGCGGTACAAGGAGGATACTAGGCTTCTATACAACTGAACGGAAAAAAAAAATCTTTGTTCTGAGCACTGTACATCGTACAAGCTAATCTAGTGTTTGGATTTTGAAAATATTATTCTAAAAATCTTGGGTTGATCCTTGCAACTTGCAAGATGATGCCTCCTCAATGGTCCAACTGAAGTACTGAACCATGATATTCTGGTATCCAATTATCCGAGTATGTGCTCTCAATTCTGAAATATATGCTCGGAAAGAGCAACAAAAGAACTAATAATTGTAACACCAAAAAGATTTATCTGGCCTGTATCTATCAACACAATATCCTTTACAGAAGGTACATTATATCTCTGAAAAACTGCTATAAATTTCTATCAGAATTAGAAATAAACCATCCTATAATTTTACTTGCAGATTGTATTATCACAAAGTAGGCTTAACCGAGCTCACTGGACTCGTCCAGTTTGTCTCACCCCAATGCCAAAGCATACTTTCCCAGAAGCAAAATTTCTCAAAGCAAATCTTCAACCTTGGGTCTTTAATCTCTCTCTTCCAGTGCCCATCAGTATAGTTCCCTTTCTCAGCCTGACGACGGTTCCACTCCAGCCCAGCCTTCTGCTTCGATCTCAACAAACAAAAACCCTTCAAATTATCTGGCATTCCATCATGCACATGCCACCACTTCTCGTGTGCCTCGTCACTTGCAAACTCTTGCATGAAATCCACATTCCAATTACAATCATAATCTCTAAAACAAAGCCATGGCTTAAGCCCCAAATAGTGCAAAACATACAAGACTGGTGGGTTGGCTGCAAAAAGCCAACTCTTCTTGGCCTTGGTATTCTCCTCGTCTCCTTCCCAAAAATGTTTCAAAAAGTTCATGTGTCTTGGAATACGGTGCCACCATGTAAATATTTCATTCAAATAACCTTGGTCGCCACCATTATAGGATTGAATATCATTTATATTCTCCATCAATAATTCAAAGGTGCAATTAGATGGCTCAAGTACCATGACCCCAGAATTAAACAAGGTTGCATTATTTCCAGTGGCACTTATCTCTGGCATCGCGAATAAAAAATCAATGTTTCTCAAAATAAGCATGTCTGCATCAATAAAAATAATCTTGTCATAGTCCGTTAGTTGCCAAAGCCGAAATTTACTGTAATTCCACTCATTGTATGCATCACGCTCTGCTTTTGGGTTACGGATCCGTGTGATGGTGCGAACCTGCCACCCAGCAGACTCGAGCCCGGAACAGTGTTCTCTAGATATGGAATCATCAACTAAGATGATAAGGTCCCGTGTGGAGCCTGCTTGTCGGATACTCTGGGCTGCTACAATAGCCCCACAAACATATGCTTGTGCAGAATGAAGTATTGTCGCATATGCCTCCCTTTTTTTGTCAATTGAATATAGCCGAGCTGCAAAGTAAATCCAGTAAGTATATTTGTTTAACTCACAAGTAGTGATGAATTCTAAAATGCCCAGAAGATCCGAATCAGATGACTGATGGCTTAACAGGAGGTGAATCAAAACCAAATATGTTAGGCCTTACTGTAACCAGTGGCGATCACTTAAAAAATGGTCAAAAATAACCCTATAAAGCACAGAAATAACAGGCAGAACTGTTAAAATTTGATGTGGACTTCAGTACTCCTTCGCCAACTTTATTTCAAAGAAGTGCAAGAGTACTAAATGCCTCCAATTTTATCAGACGGTGATAACTATAGTTTGTAAAAGAGATATATGCAGCGGCAATGATATATGACCAATTCCTTTGTTTTAAAGGGGCTTACAAAACTGCGGGCCTAGCACAAATGGTGGTGGACCTCATTAAGACCTCTATTTTAGAAGCAAAAGAATTTCTGAATTTACAGAAACATTAGTTTTTAAGAAAAGAAACGCTACAGGAATACAAGGTACTCATTTTGGCAGTAAACTAAACAAGCAATTGTTAACATAATAAAAATTGAAGAGTCAAAAAACAAACCTTTTGTTTTGAGTGGTACAGCAAGCTCGCATGACCCAACTGGTAGCCTTACTTTTTGTCTCAGCATTGTCAACTCTGGCTGGTACAGCCACAGGTTGCCTTCTCTTCTAATTCGATCCTTACAATTGAACAAGTTGGGTATGGGAAAACAATCAGTGACAAATAGCACATGCACTTTTTTATGCTTCTGATCAGCATTTTTCCTTCTTGGTCCAAAACGAACCGCCAATTTAGCAGCTGACAGTTGCAAATGTAGTCTCACCACATCCCTGGACCATGTACTAGACCTGTCACATGGCAATTTGACCGCAATAAGATCAAACTCTAACACTCGTTTCTTGGGAGGAACCGGGTCAGGGATGCTTGGGCAGGAGGGTATTTCGGTCAATTCTTCTTCATCAATCCATTCTGGGTATAGGGTTTGCCATGTTATGAAGTTAGGTAATGGGTCGAGTTTTATGGACGAGATTTGTGAGTTCGGAATACTATGGGACCAGTACCGGGTCTCGGTAAAGTTGAAATTTAAAAGGGCTACTTTAAGTGGATTGGATTTTGAAGGAGACAAGGTTTTATCAATGGTAGTGAAAAGATCATGCCATTCAATCCTTTCGTCTGATTTGTATCTGGGGTCGATGAGGGGTCGATCCCATATCCAGCCTACATCTACAAACCTGGCATAGATTTAGAAACTAAGTCAATACTCAGAGCATTAAAAATCAAAATCAATGATATGCACATTTATGATTTGTATTTTGACACCTAAAAAGACAACTTATTGCTTGCAACAACAACTTAAGTTAATCGGTTGGGCTAGATTTAAGGAGGGCAAGTAACTAAAATAATTTTATTGGGCTCATTTTTTTTGGGGGGTGGGGGGCACCAACCTAAAATTTAAATCACTAAAGTTTGTTAACATGCAATTTGTTTGTACATATTAATGAAACAATTCTGAAATCTAGCACCCCTGTAAAACAGAAATATCATGAACCTCTTATAAAAGATAGAAAATATAATGCCCCAATAAATGTAAGAAGATAACCTACACACATTTCTCAAGCCTATTTACTCCAAAGATGTCCAAAAATAGTTCTCCTACTAATTGTCACTTTTCAGTATGCTATTAATGTGGATGTGTAATATTTGGTATGCTTCAGAGATATTTCTCATTTTGCAAGAATGTACATTATTTTTGATTTTTCTGTATCATATATAAAATAATTCCAAAATTAATTACCTTGAACTAGAAGGAAGTTGGAGCTCTTGATGAACTGAAGGGGAGCATATGAAGGTCAATAAAGCAACACAAATGAGGGAGAAGAGAACTACTTTTAGGGGCTGAAATTTGCAATTTGAACTCCGTTCCAAAATTAGAAGATTCAATCTCTCAATTTCTTTTGATACCCCTCCTCTCTGACCCTTCTTCTTGCTTGTGTCATCATCTTCACTGAAGAAATAAAGAATTAAACTTAACAACTTAAGATATTAAACAGGTAACAGATTCAATAATGGAGAGATAGAGAGAGAGATGGAGTACTTCAAATATGATATGTATAAAAATTATGACCAAATATTTGGTTTAATTTGTAATATGTGATGTTAACGGTATCTAATGCATTGGACCATCAAAAAATAGAAACTCTTTGAAGAAAATTTGCAAACAATCAGATAAAGATAGTGACCACAGCAATGCCATATTTTAATTATATAAAAATTCAACTAGACCACCACAGTCAGCAAGTTAATTAATTGTTTAGTTTTCCATTAATTAACCATTCTGATAATTCACTTTCATCATTTAATCTATATATATTCCAGATATTCAAGTGATAGAAAAAAAAATTATCTGTTATATAAAGATTAAACCCGTATAGAGAATTGACATCCTAAAGTTCATGAAGGACATTAAAAAAAAAACTAAATTTACTACTGCAATTCTACCCTAAACAAAATAAAACAAAGGAAGCTAATGTTCTAATATAAAAAAGATGTACTTTTTCCATGTTTTTTTCATACATGTTATTTCTAATTAAAAAAAAACTATCTATTTTCATAGGTCTAAAGATTATTTTTTACATCATATATTGTTTCTGTGCCTGCATGATAAATTAGAAAGATCACAATATTTCATTTGAACCTTTCATAAAAGCATACAAAAGAGTTCAAACTACAATTCAGGCAATTCTACAAGGCATACAGAAAATGTAAAACACACAGTAATTAAATTTTATTTATTGGAAAGATATAAAATTGAGTTCAGTGTGATATAATTAGCTTTAGCATTCAATATCTTAGAAAATAATGCGGTAAATATTAACAAACTTCTAGTGCACAAAAATTAAAACAGCAACATCAAAACCGGAACAAAATCATAAAGTTCGTTACACAACATGAGAAGTAACAACTTACAACTTACAACTTACAAGTAATAGGAATACCTGTAATTGTTAAGGCGATGCCGAGTCTCAAGAGAAGGAAGCAAATCCATCATCACTCCTTTCATGTCAACCTCTCTTGCCAGCTCATCTGAAACATAAAAAAAAATCATTATGTCAGAGATCAGAATATTATAAACCAACTGATGAAAATAATTATTTTTTTTAGTTTTTTTTTCCAATTAAATTAAAGCATAGAAAAACTGTTTAAGATTAACTAATGATTATCGGTTACTTCCAAAAAGGAAAAAGAAAAAAATAACAAGATACTGAGTTAAAAGAGCATTTTTTTCATAAAAGCTCCAAATGTCCTTTGTAAATAGCTTAAATTAGAACACAGCTGTAGTGTAAACCAACAATGCCACACAAATCCAGAATCAAATGCAGAATATTTTGAAACCCCAGTTAAATCGATATAGGGCATTTAAAAAGAAGACATTTAAGAATAAAAAAAATAGGTGCCTCAAGCAAACCTGAGAACTAATGAACTCCTTTAACTGGTTGGTGAAGAAAGGGTTTCCACATTGACGCACAAAGCAAAATATACAATGGAAACGAAATTTCAAGTATTACCCAAAAAAAAAAAATCCGAAACCCAATTAATTTCTTGGTCTAATGCATCTAAAAATAAAGAAAAAAAAAGTTAAAATGAAGCATACCAAGAGACGAAGAGAGCTGAATAGAGTGTCTACAAAGAAACAACAGAGAGAGAGAGAGAGAGAGGGGGAAGAAGAAAGAGCAAAGTATAGTAATTGGCTCGCGAGTGGCGCTCTAACCTCTCCTCCGGGTTTAAAAGTTGGATTTCTAGCTTTTGAACACAGTCGTAGTCTTTTGCTCAGGAGTCGGTGCTGTACGGTACCACCGTTCTTTTATTCCTCTTTTGTTTTTTTTTTCTTTCGTATTCTCAAGGGATGTACACTACAAGCGTTTCAGGCGAAATGTAATTATATGCATTGTATTGTAGAGGTGCCAAAAGCGGAACTTATTTAATGAGATTCTATTGTTGTTTTATTGGAAATATGGAAATCCGTCCTCGCTTGCGAAGTTTACGATTGTTTACGCGATGCTGATGTGTTAATGTATTAAGTTGGCACGAGGATGATGAAATTGACACGCCTCTTTCTGATTAAAAGGAATCAAAATAGCAGATCCGTTTAGATTTCCCTTTGTCGAATATTGCAGATCCGTTTAGATTTCCTCTTTATCTAATATGGCAGATCTTTTGCTTTTTCTGAATATAAAAGGGATCACGCTATCACGATAATTTAGTAAATTAAATATCTTTTATCTCTTTTTCTTATTAATCTCTACTCATTATTAAATACATAAATGTTCTGATTTTATAACGATTCATATTTTTTATTAAATTTTTAGAGTTAATATCAATCATTGAATTGAGTTATTTATCAAATAATATTACTATCTCCATGACCATTTGTGTTGAAGTTATAATTTTCTTTCAATTTTGATTATTATATGAAATACTACATAATTTAGAAGTACAATTACTCTATTTTGTTTTCTTTTTTTCTTAGATTTTTATCAATTCTGAATGTCAAATTTCCTCTCAATTCTACATTTATTTTACATTAATTATGTACTTATGATTAAATTTTATATTAATTACTACATTATCTTTATTTTTATTTTTATTCTTTTCATATGAAGATATGAATTTTATATTTTTAAAAGACATCACCATAGCAACACACGGGTAAAATGTTAGTATCAATAATGTGCTTTCTGATTTCTGAATGAAAGAGATAACAAAAGGGAGAAATATATAGTTAACAATAATGGGAGCTAATATATCGATATTGTGATTGATACTGTCATATTAATTTTATTATTCATGTTAAATTAAATGAGTTATTTTCTATGTTAATGACTTTACTATACAATTTATTTTATACATATTACTGTTGTTCAACTTAGAATTATTATTTAGGTTAATTGTATTTAAGTTATATAATAGAAATATTATACAAATAAAATATCATAATAAAATCATTAACATAAATAATAACGCATTTAACCTGAATAATAAATTCAAGTATACAGTATCAACGATAGTATCTCCATCATATTTTTCATTATTTTATTTATACTTTCTATTCGAAAGGGATCACACTAACAAATCTTTGTTGTTAATTAATTTAGATTGTTATGTTCTGATTAAGGTGAGCAAAATGCTATTTTGGAATATGTAAATGATGCTGTCCTTGATTTTTTTCCCCCTCCGCATTTCACTGTGTTGAGAGAGACTGAATCTGTTGTTCATAGGTGGGTAATATTTTCAATTAAACATTGAGTCGAATTAATCTGAGATTAATATATATGCCATAACTATTATTTAATAATTTATTTTTAATGGTGTTGTTTGTTTAACTGTATATTACAACTTAAGAGATAGCTAGACTCAATGATTAATATCATACGTCAATCTTAAAATGATTAGACTCAATGATCGAGGGGAAATACTGTTCATATATGTGGGCAACAGGCTGATAGTGTATAGCCAATATTTTCAAGTAATGATATGCTACACAATAACACAAATAATGGCTAGCTATGATGGAAAAGAGGCGCACTAGTAGGGGTGACAATTATTTTTCCGATTCGATGGGTTAATTTGATCTGATCTGAATCCGATCCCATTCGACATGATCTGAAAATAAATAGGTTGGATATGAGTTTGATTTTTTTGATCCGAATTGAGTCAGGTCGAGTTCAGGTCAACCCGACTCGATCCGATTAATTATGTTTTTGAAGTAATTTTATGATTTAATACTAATTAAAACTTAAATATATACTAATTAAGATTAATTATAAATTAATTAATTAATTAATTAAGATTAATTATAAATAAATTAATTAATATTAATAAATATATACCAATTTATTTGGGATTAAAGGCTTTGTTGTTGTTGTTGTTGTTGTTAATTGATTAAAATTATATAAAAATAATTAATAAATATTTAATTATTTTACATGGATCAGATCGGATCGGATATGAGTCAAAAAATTTTTTGATCCGAACTTAATCGGATTGGGTTAAGATCAGATAAAAAAAATAATAAAATAATATAATCCGACCGGAATCCAACCCGAGCTGATCCATTGACGCACCTTCGCACTAGGAAGCTCCAAAGGGGAATTTTAGTGGCTCCAATGCATAAAGGGAAAGAAGGTGGTAAGTTTGGTAGTTGGGAATTAATGAGAGGATCAGGAGATAAGGTGGGAATAGACGATTGGCATTATTTTTTGCAGAGTTTTGATCCTCCGTTGCAGGTCAGGTGTAATTTCCTGCGACGAGTCATGGAAATAAAACTTAATGTACTACACTACATAAAGGGCTATGATATCTCCTTTGCCACGGATAATAAAGAAACAAATAAATACGTATTTTATGATTTTACTTTGATTCAGTTTCATGTTGTTCAATATTATAAATCTTTATTTGGACAAGGGGTATTACTTGAAGTTCTCTGTCAGATGATGTTTGAGCAGCTAATGAAAAGGTTATTGCTGAGGATAATTTTGTCTTAGATGATTTTTTTTTTTACTGAAGAGGAGATACATAGAATGATTTTTCGATTGGCTGCTGTCTGCTGATAAGACAGTGGGTTCCCTAATTTATTTGGGATTAAAGGCTTTGTTGTTATTGTTGCTGATAAGACAACAAGTTCGGATGAGTTTCGATTCGATTTTATCAACATTTTTGCCTTTGCTTAAGCAATAATTGCTTGTTTTATTTCTTGATTTTTATCATGGTTATTTTGACATTTCTAAGTTTAATAGAGTTACTGTTTGTCTTATCCCCAAAGCTTCAAATCCTGCTCTACTTTTTAAATATAGACCAATTAGTTTGTTAAATTATATTTATAAGATTTTTACTAAAATTCTTACTAATCGATTATAGCTTATTTTTAGTAGGATTATAGGTCCCACACAAAATGCATTTCTTAAAGGTAGTTTTTTTTAGAAGGGGTGGCAATTGCTCATGAAGTTTTACATGTTATTCATCAATCTAAGGAGCAAGGAGTTTTGCTAAAGATTGATTTCTAAAAACCTTTTGATTTTGTTAATTGGTCATATCTTCTAACTTATTTTCGACAGAGAGGATTTTCAGATAGATGGGTGGGTCTAATTTCTAAATTATTATGGAGCTAGGGGGGAGGGGCAGGATTAATATTATTCTTAATGGTGTTCCTAGTGATAATTTTGAATGTAGGCAGGGGTTTGCCAGAGTGATTTATTATCTTTATATATTTTTTATCCTTGTTGCTGAGGTACTTAGTAGGTTTTTACAGGTTATGTTATCTGATCATATTAAAGATTTGGGTCCTATTCTTTCTTCTGGATATTAAATTCTTAAGTTATAATATGCTGATGATACGCTAATTTTTCTACATGCTGATCAGTGAATGTTTGAGAAACTTAAATGGATCTTTATAACTTTTCAAGGTTTGCCTTACAAATGAATTTTTCTAAAACAAAGTGAATTCCTTTTAATCCTACTTCTATGCAAGCATCTTTTTTGTTGCATTTTTTTTATTACAAATTGGGTAAATTATCATTTAAATATATGGAGGTTTGGGTTCATTGGAAAAGACCTAATAGAGAGGCTTGGTTGGGATTAATACATCGTATACATGGTACTTTGAATTAATGGAAGGGTAAATTTCCTTCTTTCGGGGCAGGGTTATTATGCTATTATATCCACTTTGTCTCTTTACTATTTATATTTATAGAATTTCTAAATATGTTCTATGTAATATTGATTTTTTACGTCATTATTTTTTATGGACCGATGTGGATTCTGGGTTATCAAGAAAATATTCCTTAATTGGGTGGGAGATGTTTATTTACATAAAGAGCATGGGGGCTTGAGTGTTTTAGATCTTAATCAAATGAATATAGACTTGTTGGAAAAATGAATTTGGAATTTTTATGTTGATAATTCTAATCTATGGAAGTTACTGATCCAGGTTAAATATAAACGGCGTACAATGAAAAATTTATCATTTTTTGGGATAACATTGGTAAACTTCTACCTTTTATGCGCATGGGGATGAGAAAGTTAGTTGGAGATGGTAGGGATATTTTATTTTGGCATGATATTTGATATAATAATGTTTCTTTTGTTGTTGCATTTCCTGCTCTTTATAGTAAAGCTAAGTTCGATACTACTCTCACTGTAGCAGAGGTTTGAAATAATGATAATATTAAGATTCCTCTTCGTCGAGGAGCTAGCTTAGTATTATGACAGGAAAAGCTTATGTTATTGAACTTCTTTCTCACTGTTTTTTTTTTTTTTTTAACTTTGCAACATGATTATGTGGCTTGGAGATGGTAGGGAAATTCTTTCTCACTGTTTTCGTATAATTTCTTAACAAATAGAAAATTTCTATATTTCTACATTAACATGATGATGCAAAGTTCGTATAATTTTGACAGTTATTAAATAGAGTCTACGTTGTTTAAATTTGAAAACAAAATCAATCAATAAAGCAAAAATAGGTTAAGAAATGAAATATTAAAAAAATCCAGATAACAGTTTAAAAAGACACTACGGCATAAAAGAGTTTTGCTAAGGTTTTTAAAGGGATTTAATAATGATTTTATGTTCATTAATAATGGGGGCTTAGAAAAGATAATAAGGGACCGTTAGCAAATGGAGGGCACCTGAATGCTTTTTTGCTAAATTGTCAATGGTTTTGATTAACAAACCGTTAGCAAATGTTAGCACCTTGAATGCGAGCTTTTCTAATGGTTTTTATTTAAAAACCGTTAGCAAATGTGTATACTAACAATTTTTACTATCAAAAACGTTAGAAAATAGAGGTTTTGCTAACGATTATTTATTAAAAACCGTTAACAAATAATTTTTTTTAATGCATTTTTCTATTTTTCTGTAGCCAGCCTATTTTATTTCGCTAGCCATATATAGTAAATCAATCAACATATTAAATTGAAATAATGATTTAAAAAATATAAATATCACAAAAACATCATAAAAATCCAACAATTTCATCAACACAACTATCACAAAAATCCATTAGCATAACAAAAATTCATCAGCATCATAATATATTATAATAAATAAATTTTAAAAACATAAATAAATCTTAATTTTACTAATTCCCCGACTCACCGTCGAGTTTGAGCCTCCCCTCCTGCCTAGTTGCGGTAGAAATCCCACAGCCTTTGTGACCCTCGTGCTAATGACTTCCTTGCACTATCCTCCATGCCACAAACGCCCTACCCGGTCCTCCCATATAGGTAGTCTTCTGCTTAGCTCCGGAGGGCCATCGATACTGTCCAGTCCACCACTATTATGAATACCTTTTTTAGATACCCCCGTCGTGCATTAGTACTGAGGTGGTATCATTCGTCCATCATGACAATCGACAATTGCGTAAATTACGCATCTATCCGGGCTGATCATGGTAGCATCGTCGATAAATATGGGTTCTCCGAAGTCCTCCAAGATCCTTGTGGCCATCTTTCTTGACCAGAGTTTTAAAGAAATATTCTTCAAGTTCATCGTCACCCTAAAGGTCGTTGGTCTCATCCGATTCGGTTCTCTTTCAAACTTATTAACCACAATGCCTTGTCTAGGGGCCAATCACAACTATCATTCACTGTATCCCACGGTGATAGTTCGTTAGGGATGTTGATAAGGAAGTCTTCACTTGTTAGCCTTATCGACGAAAGGTCTTCCATTTAGGCTCCATAACATCGTGCTAGGTAATGTCGGACCCGGTTAATACCTCTATCCATTGTGGAGCTTAGGTAGGTTATCACGATTGCTCTTCCCCACTCCATTTCGTCCCCCCACCAAATAGGATATGTCAAGGTATAACATAGATCTCAACCTTTGTCAGTTTGTATAGAGGTATCAGTCCATTTTGGTAAGGTTTTAATTGAGAGGAGGGAAAATTGTTGGGCATTTTTTGTAAGATTGGGCAATTTTGGTAAGGTTGTTGATAGGGAGGAGAGGAAAAGGTTGGAATTAATGGTGTTGTTGCCTGTAAATCCCTATTTTCACTAATGGCGGGATGAGTTTTGAACATTTGCTAACGTTTTTTTTATTAATAATCGTTAGTAAAATCCAACGCAAAATCCTTTGCTAATGGTTTTTCATTAGAAACCATTAGGAAAGATTTTGCAATATGTTTTGCTAATGGTTATTAATTGAAAATCGTTAATAAATATTGTCGATAATTTTTTTACACTTTCTGATATATTTTTCTAACATTTTCTTCTTTCAAATCATTATAAAATAGTTGAACTTATTTTTTAAACTGCTAATGTCCAATGTTATTAATGGTTTTTAGTGAAAAACGTTAGTAAAATTGTGTTAGTAAATCCCAGTGAGATGTGCAATTATGAAGCACAGAGAAAGAGAAGCAATGAGATTTGAGATAAGAAGATAGGTGTTTATTTCTTGATATCTAGATATGGGGAGGTTCAGAGGTACCGTACCTTCAAGGCATATATCGGAGGTGACAGAATCCGATCCGATCTAAAAAACCTGTCCGATCCGTTCGGATCTGAACCTGATCCGATCTGATTTTTTTAAAAATCAAACTGATCCGATCCGATCCGAATCTAACCCGACCCAACCCGACCCGAGATCAAATGATCTGTAATCTAATTGAAATCCATCAAAGATATAAAAAAACACAATATGTAAATTGATCTGATCCGATCCAACTCGATCTCTTTCAAAAAATCAAATTGATCTAACCCACCCGACCTAATCAGCGCGATTGCCACGTCTAGCATGTATGATTAGGCATACAAGGGCTTATAAGGGCAAAGACGAGCCTTGTTGCAATCAAGGCGCGCAGAAAAAAAGCCACCGTCAATTTCTTATTCTCCTTCAAAAGACAAAAAAGAAAGGAAAAAAAAGAAAGAGAAAACACTGTCCCTCTGCACGTTATTGTTTGTAGGCTCTTTAATCTGAGAGATGGCTCAATTCAATTAATTGCATGGAATATCGATCGATGGCTTTTATTGTTCATGTGCCTCTGGCTGCTCTTGTCTGGTAAAAAAAAAAATGAACAGAACAATATGTGGCTATGCCAATAACTCTTGGTTTCACGCTGGAAATGTTTTATTATATTCAAATGAATTTTTGTTAAATTATTATTATTTGTTTGAGCAATTTTATCTCATATATGGTGAGTGGTTACATTTTCTAGTAATATGTTAAATTAATATTTTTTCTGAAACATCACGTCAATTTGTATAATTTATTTTATAGAAGGTAAGAGCATCTTCAACCTATGGTTATCAAATTTTATGATCTTTACAAATAATGAAATGTCAGAACAGTGAGTTAGCAATTGTAAGAATAAAAACATTATGAAATTAATCTACATAAAAATATATGATGTTGTAATTAAATCTAATTGCATCAATGTAGTTGGGTTTTACACTCAATAGCCAGATGGCATTATTATGATGTTACTATTGTGTTTTAACAATAAAAAATAAAGATTATCATATTAGTTGTTCAAGTTGTTGCTTAGGAAAAATAAAGAGACTTTAGAACGATGACTGACTAGTAAACCAAGAAAATGAACGATACCTAATTATTGAATGAAGAGGAATGTTAGGTAATTACATATGCAATGGAACTTAATGCGACGAAGCTAATTTGCTGTATAGGACATATTAATTAATGATTTATGAGTTAATTTGTACTTCAGTGCTGAGTGGACGCAGGTAACCACCACTTAATTATCTTGCTAAAAGTTTAATAAACAAACATATCTCGTTAATATTATTTAATTTCCTTATTAATTATGCTGACATCTCATTCCATGGGTTGGACGGTATTTAAAAATAATAAAATTATATATACGAACCTTTTTGACCTTCTATGGCTTGGGTGCATACATATTCAAAACATCGAACAATTACATATTTAACAAATTAATTGTTAATAAAAAAAGTTTAAACCGAGCCTGGGTTGGTGTCAACTCCTCAATGCTAAATTCTTTTAATTTTCAAAATAAATGTCTTGAACTCTTTTCTCCATTCGTCCTGCATTGGACTTGGAGAGCCTTTGGCAAATTCGGGTTGTCCATTTCAAAAACAAGTCCAATTTTGAGATACTAGTTTTAACATGATTGTGCAAAAAGAAAAAAAAAAGAAGAGAGAATTGAGAAGTTTCCATAGTCTACGGATTCCTAGGTTTAACTAATATTTTTTTTATTTATTCAATTCATACCATATTTGATCAGATTAATACGGGTAAATAATATTTTAAATTAATTTATTAGATATAAATATGAATAAGGATAATGGTATGAATAAAGATCGCTCGTAATCATTTGTCTTATAAATAAATTATTAAAAATGATTTATAATATTTTTAATATAATTATGTCCTATAATATATTATCTCTTTTTCCATATTAATTGACTTAAATTATGTGGATTACTATAAGTATCTTCTCAGGTTTCCCACGTTTGGGATGGTACAAACCCTAGCTTTTAATTTGCTATCTGTGAGCTGTCTCGAGATCGACGAATTTAATTGAAAATGATGAGGTTTCGCAAATCCAAAAAAGCACACCGACGGGTGTATTGTAGGTGTTGAAAAATAATAATTAATCAATTAATTAATTAACGGTGTCTAATGTATTCTGTATGTATATAACATCAAAATCTGATGCACATTTTTTTCCAAATAATGGAGCTGAGTAATTTGTATTTAGTATTTCAAGACATCTAGTCTGGAGGCTTCATTTCTTTTTAAATATTGAAAAAGTTACCCTCCTCATTTTTTTTTTGGGGGAGGGGGTGGGGTCTGATATAGTTTTTGACCAATAAATAAATCCGTAGAGCTGATTATTACAAATTGCAACCATTTTTTAATTAGCATATTTTTCAATTTAAATTTATATTATTGATTTCACAGAGGTAATATGTACCTTTCCTCACTATGAACTTCTGAGGAGATAAATGTATAAAATCCGTAACTAAAAAAATGAATTAATTAAATTTTTAGTTAATTTTTATTCTATTGTTTGATATATCCAATATTCTTTAATTCTAGAAGCTTGATAAATATTTCAGAACATTTTCAATCTAAACAAGTATCCTTATTTGCCTAACTTTTTTGCAGGACGTTAGTTGAGATGTTGAGTGGATAATGCTGTTAGCCTATCTGAATTGATCAGAGCATGTTGTAATTGTCCTTGATAATTAATTTTTAAACCGTACCAATCTCAAATACTTAATGAACAATTTGGATTGGATTCTTGAGATGGAGCTATCAGCACTATATTTTATTCTGGATCATGAGGGATCACATCCTCTCTGATTTTTGTTAATTAATAATTCAGCGGTTTCTGTTTTGTTTCACGGATTGGGAATCTTCCAAATTTTATATATCTGGACCTCAGGTCCTGTCCTGAGGTAATCTGGTAATCAAAGAGACCAAAAAATGACAAGATTGCCACCTCATACTGGTTCCAAATCTCTAAAGTGATAACGCTTACTGAGTCGCACAAATCTAACTGCTCTCTCTCTCCTATCATCAAGCTGCTCTTTGATTCCTTCTTCCTTTGCCCCATTTGGTCAAAATTTGAAACTGTTCTTGGTGCATGTGTGCCAATCTGACAAACAATTGTATAATTATTGTTGAAGAAAAAAGATTGTAAAGTTCCAAAACTTTGCCTACTAAAGAGGTAGAGTGAGATAGAGTGATATTTCCATAATATATCGTTCATGTTGTATGAAAATTATTGGCCACATCAGATCCCAGTATACCAGAAAATTAATTTGAAGGGGCCATAGTGCCATGTGTTGTTTCGGAAATTAATGTTGGTTCACCAGCCAACTGTTACTGCTAGCTATGATGACTAGGGACTTGCCATTTGATTTTGTGCGATATGACAAAAAAAAAATGATCAATTCCTTACCAAAAAATATAATCAAACGTGCATGTACATGTACTATAAAACAATACAAGAGCCATCAGAAATTATTACTTTCATAAAAGCAAATAGTATTCTCCAGCAGGAGGTTAGTACTCACTGCTCAGATTGACTCACTTGAAAGATGGAAACAATTTGTCTTGCTTCGTATATTATATTTTAGTACTTTAGGTCATTATAAGCAGCCGCGGAATCAAGGTAGACGTCAGCCGGCGTTCGGACACTATTTCAGTTCACTGAAAAATAAAAATCGTACGATAAAAAAAAATTTCTTGACCTGAATATTCTATTTATTTGAATTAGATATTCATGTCGATCGTTTCTGATTCCGCCCCCTAATTATAAGGGCCTAAAAAAATATTTATGGTTCTAAAAAACTGCTAGAACATTGTCAGCTTATCACTTTATCAGTAAATAACCTGTCCAAGTGCAACAACCTTCAAATAAAAGTTTAGACAGTCAAGTTGATTTAACCATTGATTAGGTGAACATTCTAACTTTTGGCCAAGCATTAATTCACCACAAAAGGATTTAATTTCCTCCTTATTTTTCTTAAACTAGACGTCTTTATACTAGGTTGTACAGTTTAATTAAACTTCAATAATTTTGACCAAGATTACCTGACCTTACAAGATGACTTTTAGGTTCTATGATGGTACTGGTACAGGATAAATCCCCACATTTTCGAATATAATAAACATCTGATGTATTTATCACACACATCATATATTCACTTAAAAATAATAATAAAACAAACTCAAATGATAAAATTAATACTGTTATATTATATTTATAGCCTCTTCAGTTATGTTCATATATAATAATCTACCGTTTAAAATGAATCTCTCTCCCCACATCCTCTTTAATTGTTCTTGATTATAAAATGAAAAAAGTGTTTATACTCTTTCTAAAACAAAAAATTGTTCTAAAGAAGAATTAATGACATAACTCAAATTAATTTCCCACATAATAAATTTTTAAAGAAACATTGTTTAAATCGGATCCAATCAAACCGTGTGAAATCCGGTTGGGGGTCAAGTAGGAATGCATGATACTACCAGCAAAATTTTAGACCGGTGCAACGACTTCTATAGACGTGTTACTTGGGAGATTCACAGTTTCACACCAAGCTCCAGCCTAAAAATAGAAAAAGAGAAACCCAAAAGGGGGTTTGGAAATGCTACATTGATTAGCTTGCTTTCTCATGAAATGCAAGGTGACTTTGAGAGTATCAGCACTGGCATGCCTCATTCTAGGAGCTTTCCGAGAAAGTTTGCATCCCCTATTAATGCCAACGCCTACCAGGAAATGGGAAAATATTGTGTGTACCAGCTATGCTGGAGACGGTTGGAATTAATTAATTCCTTGACAAATAAGTTGTTGGGATCGCACAAATGTTAATGAACTTAGTTTTGTTCATACTTGCTGTTGTACACTCTCTATTTTAGTCTCTCTTTGCATGTGCTTTTGGATCTCAGATTGATTAATGCCTGAAACTGATAGGTATGAACTTAAAAGTTTGGAAGAAAAAAATAAATAAAAGCAGCTACCTAATTAAAACCAGTCAATAGGTTCAGACATTTTTCACAACCACGTCTAGTGCTTGCTTGAACAGGTGGTTTATTTTTAAAAAAAAATGAAATTGGAAATTTTCTATTCCATAATTTAGGTTTCTTTGAAAAACAAAGAGAAAATTTCATCACATTGATGGATTTTTTTTTGTCAAAAACATTTATTTTAATTCTGTCTTTGTAGACTAATTACACATAGTCTATTTCAAGACAGAAAAAAAGGAGAGTTGTGTTTGACGTGACGACTCAGCAATAAAACAAACAATTCTAATGAAAATAAACCCAATCTTATTACATCATCATTACTTCATTATCATTAACACTGTAAATATAATTGATTTTTTATCTTTAAAATTTATAATATATGTTATTTCGAATTAGATTTTATTTTTAGAGTGCCTTAATTTATATGATATCAATAATTTTGTTGTTGTTGTTGTTGACACTATGAAACTCATATCCACATATGCTATCATAAACGTGATGGTAAGTTCCTGTTATGAGACGATCACTACGGTCTATTTTTATCTAAACGGTTCAGATTTTAGCTAATAAGAGAATTTTTTTTTAGTGGGTCCTATCAACATAATGGCAGGACTCTGCCTTCACACCTATGACAAGGGACGTGAATCTAGGGTGTGATAAACGTGTTAGACATGTGTATACGTATGTATAAACACGAACATGAATGTGTCTGCGCGTGACGTGTTCACATGTCACACGTGCCGTATTATTAAACATGTGTGAATGTGATTAACATATTGAACAATTTCGACACGTCTAAACACACACGTCTTATACGTTGATCATGAACACACACTTAACATGTGTACACACATATGTAGCACGTATAAAATATTTCAGCATATCAGAGTTTTAAAATTATTGTATGCTTAAAAAATTGGTTTAATACTGAATTAAAAGATCATGATCATTCTAATATGTATAATATTTCTGAATATAATATGTTAATTTTATTTTTTGTGATCATGATCACTATATATATATATATATATATATATATATATATATATATATATATATATATTATTTAATTTTTCTTATATATTTCTCCAATTTTATTTGAAATTGACACGAGTTCAATACATATAAATACGAACACATTTAACACGGTGTACTAGACGTGTCACGTGTCTTAGACATACATATTTGAATTTTTAAATATTTAATATATTAAAACACATACATCCAAATACATATTGACACGACACTTTTCATATCAAACACATCACATACTCATACGTAATATATACGACACACACATTTATCAATATACAACGTGAATCCACCAAACTCCACGGCAGAAGCAAATTACGAGAAATGAAAGAGAAAAAAAAAATAAAATATATGCATTGCGTGCATCACGGTTGAGACCTTTGTTGTTGACTTGACGATACTAGTAGGACCCAATATTGTACTGGCCTTGTACCGTCTTCATTTTTTTTTTCGTAAATTTCAAGAGCATATTCGCTGTTCAAAATAAATTTTAAATGTAAAATTTTCTAAACCCATTACCCTTACCCATGTGCTTACCTAATAATAGAGTGTCAATGTGTCGGGTCGGGTCAGGTTCGGATCGGATTATATTATTTTATTATTATTTTTGACTCGATTCGAATCCGATCCGATTAAATTCGGTTAAAAAAATCTTGATCCATATCCAACCCGACGGGTCACAGGGCGACCCAATCCGACCCGTGTAAAATAATTAAATATTTTCTAATTATTTTTATATAATTTTAAGCAATAAAGTATTAATTATTTTATAATTAATCTTAATTAGTATATATTTAAGTTTTAATTAGTACTAAATCACAAAATTACTTCAAAAACATAATTAATCGGGTCGGGTCGGGTTGACCCGAACCCGACCCAACCCAATTCGGTAAAAAAAAATCAAACTTATATCCAATCCATTTATTTTTAAATCATGTCAGATTGGATCGGATTCAGATCGGATCGGATAAAAAATTGACACCCCTACCTAATAAACTTAACTATAAAATTCAACAACCAAATAGTAATTCTTATCTAGTCAAGCGTTTCCATCAAAGATCCAAATCCCATGATTGAAGGAAAAGCGTCAAGGCGACCAAAAGCAGATGCATGTGGACGGGGCGGATAGAGGCTGGCAGGGCGGTTATTTTTGGATTTTGAAAAATAATATTTTTAATAATTAATTTTTAATTTTTTTTATCTCATCTGAATTGTCTTTTTTTTGTTGAGAAAAATATATTTAATATCATGCATAATAAAATAATTATGCTAAAATAT
This sequence comes from Schoenoplectus tabernaemontani, assembly GCA_037127355.1. Classification (NCBI taxonomy): domain Eukaryota; kingdom Viridiplantae; phylum Streptophyta; class Magnoliopsida; order Poales; family Cyperaceae; genus Schoenoplectus; species Schoenoplectus tabernaemontani. The sequence goes on along the minus strand of CM073751.1, from coordinate 5,711,505 downwards.
CAAAATATGAAGTTTCGTAGAGAAAAATTTTCTTCATCAACTTAATTGTCTATTATTTTATGCTTTATTTTGTTATTATTTTTAATATATAAAATATTATTATTTTAATAATTTTTTGTTAGATAAGAATATATATTAAATTATTATTTCTCTATTTAATACTTAATTATTTAATGAGTTTAAATCCGATAATTATCACTCTGATCAAAATCCTATATCGGCTTCTACACTTGGATGTTTCAACTTAGGAGAAACCTTCATGCCTAGCTGCTAGCTGCTAAGCTGCCACGTGCCATCCCTATTTCTTGTGTGATTAATAATCTTTTCAATAATTTCTTCCAATTAAAAAATAACGGGTGATCATATAAAAATCATAAATATTCCCTGACTGTCGATAAATCACTCATTCCCTTGTGTACAGATATAGAAGGATTTTAATTAAGAATGAAACTAATAATTATAGAGATATACATGCATGGTCCAAATTTTGTTCATGAAATTTCCAGCTGTACGAAAATATAACTGGCAATTTGGCTCATTCAATGTATCCAATTTACGTATTTTTCAATTCCAACCTAATGTCACTGGCATGTCATAGATGGTCCCTGAATCAACATTGACAAGAAATGCTTAGCTAGTAATTTTTGTTATTTCCTTGATAAAGATAGGTTTGGTTATTTGTGTTTGGTTTGGATTAATCAATTATCAGGAATTGTTACAAAGTAATTGGACAAAGAAAAGACTGAGCTCTAAATAATAAATAATAATAAATAATAATTTTGTAATGATGATTTTGAGCACTTTTTTTTACCATGATTAATAAAGTTCACCGACCAATTTTAAATAATGGGCTGAGTTGGAAAAGTTACATGATATGCTAAATAATTTATTGTTAATATATAAAATTCAAAAAGGATAGTTAGTGAACAAAAAAAATATTTTTAGCCTAAATTACTAGCAAATAAAAGGTTAACCCCTTTATCATAATCAAGCAAGATATGGTAAAAAGCAAAGTGGTACGTGTAAAATCCTAATCCTATTATTTTTTGTTGTTATTTTTTTTTCCCTTAAGGTGTTATTATTAGAATATTTAAACTTTTAATGTATGACCTACTATAAATAATTATGAGCTACGTTCATTTATAGATAATTAATTAAATGATATATCTGAAAAGTGCATCTGAATGGTGTATCCGAAAAGTGCATCTAAAGAGTATATATGTATTTTGATGAAAAATTCAGATGTCCAAATTTATTATATTAGATCTCAAGGGTTACCTCACTCATTATAAAAGGGTTCATGTTTTATAGTTCTATATATACTTACTAAAAAATATTTCGTCCACTAAAGAAAAACAAAAAAAGAGCAGAGCAGAAAGAAAAAACCTAATTAAGTCATTATCACGTCTGAGAAAAATTATTGAAGATCAGTACTTCCGCTTCCGCCAGTTTTTCTTTCACTATTTTTTTCCTGCTTCAAGATGTCTGCTCTTTAGAACTGTGAGTTCTAATTTATATTTTATTATTTTATACAATTTATGTGTTATTGTTAATAATTAAAATATATTATGTTTATTCGTATTTTATTACCGTTATTGTTTGCTGCTAGATTGTGTCACCTAAAGCATATTATATACGTAAGATGTACAACCACGATGCTTTTTGAAAGGGAAGGGATCATTTGACAATGATTATCTTGACAATCTTGATGATTTTGACAATGAATTTTTAAATAAATATAAAAAATTAAAAAATAGAAAAACTTTGTGGATACATTCTTCTACTTATAGATTGATAATGATTTAAATTTCAAATAATTTCATTATTATTTGATAGTTCATAAAATACCGTCAAATTATAACCGTTGCAAATTATATAAAATTTTAATGGTCCTTAATAGAATATCAAACGATAAAGAAATTGGATGAAATTTGAATCACCATCAATCTATAAATAAAAGAACATATTCGCAAGGTCTTTTCTATTTCTAAAATATTTTTCTATTTATTTAAAATTTTACTATCAAGATTGTCAAAATAACCCGTTTTCAAGTGATCCCCGCCATTTTTTAAAAGCTCCTTGTTTACAATTTCAAGGCACATGACTCGACTTTTCTTGTACTACATCTTATTTTTATTTTTTATTTTTAACTGAAGTTGCCTTGCACAAGTACAGCCAAGGATCACATTATTTTTGTTGAAGGACAGAGATAAAAGGGAAACAAATCATGTATGAACTCGATATGGCACATGCAAACAATTGCGTGTGAATAAAATGGCATTTTTCTGAAGAAAACTGGTTATGAATGAAGTAGCATTCGGGTAGGTCGGACGAGTTCAAATCGGGTTAGATCAGATCAATATTATTTAATAAGATTAATGGGTTACATATCTGATCGGGTCGTTTCAGATATCAAATTATTTAATATAAAATAATTTTAGATCTAAAATTGTATCAGATTATATGGGGTTAGACGAGTTTGTCAAGTCGGATCAGATTTATTTAATAATTGATATCAACTACAATATTTATATATCTACTCATATATTATCATTGATAATGTTTATTACAATAATTTCATATATATATATTCTTTTAAATCACATCACATCTAATTACTAAGTATATCTGTGTAATGATATATTCAAAAGATCAAAACTCAAATTGAGCTTGCATCTTTTAAAATGATTCCACCATTAATACGAATAGAAACGCAATTAAAGTCTCATCTCCCACCAAAAAACCAGAGAAAATTTTAATTATGTCTTATAGTTTTTACGCGCGTATGATCAAATTAATTAAGCCGTTCAAATCACATTTTAATTCTTGTCGAACATAAACTGTTATTGACTTGTTGTCGATTTGAATTATGACGCGGAGTTAATTCTAGCCTACTTCATTTTTATTTAAGTATAAACCTGAAATTTTCAGATAAGATGAGATCAGACCAGAAAAGGAAAAGCAAACCAAGACAAATTATACTAATAATAACAATTCATAATTCATAATATATAAAAAGAGTTAAAATTTTAAACTTTTTAAGTATGCTACATCATTATTTTTTTCTACCATTGATTTTATTTTAATTTTTTCATCATTTTAAATCTAAATGTTCATATAAAATAATTTCTCTCTCCTCATTTAAAATAATATTTATAATATACTTAAGGTGAAACTTAATTCTTAAAATGATTCAACTTTTTATATGATAATTTATAAATTATTATGTGTCTAATTATATTATTTATTATTATTATTATCATTATTACTTAGCATTTAAAAATATTGTGTCTAAGTCTAATTTTTCTTTAATGTGAAATTTTATTAAATATATTAAAAATTATATTATTTATTAATTATTTATTTAAAGTCTATATTGTCGGGATTAATCCGAGTTACAGCTCTAGTACAGAGGTATCAGTCAATCCCGATTGGCTAGAGCTGCCAAATATATATATATATATATACGTCCATTTAATGATAATGATATATTCTCTGGAAGATAGACAAATAGCACAAAAGTTCATAAAATTGTGATGAATAGTCCTTAACATTAACAACAATGGCAACCAAATAATGAAAATAAGAATTCAATAAAACTAATAATTTATAAAAGAAAATGGATAATGAAAGTACTAAAATTACATTAATTAATAGTATTTACTGGATTAGCTAACCAACTCCAGCTTAAAAAGTTAACTAACAAAAATTGAAGCTGAACTAATTAAAAAAGGTTATTAGTCCTAAAGTTTTGGCTCCTGCTCACCTAATTCAGGTTCTTTACAGCCATATCCATACATCTAAAGTTTTGAGTTTGGTTTAAATTATCATCAGATGTTACACGTAATAGAAGAAAGTAAATCAAGAGATAATATCAAATATCCGTACTTTCAGGAAAAATAATTTTAAAAAAGGAAGAAATCTGATCAGCGCCAAAAGCTGCCCAAAATGGTTATGCGAAAAAATAATAATAATAATAATAATGCACTAGCTAGGCACGTTTAGTGTTCTAAAGGGTCATTTGTTATAAGACGAAAATAATTAATACGGCTCTCTCATTCAATTGTTTCAAATTAAAAAAAAGCTTATAATTGTTGTCAGCCAAACAATGAACCATGCCTTTAGTTCCTATCTGAATATTTTTCTCTCCGTAAGCAGGTGGGGAGTAAAAAAAAAAATTGATCAGGAGGTCAGAAAATTTGATAACCTGCCAGCCAATTGGAGCAAACAAGAGGAGACTACAATTATGGACAAGAGGACTGGTACATGCTACTATTCTGAATATAAAATAATGTCATATTTTTCTTCATCACATACTATCTAATTTAAATCATTGACGTAAATCATTTTGATGTTTATTCGTGCTCAACATTGGTGCCAAAAGTTCAATCAGATGGGAAGCATGAATATAAAAATCAAAATCTGAAGAGAAATCAATAATTAGTTGACTGTAAAATTAGAAATAATGAATTGGTTGAATAAGATAGGAAACTATTTTTTTCTGAAAAAAAATCATTTTGCACTAACAAATATAAAAAAATATATATTAAAATAAAATATTACACCCAAATAATTCGCTAATTTAACAAAATTCTAAGTTGTCTACCAAATTTACTATAAACTAGTGCTAATAAGAATAACTAAATATAATTACTTGAGAAACACTTACCTATTCATTTAATGATTGAAAGTATTTTCCCTTTCCAAAAAATAATCACGAGTCCATGACATATAAAAAGGCAGTCAAAAATAAGAGAACTTGATTTTGTTGAGAATAAGAAAAGAAATGAAAGACCCAAAATTAGACCCGTTCATTTGAACCATAAAAGTGATGGCCCCATCAATCAGAATCATCTTTCTATCTGTTTCTCCTTCGCGAAATAAATTATTAATGAAAGGGACAGCAAATTCCAACGATTCCAGTGATACCACCGAGTTTATAATAGGAAGCTAAAACTTTTGCATGAATAGAGTAGGGCAATTTATGATTTAATAACAGCTTATTCAAAGCTTTACACAACTTATTCTATACCATTACACATATTTTATAAAATTCAGGGTTGCCAACCCCTGCCAAGCCTTAGCTCCTCCCCTGTCCGTAAGTCTTAATTCTTACTCTTTTACTAAATTCCTGTCGGAAAAAAAAAAAAAAAGGTTCAGACTTGCTTCTTGTACAGTGACTTGAGGTCATAAATTATTAAATTCACGTTATGTTCATATTGTTTTATTGCATATTTTTATCGGTCCAAGTGATACTCTTAATTTTTTTTATTAAAACAAGCAAACCATTTTGTTGAAATCATGCGACATTCTCTATTATAATTATATTTCCCTAATGAACTTCCTCTTTGACTTTGACTTCATTAGTATTCGGACCAAAGGCCCATTCGACATTACTTTCTTTTATGTTCGGCCCGGCCCGCTTTCTTCCTTTTTATTTTCTTACCGTCTCGTCATCTTCAGCCCAAATCATAATCTTTCTCCAGCCCAAATTACATTTTTCTTATCCTTGTTCGCTTCCCCACTCATTTTATTTTTCTTTTCCGTTCCTTTCCCCTCAGACTCAGGCTTAAACCAAATGGCTTAAATTGTCAATTTCCATATGAATGAAATATTAATTATAAAGAACGGATATGTCGATATTAATAGATAGGGATCACTAAATTGATGATGTAGTAATTAAAAATTGAATTAGTAATAGTAAAGATGGAGATGCTCTCTGCCAAAAAAGCATGTACTGTTCGCCTGCTGCTTAAAAGACAAAATATATTGCGAGGGTTGTTAATGTTTTGTGTCCAAGAGATGTCAATCAAACTAGTCTACAAAATGTAGAATCACTCTACGCCTCTACACGCATGTGCAACAGAAGAATTAAATAGCTTATATATAAATAAAAAAAATTGTACTAATATTTATTTTTTTGACCCATTCCCTCTTGCAGTGTGCAGCTGAAAAGATAGTGTTGCTACAGTATTTCGTGGCTAGTAACTGCTTCTTTTTGTATACCTTGAACAAAAAAAGTGAGATAAAAAATAAAAAAAAGAATGAGGAAGGTAGATATAGAGTGATTATTTGTTTTAGTAATTAAAATATTTTTATAATTTTTATAATTTTTTTTGTTTTATAGTAAATTTGTTAGTTGTTTGCCTTCCGATGAGTAAACTCGGCTGAACCACTTTATCTTTTATGTGTTTGTTGTACTTGATCTATCTGCGATAACATCTTTTATTCTATTATGATTGATTTGTTGTATACATTGATCAGTTTTGTTTTTAATTTTTTGAAATTCAACTTGTATATGGAATTGTCCTCTTTAGACTTGTTATTGACACTTACTGTATCAGTGTTGTTTCTGTTGTATTGGTTTGTATTAGTTCATGATTTGGGCCAACATTAAAATACAATTTACCTCAACATTTAAAGCTTTACATCCTCATCTCTCCTATATGCAGTGAAATTCTGGAAGTTCGAGAAGGGAGGAATTTATCATCAGGATTCAAAACCCATTAAGATTGGTACGATATCAGCAGCAACTTGACTATACCAGTAACCTGATTCTGCAAAAAATCAACAAATCCAGTGCACTCAATCCTTTGTCTTTCATATTGTTTTTATCGAACAAAAAAGAATTTCGAGAAAGAAAAGAAACAATAGAGCAATAAAATTCTGCTGTACCAAATTTCTAGGAAAACTTCCATTAACACCCTTCTTCTCCATGATTCCATGTGGGTTTAGATCCTTATCTAAGACTCTGAGCCAGTCGTTGACCGTCGAGTGGCATGCATGAGAAAGCATGGATGTCATCTACGGTACTGTAAGAGTATAGTAGGCGGCGCTAGAGAAGGGAAGGGAGACGGTCAGATTACAGTACAACGAACAGTAACTGATCCGACTTTCAGGATTGTGTAGACCAGATTCAATCTTTCTTTTTCTGTGTTCTGATAGATTGGCTTCAGTAATTTTAATTTTAAGTACTAGTAAATCAATAGAAAAACTTCTAATATAAAAGAAATCGGAAGTAAACAAAAGTAGACTTCATAAATGAGATACTGGTAAAGGAAAATAAGTGTATTGATGGAGAAAGTCGCAACTATTGTGTGCAATAACTATCTCGAGTTCATAGGGCTATTTTAAATGAAGTGCGAACGATACTGTACTACTCGTGACAGATAAATTGAGGCCCCTGTTTTTTCATGTGGAATGAGGCCGGAGAGATGAGGTTAGGGCCCTACTGTGAATGAGATTTGAGGCCTTTTTCCAAGTAATGAGGCCCTATTGTGAATATAAGGAGCTGGGTGTGGGGCGTAGTTAATGAGGCCTGTTAAAGTACGACGTTAGGTGTGTCATCAATGATAGTTGGACGTAGAAACCACCTCTTTATTTATGAGGAAATCGAGGATTGAGGAGCACTGCAAAGGATAATAGGATTTTGATCGGAGACGTGTACCGAGCAGTTGATCTGGCGCAGTTGATCATGTTATCTCACTCTTTTATAAATTAAAAAAAATGTCACAAGTTTAACACTTGCAAAAGAATAATGAAATTCATTTACTATCGTTGGGGTACGCTTTGTCCACCTCGGCGACTTTGGTTAAAACTTAGAATAGTACCATCGAGGGAGACAAACATAACTCGTTTTTCGTGACTCCTCATTGATGCTCCAATATTATCTACCTTTACGCCGAACATTATTCTGTTGAATATGAGCATGGATTGTACGGATATGGATGTATATACCGCTTTCGGTCTGAAAATCGGATGAAAAAATCGATCGCATTTTTTTCATTTTGGGTGTATGTGGAAAAGGTCCACTATATTATATTATTTTTTAGAATATAAAATTCATATTTTCATAAAAAAAATAAAGGAATTAAGAAATACACATAATTTAACAATTAATTTAAATTTCAATCATAGATATAGAATTGAGAGAAAAAAATGACATTTAAAATTTAAAAAAAAATTGATATTTAAAACTGACCGGAATTTAAGGGGAAAATAAAATAAATTAGAGCAATTATATTCCTTTATTATATAGCAAAGTGTATAACAATCGAAGAAAATTATAACTTCAACACAAAAGAGCATGCAAATAATAATATTATTTGAAGAATAACTCAATCTGATGGTTGATATTAGCACTGAAAATTCAATAAGAAATTTGAATCATTACAGAATTATGACACTTAGATGCTTAATAAAGAGTAGAGATATGTAGGGTTTGTCGATAGATCAGATTCAAGCTAGATCTTGTATGATTGAAATGCGGTACTAAAAATTTATAAGATTCAAATGTGGATCTAAATTTATTTGAAATTTGAGGATCCAAATATGAATCAATATTTATTTATTTAGTGGATATTGGATTAGATTCAGACTTTATTTTAATATTTATAATAATAATTTTAATATTTAACATAAATTAATCATGTTAATATCCACTAACATATATATGCGACATGAATTGAGTAATCAATTGTCAAGAATAACGATTAGTTGTATCGAATTCGCGAGATTTGAGATTCGGTAGCAAACAGTATCAATCTGTTCCATTTGGCACTAGCACACAACATGATTCACCGCATTGATCGTTGATCAGACACCATAGAATGATTCTCTAAGAAAGACGACGCTAGGGCACAAATAATAATAGATTAGCTTTAGAAGTATTTCTCTATGATTCATCTATCGTAAATTCAAAACTAAATTTCTCTCCCTGCTGCTCCTCTCTCCCTCCTTCCATTTGTCTCTCCCATATTTTATTTTTTTCATAATGCTGATCAAACATAACATTCATTCTGATGTTGTTTGTTTGTTATCAGAATAATATTTTTCTTAATAAATAAATATATATCTTCTCAAGAAGTTTTTATAATGGTGTTGTATTTTAATGTCTCAAATATAAAAGGGGTGGTGGATTCATGGATTAACAATTTAACAGTAAAGGAAAAATTTACATAACGAAGACGAAGTATATTATGCAGGAGGATTAATTAGTTATATATTTTTATTAAATTTGAATGTTGCTTTATTTAATATAATACATCTTAAGGGTAAATAATAAGTTAAGTGAGTTTTTAATAGATAAATTTTAAATTTGATGGAAAATTTTCTAATTAACCAAGTTCTCATAGATACATATCCAATTTCCCTATAATTTAAAAGATAATTATTTTATCAAATAATATTTTTCAGATTCATATGTGGATCCGTTTATCTAGATTTGGATTGATTTTTTGGAAATTTTGAATATCCATTTATTCAATTGGAATTTTAGGTAGCTTATTTAATTTGTGATTATATATAATAATTGTGTACAATAGAACATTTGAACCAATAATATGATGATACTTATTAACTCAATTTTATAATCAATATTTAAAATTATAAACCGTGATTCTATCATAAAAATTCGTAACCCAGAATATATAGTGAAACAAATACGATTTGACACTATCTATCATAGATAAAAAAAAACTCTGGATTCTATGCAGTCATACTGCTTTTATAGCGCCCTGAAGCGAGTTGCCACCTTGGTAGTTGGGTACTTGGATGCATAGTGATAAATTTGTGATTCGGAAAACGTTCGGCGAGATCAAAAATTCGATGTTTGGATATAATACTATCGTTTTATATAATATTAATAAATATATATTATAATGATAAATATTAAAAATATATTAAAAATATATAAAATTTCATTTAAAATAATATATAATGTGTTTTTTTTTTGCCGAATAATTCACGAATAAAATATTTTTTACCAAAAAAATGCACTGTATATTAAACTGAAGAATTATTCATGAAACATCCAGTAATGGTTGAAAAACAAATAATTCGCGAATTATTCATGAATAATTCACGAATCTTGTCACTATGCTTGGATGCGGTATAGTTGTCATAAATAAACATAGCAACTAGAATTGGCATAAATCAGCTAAACTTTTTTGAATTGTTTAATTTTAACATATGCTAAAATGAATATTCAAATTAAAAAAAATTGTGGAAGTTTTTGATATTTTAAAAGCATTTATGAGTTCTAGAAATTTTGCAAAGTTCTATTATATTACTTTCAAAAAAATTTTAAGAATTATTTACATCATTCATTTTTTGAACATGAAAATTTTAATATAATTATCTTTTTTATATGTAACTTAACTATTTTTTAATTATATTATACTTGAATAAGGAACTTTAAGTTTCATGAAATTATTTTTAATTTGGAATTCTCTATGATAAATTCACATGATTGCAGTTAAAAAATCTACTGTTACAAGCTCTCTGATCACGTGATTTTATCCCATCTTTCTTTCGAGTAGGCATTGTCTTTAAGGATTGGGCCGAATTTCTCAAGAGTCGGATCTAACGGGACTACGAGAAGGCTAAATAAAAATCAAGTTTGAAAAAGACGTTTAGAGAATCAAATTTAAATAACTTAATTTTTAAGGAGTGAGCTCAGATTTTGAGAGGATTAGCCCTTATCAGGGCTTTTGGGCCTTAAGAGTCGAAAACAGATTTAGAAAGATTTTATCATTTTTAATTATTTTTTTTTTTTCATAATTTTTAATTATAAATTAAATACAACCGAAAATATTAAAAAATAAAGCAAATATTTAACTTTAAATGTAGAAAAATAATATTTAAATGATTGAGTTTGAAAATAACTTAAAATTTTAAAAATAATCAGATTTAATAATGACTAGATCTAATTGTTAAGAGTCAAATTTAATAAGAATCATATTAAAAATGACTTATTTCTTTAAAATTAAATCCCGTCTTTTCTAAATTTAGCCTTAAAACGTGGAAAAACTGAGCTAGATCGAAGGAGAACCGAATAAATAACTCAAATTTTAATTCGAAATATTAGTAACTGAAATTTTGTTTTTTTATACTTGAAATTTCAATTTAGATATTGTAATAAAATCTTTATATTAAATTTTATAGAATATAAGGCTTTATTGATTTTTTTATTTTTTTAAAGATTATGATGGTTATTTTGTTATACAATTATTGGTAATTTTTTATTATTTTATGATTATTTTCAAAATATATATAAACTAATTATTATTTAGAAATATATCACATCCACACTTTCATTATAATCAAATTAGTCGGATTGATTTTGTGACAATTGGTAGCGCTACAAACTTATGCGGATACTCTTTGATTTGTATTTGAAAAATTAAATGTGGTAATCTGTATTCGAAATATTCAGACTGATGATATGAAAATTATTTTCAATCTTAATTATTAATATCTGAATACTAAATATACAATATATTATTTAATATTTATCATAAAAAATAAATTTTTATTCAGCACAGTAATTGAATATATGTTATGAATTTTAATGTTTTAAAACTTATAATATATTTTTAAATAAAAATAATATTAAGAAATTTATTTTATTTTTTATTTTAATAGATTTTGTAAATTTTAAATGAGTTTTATATTTATATTTGATAATTTATACATATTATTCATTCACTTTCAAAAATATTCATATACATATTCATTTTAAAAAAATCCGTATTTATATTTTTATTTAAAAATTTAAAATGAATATAAATATTCTTCTAATTATTATGTGATTGTAGCTCATTCATTTACACCCTAGGTTGTCCATATTCGACAGTATCATGCTATATCCCGTATTCAATACGTATTTGATACATATATACGCAGATTTTAGTAATAATATGATTTATTAAATTAATATTATTAAAAATAAGAGTGAGAAACGTAAAATTTTAAATATACGAATGGCGTATGTTTTGAATTTATTAAAAACGCGCCCGCGCCGCGGTGACGCGTTTCATTTTTTATATTTTTTTTATTTAAACGCGCACCGGCGTTGGCGCGTTTCCGGTTTTTTTTTGCGAAAACGCCACTTGCCGATGACACGTTTCCTTCTTATATATACAAAACGCACGCAGCGCAAGTGAGATGGAGGCGTTTCATTATTTTTTTGAAACGCATACGCCGATGGCGTTATTCAAATCCATGCCAATGACATGTGGCGTATACTGCCATTCATATATTTGAAATTTTACGGTTTTCGATCTTATTTTTAACAATATTAATTTAATAATACTTATTAATAATAAAAACTGATATATGCGTGTAGAGTATGTCAGATACTTCAATTGACGTATCATAGTATATTTGCACCTTTGACTCACGGATTCGATCAAAGATACTATCGTGACACTTTTCAAATACACCCTTGATTTGTTTCGTTACAATTTCGACTGATACAAGAACACCATGCTCGCGTATATGCGAACAACAACACATAAGATCCCACAACTTAAAACTTTACCACTACATTCATTACCTATTTGCCTCATAACGTTCTTTCTTTTTTATATACATACTTTCTCAAACAGATTTTACTTTTAATTTTTTATTACACTACTTTTATTTTGTATTTATTTATATATATAAATTCATTATATATTACTATATCTGTATCGGCTATTCTAATTTATGAAATTTTTTATATCAGCATATTTTAATTTTTTAAAAGTTTTCATATCGGCATATATATATATATATATATATATATATTTTAATTTTCGTATTGAAACATCTGCAACATATTAAATACAATATTCGCACACATACCCGTAGAACGTAGTTTACACCTCTAAAAATTTCAAAACAGATAAATAAATAAATAAATTGAAGAGATAAGTCATAAGTGCCATCTTCTCTCTCCCTCAATGAGCCAATGCGTGGATCACGTGTTGCTCTGTGCCTCATGTCCTCTACGAACTTTTCAGAATTCTGTCGGCCCAAAAATTAATATTTAAGTAAATTATTAAATTACTATTAATATACATTGAAGTGAGGCTTAAAAATTAATTTACTAATTGAACTATTAACAAGAGGACATTCTTACCACAAAGTTGTGTTCTTCAAGCAAAGGACAATGTTTAATAAAATTCTCATAAATAATATTGTGAAAAAAATTAAGTGAATAGTAATATGGTTGTATTTTGCACTCAAATTTATAATTTAAATAAAAATAATTGATTCGAACTCTTTCATGTTAAAATATGTTAGCAAAATATAATTTATATTTTTATTATTTTTTGAATGCAAAATCATTATTTTTGGATGAATCATAATTTTCAGATCAAATTATTTTCTCATCATTTTAAAAAATATCAAATAATTTAAAATATAAATTTTGACTTCCTAATATATTTTTATACGGAGATTAAATTAAATAATTCGAATTGATCATATCTAATTTGAAAATTAGAAATTTCAATCCGAAATACATTATCCACTGTGATTTGCGAAACCCAATAACTTCATTTTATATACTGTTGTGATTATATTTAATCATCCTTAAATTTGGTACGATATATTGATATTAACAATAATAATCTTGCATGACCAGCTCTGCAAAAACTAGAAAAGCTACAGTTGCACATTGAATCATCCTTGTCGTAATTTCAATTTAAGAGTAGTTAATTTCGAAATTGACAACCAATTGATTCAGTTAATTACCTACAATGTTTTCGTTTTCTATTATTTAGTCTGCACTCAAACAAAACAATATTATATTAATCACGCTCACGCTCTTCATCTTCTCCCTCCCCCACAACACCCCATACTAATCATCCACCAACAGAGAGTAGAAAGATAACATGGCTGCTCTCACGCTCTTCATCTTCTCCCTCCTTGTATCCACAACCTTTTCCATTGAAGACATCGAAAACTCTCAAATCCTCGGAAAGGAAGAGAGACCTGCATTCCATGCCCTTCCTCTGCGACTAGAGGCCGAGAAGAAGGAATTCTATTTCCATCTGTACTTCCACGAGATTTTCGATGGACCCGGCAAGACCACAGAAACAGTAATAAATCCCAATCCTGATTTCCCCAATTTTGGTGAAATTCTGATCTATGATGTGCCCTTGTGGGACAGCCTTAATGAGAAAACTCTCATTGCTCGTGCTCAAGGTGCCGCTTTCCAAGCAGACCAGAACACATATGGCTGGCACTTGACTTTCGACATTGTCTTCGAGTCGGAGAAGTAAGTTCACCCTGGAGAAATATTCATTAGTTATGTTATTCTTGTTGATTTTTCTTTTTCCAGGCTTTGAAATGTTTACTCGTTCAAGTCCATCATGTGCTTATTAGTGAAACAAATGTCGAAACACACACATATATATTAGGCTATGATGATTTACAAAGCACAAGAGTCTGGTGTGCTTTGCGCTCTATTATTAATTTTAAGTTAGAAATTATCGATTCAAACCGCTCAATCTAATCTCTATATCAAAATTTATTAGTAAACCAAATTTTATATTTTTTGAAATTTATTTGCTATTTTTTGAGATAGGGGGAAAATCGTCATTTTTGGATGAACCAAAATTCTCAGATTAAATCATTTTCTCTTCATCAGAACAAATAGGAAAAAAATTCTAAAAAATATAAAATTTAATTTAGTAATAGATTTTGATATGAAGATTAGATTGAACGGTTCAGATAAATTATTTCTGACTTAAAATTGAAAATAAAGCACAAAGCACACAACGCCTCTGTGCTTTGCAAAGCACCATAGTCGGACTCATATATATATATATATATGAGTTAGGCTACGATTCTATACATATCACAGATAGTCTGTGTACTACAGACCGTTTTTTCATCTTCAAAGTTCAAATGGTCGATCCAACCGGTCAAAATATTTTTTATATACAAATCTAATTAGAGACTAAATTTTATATTTTTAAATTTTTTTACTATTTATTAATATAGATAGAAAATCACTTGATTTTATTATTATGAGCTATTCAAAAGGAGTGATTTTCTAGCCATTTTAAAAAATAGTAAAAAAATTTAAAATATATAAAATTCAATCTCCAACTAGATTTTCATATGAAAATATTTTGATCGGTCGGATCGATCATTTGAACTTTAAAGACGGAGAAATAGTTCGTAGCACACGGACCATCCGTCCGACGGGTAGTACCTTAGCCTAACTGTTAGGGTGTATATATATATATAGAGAGAGAGAGAGAGAGAGAGGCTAGGGTGCTCCATAGAGCACCCAACCTCTTGTACTTCACATCCGTATCTCGAATTTAAAAGTTTAAATGATTGATCAAAACTGTTGAACATGATCTTCATATTGAAATATCTTTCGAGATCAAATTTTATATTTTTTTTGAATTTTTTAGCTATTTTTTAGATGGATACAAAGTTTGTTGATCTAACGATTTCTGCACCATCCAAAACTAATGATTTTGTACTCATCTAAAAAATAGCAAAAAAATTCAAAAAAAAATATAAAATTTGATCTCGAAAGATATTTCAATATGAAGATCATGTTCAATAGTTTGGATCGGCCATTTGAACTTTCAAATTTGAGATACGGACGTGAAGAACAAGAGGTTTGGTGCTCCATGGAGTACCCTAGCCTATATATTTCTCTCTCTATATATATAGTAAAAATATCATGGAGGCGTTATGTGAGTTTAACTCAAAAAATATATCAAATCATCTCTAAATTTTAATTTATCATGCTCATTAAATTATTTATATGAAAATCTTATGGGATGCAAAAATTTGGAGCGTTTTGAGCTTTTTAAGTCACCGTTTTTAATTTTTAAAAATGATGTTCAAACATTAAAAATTTTATTATTAATTTTAGACCTAATTTTTAAAAATTAAAAACTATAACTTAAAAAATTCAAAACACTCCAAATTTTTACATCCCGCAAGATTTTCATATAAATAATTTAATGAGTATGATAAATTAAAATTTAGAGATGATTTGATGTACTTTTTGACTTAACCTCATGGAAGACCTCCGTTAGATTAAGCTCATAGTATTTTTACTCTCTCTCTCTCTCTCTATATATATGCATTGCGGAGCTTTACAAATCAAAAAACTAATTTTTACTTCGACAAGAGATTTCATATCCCATCGGCTGGATCACTCAATTTAAGTTGCTAAAAAAAATCATGTTAAAATCATGTGGGATATTAAATTTCATGACTTTTTGAGTTTTCTAGCTATTTTTTAAATTATTTTTAAAATCAGTCTCGTTTAATACTAGAATATTATCTATTTTAGAGTTATTTTTAAAAATAATTAAAAATAGCTAGAAATTTCAAAAAATCATAAATTTTTGAGTAATTTAGATTGAACATTTGAGTCGTTATGTATGTATGTATGTATGTATGTATGTATGGAGAGAGAGTAAAGATACCCTGAGCTTAAACTCACGGAGGCCTTTCGTGAGGTTAAGTAAAAAAATATATCAAATCATCTCCAAATTTTAATTTATTATGCTCATTAAATTCTTTATATAAAAATCTTGTGGGATTCAAAAATTTGGATTATTTTGAACTTTTTATGTTATGATTTTTAATTTTTAAAAATTAGCTCCAAAAATAATAATAAAATATTCAATATTTGAACATCATTTCAAAAAATTAAAAACAGTGACTTAAAAAGCTCAAAATACTTTAAATTTTTGCATCCCACAAGATATTCATATAAAAATTTAATGAGTATGATAAATTAAAATTTAGAGATGATTTGTTATACTTTTTGAGTTAAGCTCACGGTATTTTTACTATATATATATATAGTTAGGTTATGGAGCTATGCATAGCACCATAGTCTAACTTTCTATATCTCTATATATATGAATTATGTTGCTTTATAAAGTAAAAAAATATATTTTTGCTTCGACAAGTGATTTCATATTACAATGGCACAAATGGTCAATCTAAGGTGCTCAATAATTTGTCAAAATCTAATGAAATATTAAAATTTATGATCTTTTGAGCTTTCTAGTTACTTTTAAAATTAATTAAAAATAATTTTGTTTAACATAAAAAATATCTATTATTATTATATTTTAAAAAATATTTTAAAAGTAGTAAAACTAAAAAATTGTGAAATCTAATATTGAAATATTTTTGGAGATCAAATTTTTAATTGTTTTATTTATTTTTATTTTTTAGATGAATGAAAAAAAATACTAGTATTGGATGGTGCAACAATTATGAGATCAATAAATTTTATATCCATCTAAAAAATAATAATAAATTTAAAAAATATAAAATTTGATCCCCAAAATATTTCAATATGAAGATCATGTTCAATGGTTTAAATCGGTCATTTAGACTTTTAAGTTCGAGATACAGACATGAAGCACAGTAGACTGTGTATTTCACGAAGCACCATAACTTCACTTTTATATATTTATATATAATATAATATATATATTATGTACATAACATAGATATAGATGAATTATGGTGCTTTGTAAAGATAAAATATATTTTTACTTCGGTAAGAGATATCATATTTCGACGGCCCAACCAGTCAATTTAATTTTCTCAATAATTTTTTTATGCCAAAATTTTACAAAATATTAAATTTATGAATTTTTATGTTTTTTAGATATTTTTTAAATTATTTTTAAAAATAAATCAGAATGGACCATTTTTCTATGTTAAACAAGGTTATTTTTAAAAATAACTATAAAGTATGAAAATTTATGAAATTTAATATTACATAAGGTTTTCACATAGTAAAATTATTGAGCAACTTAGAGTGATCGTATGAGAAGTCGGGATATGAAAATTTTTCTGAAGTAAAAATAGTTTTTTCGCTTTGCAAATCAAAATGATTGTTTTGCTTCTACATTAATTATTTTATATCGACAACTCAAATGGTAAATCTAAGTTACTCAATAATTTATTATATCAATTTTTGTGCGATATCAAATTTCACTATTTTTTGAACTCTTTAGTTTTTTAAATTATTTTTAAAAACAATCTTATTTAACATATAAAAATAATCTCATTTTTCATTTTTTTTAAAATAATTTAAAAAATAACTAGAAAACTGAAAAATAATAAATTTTATATTTTATAAAATTTTGATATTAAAAAATTATTGAGCAATTTAAATCGATTTTTTGAGCAATCAATATATAATTTTTGACGCTGAAGCAAAGCGATCATTTTGTTTTACAAAGTATCGTAACTGTATCTATATATCCAGTGAACCATGTATCGCTTTTGTTCTATTATTTTTGATTATGATGATAATTTGTGGAAACGTACAGGGTGAAGGGGTCGACACTTCAGGTAACCGGAAAGGCGAAACAGCTGACGACTTCGAGGGAGTGGTCCATTGTCGGTGGTACCGGCATTTTTACGATGGCACAAGGTGTGGTGTATGGAAGAAGACTGAGCTCACCAGACGAATCGCTTTGGATTGAGCTTAAAATCTACGGATACTACACCCCTATGCAGCAGCCACCATGGATGGATAGCTTATAACCCCACAATTATTTTTCCCCCCATAAAGACTCAACCTTAATTTCAAGATGATGCAGATGGATTAAAAAAATAGCGGGTGCCCTTTCATAGTTATTTGTTATTTCATATTATGCATACGTAGTACGCTTGTTACATTTGTGACTTCGCAATTTGGAACTGAATTAAAATTGATTACAATCATAATCCCTTTAAAATTAAGGAGGTTTCCTTTTTTTTTCCCCGAAAACAACTATATATTTTCATTGGACAAGGTAAAATTAAGGTTGGTTGTTATATTACTTGAAATCAAATATTTTCATTAATTATGATCAAGCTTTTAAAAAATATTTCACGGATTTTAACGGTACGACAATAATTTTCAGTAAAAATGGTTTAAACTGGGTTATTTAACGGCTTTTAACGGTTTGAACGAAATTTTTTACTTACAATGAAAGATTTTGATGAAGTTAAAACGGAGTTTAAACGGTTAAAATGAAGTTTTTAAAAACTTGATTATGATGTAATATTAAATAACTTGGAAAATATTTTCATTAATTATGCTAACAAATGAAACAATGAGGAATAACAAAAAAAGGTTAATATCATACTTATCCTTCAACTCTTCTTTTATTTCATATTTACCCATCAACTCTTAAATATATCATACTTAATCATTAACTCTTTAGATCCTTTTATATTTACCCATATACTCTTTAATATATCTAATATATCCTTAAATACTTTAAATTCTTTCATATTTATCTACTAGTTGTCAAATATATCATTAAAATTATATATTTATCATTAAAATATTAATTATTAAATATTTTATATATATATCAAATAATTATTTATGATAACTTGTACATATTTTTCTTTTTATATTTATTTATAAAGTTAATTTTATTTAAATCAATCTGGTATATATTATTTAACTATTTTTTTGATCTAACCTGATTTGACCCGATAGGTATATATTATTTTATTATTTTTCTTGATCTAACCTGATGTGGCCCGTTCAGTTGGGTATCGGGTCAAATTGAAAAAATAAATGATATCTATTGAATTAGAATTAAATAAATTAATTTTATGAATAAATATAGAAAAGTTTAAAGAGTTAAATATTATATAAGAGTTTCTAAATAATTATTGGATATATGTAAATATATTTCATATGATATATTTGAATTAGCTGGGATCGCTTGACAATGAATTATTTTGACATTCTTGACAATGAACTCTTAAATAAATATAAAAATAGAAAAAATAGAAAAAAAAACTTTATAGATATGTTCTTTTACTTGTAGTTTGATAGTATTTCAAATTTTATATAATTTTATTATCATTTGATAGTTCATCGACGATAATCGAAATTTTGATATAATTTATTGGTCCTGTGGATTCATTTTAGCACTCTTTTCCTCTCTTGTGGATCCATTTTTTTTACTGCATTTTTCACTTCAGAGAGAGTGATGTCTTCCTTTTACCATAGATCCATAGTGCAGATGTCTTAATCTTAGCATTCTTTTCCTTTTTTTTTTTTTTTACAGCATGAGCATTCCTTTATTTATTGAGCACTATTTGCGCATATCTGCGAACCACATAAACTACAAATACAAAAGTCTTTTGTTAGGGTACGATCAAGGCAGAGGAACCGAACTCGTGATTCATGCTCCTCTTTCTGAATAACTTGATTCATTCTCCAAATGCTGCACTACAAGAATACAACTCTAAAGAATTTGTAATTTTTTAAATAATTTTAAAATTTTATGAAGTTCTATTTTAAGAAGGTCTATTACATCACAACCGGTACATTATTACCTGTATATTAATCACACAATTCATTTTTTAAGCATCAAAATTTTAATATAATTATTCTCATTATATGTAAATAAATTACTTTTGAAATAAGTTATTAACTTATTATATATTATATTTGAGAAAAGAATTTTGAAGCTTGGTCAGATTTTTTAACTTGAATTTGTCTAGATCCCATATTGCGTTCCACATGAATCGGATTGGTCAACGAAATTGTAAAAAAAAAAAAATCCTCCTATGATCTATAAATAACTTTGCAATGGTCGAACACATTTATCAAACTCAACAGAAATACAAAACAAAAGCATCAGCAGAAAAGGCCTAATTAAAACCATGGCTTCTCTTACACTCCTTGTCTTCTTCCTCCTTGTATCAACAACCATAGCTATTGATGAAACCCAAACTACTCAAGTTTTTGAAAAGGAAGAGAGACCAGCATTCCAGGCCCTTCCTTTACAGCTAGCTGCTGAAAAGAAGGAATTCTACTTCCATGTGTATTTTAACGAGATTTTCAGTGGTAAAGGCAAGAACTCAGAAACAATAATAAGCCCGAATTCTGATTTCCCCAATTTTGGTGATATCGGGATCATGGATGTGCCTTTGTGGGCTGACCTGAACCAAAATAAGCTGATTGCCCGTGCGCAAGGTGCAGCTTTTCAAGCAAATCAGAACACATACGGCTGGCTTGTGAATTATAACATTGTGTTCGAGCTGGAGGCGTAAGTTCATCCTGGAGAGCAATATTATATAGTTTTAGTTTATATATGTTCTTTATTTGAATTGTTCAATCTCAACTCTCAAGTTTTCTGGTAGAAAACAACATCGTGTGGGTACCGAAATAAATGTCAAAAATGTGCAAATTTGGAGTTGTCTATTGGAAATTTAAAATGTTCATATATACGTGTAGCCTGACTGATCTGGTACCGTTGTGACTAGCCAGCAAATGATTTATTGATTTTGTTCTGTTTGGATTGATTATCTTTTATAAATTATGTAATGTGTAGGTTGAAGGGGTCCACACTTCAGGTGATGGGAAACGCACTGCAACTGACGTCTCCGAGGGAGTGGGCTATTGTTGGCGGTACCGGTATCTTTACACTGGCACAAGGCCAGGTCTATGGGAGAATGCTGAGCTCCCCAGATGAAAGTCTGTGGATCGAGCTTAAGATGTACGGGTACTACACCCCTATGCAGCAGCCACCCTGGAAAAAGTGATATGTATTTACCAGATAGTTGTACTGGTATTTCTGTGGTTCATGTCACTGTGCTGTTATGATTTTAAATGTCCTTTTCGTAGTTTGTCATTTCCGATTTTGTTTACTAGGTAGGTGATGCTTCTGTTCCGAAATAAACTGATGTTGCCTCTTTTTTTTCTCAATGCAAGTTATCCTGTTGACTTGTTGCCAACTTGCCATATATATTATGGAATACAGTTTTATTGAAGAAGTAATGAATATGTTTCTGTTTTGGAAAAGTTTGATAACAGTTCCCAACTTCTCTATATCTGTTTTACAAACAGTAGGCATTTTGACTAGTACAGTCTACAGAGTTAAAAGTTACACATTTACAAGATTCAAAATCTTTAAAAGATCAAATAAAACCCCAGTTCCTTGGGTAAAAAAGTGTCTTCTTCTTTCTCTGCTCTCACCTCTCAACTTTTTTAGAATGTCTAATTGGCAATGAAATTAAACATATCACAGGCATTGAAATTTAATAAATCCTGTTGTAATTAAATCGTCTTTCTTAGTGGTGAATACTGCTAGATGGATGCATGATCTGGATGTACACCGTACCCCAGTAGTGAATATAATATATTATACATAAATTAAACTTACCAAATGTACACGTGTTATAACATCTGGGAAGGGATCATCACAAAGAATAATGTCTAATTAAATTTCAACTCCGATATTATAGGATTAATCATATGATGTAAATATATCATACCTTTAAAATTTATGACACTGGAATATAATTTGCATTCATAAAATGTTTGACCTTTTGTCAACGATTCTAAATTATTGATTTTTAATGCACCACCTAATAATATTTAAAATTTATAACTCGACTAATGCACTATATATCTATATATACGTATTATATCTATATAACTCAACAAACCATAATTTTTTTTTCAAATATATTAAAATAAATTTAAAAACATATTATTAACATTATCAACACAAATGATTCCTCTCCTAACACCTGTGCAGGCAAATCCAACAAATAAAGACATAAAATCAGATCGATACCATAACTCCATAAATGAGTTACCAGACGAGCAATATCTGCAGCACATGCTTGGTCACGAGTGAACATTTTTGGATTATTTCTTTCTATGAAATTCCGTAAGGATAAGAACCAGCTAGTTGAATAGAAATATTTTATTCAATCTTGTAGTTTGTTATGAAAAAATGGCTGAATGCTGCATATGCACGTGGCATGCACGTTCATATATACGTGTAATAAAATAATGGATCTAGATCTACATTTTTATTTTTAAAATTCCTTGAAAAATACGCTGTTAATACGTGAAAATGTATCATATTTAAACATGAAGGTGTAAATTATGTTGAAATTGCATTGAATGCTGTATATTATATATATAGAAATATTAGATGGATATTATAATTAAATCAAAATGTACTGAAATGACATAAATATAGACATGTGGAGGCTTCTACGTGCTAAGATTAACGTATATAAGGTACACGCTGTCATAAGAGTGAATACAAACCTTTAGATTGATGTCCAATTTAAATCAGAATCGTTAATTATTAATGAAAACAGATAAAATGACAAATTGATATGTAATATGGAAGGTTTTTGCTTCGGAATAACAATTGGATTTGATGGTTGGCTGGAGATAACTAACAATATTATTTCTTAAAAATATTGCTTCGAGTGAAAGGTGACATTACTTAATAATTATTACACAATTAGTCATTAATTTGCAGTAGATAGGTAATGTTATAGTTAGAGGCAGATTCAAGAGGAGGTGGGGAGGCTCAAAATATTTTTGAATTAAAAATTAAGTTTAAAATTTTTGAAAGCAGTTGATTTTGCATCGAGATTCGTAAAAATTATTGAAAGTATGAATTTTAAATTTAGATTTTATTGAAAGTATGAATCTCAATATAAAATCAACAACTCTCAGTTTAAACTCAATTTTTAATTGAGAAGAGTTTGATGGGCAACGATCTTAATAAAGAAATTTGCGTGTTTGCCTTATATTTTTGTAAAGTTCTTATGACGCACGTGCGAGATGTTCCTAAGCACGAACGCAAAGTCAACCGTACCATTTTGTTTGTAATTACTACTGGCTAAATATTGATTACGTTCAGAGGTTTTAATAAAAATAAATAGATTCAACATCTTTTTCTCTTACATACATTCCATGTAACATTTTATCCTCACTATCTGGATTTTTTTGTCTATCCTCGTTCTTTAATTTTTTTAATAACAGTACTCTTAATTTGAAAATTTTGATAATACTATCTCTACTTTTCGAACATATCTGTTCATAAATTGTATATAAATATTTACATTCAGACCAATAAAAATGATGAATTTTTTTCTAAGTATTGAAATAGTTTTGTGAATGCAATGATTCAGTCTAAACACATACGTACAGAATAAACTGTGAAGGCATGCATTCACAATTTAACCCAAAATATGTGTCCATAATGAATTATGAATGCATGCATTTATGGAGCTGTTTCAGTACTTAGAAAAAAAAATCATCATTTTTATTGTTTAAATGTAGATGTTTACACATAATTTATGAACACATATGTTTAGAAAGTAGAGATAATATTATTAAAAATTTTAAAATAAAAATATAAGTGTTAAACATTTGTACACAAAAAAAGAGAGGCTGATAATAGCTGATAATAGTTCTTAAGTATTTGTCCCAAGAAAAATCTCAAACTTTGCTTGAAAAACTACCCAGTGAAAAAAATCCTAAAACATCAGTGAAAAGATATGAAACGCACCATTTTAACTATTAATAATTGTCATGTAAGCTATTTATACTACTACAAATAATTATTAATAGCTACTACACAAGAATAATTAAAATTAAATGGTGTCGACTTTAAATGCATTATACTATTCTAGCATTATATATAAAATTTGAGTCATTTATAGTTATCACATGTTTTGTTTATCTTAAACTGAGTAGTTATTAATAGATGTTATTTTTAAATTTTAAATATTATGACTACATGTTGTTATTATGAAAATGTACCAAGCTTGCTAAACATTTGAATTGAGTTATTTACAATTTTTAAAAGAGTTATTTATATTGATTGAATTGATTATAGCTATTTATATTACATCAATTTTGAGCTATTTATAGTTGTTCGAGCTTTTATTTATATAAGATAAGGTTATTATTATTATTAACTATTATAATATCATTTTAAAATTCACGTGTATAGTTTGTTTTGAGATAATTATAATACTTCCTTTGCTATTTACATTGAATGCAATAGTTATTGATATTTGCTGTCAAAAGACATCTAATGACTTGTTTTGAAGCTATTTATGATTATAAATATGAGTTGTCTCATTCGTAGAAAGCAAACTAATTATTTAGTATAGAAATAACATTTTTACTGACACTCAACTATTTATAATGATAATTAAGCTAGTTATTAACACAAACTATGGTATGTCTTTCAAAACAAAATAAGCTTTTATTTCAAATAAACGAGCAAGTAAAAATGGTATATGATTTGCAATATAAATTTTGTGAATTAAATACAATCATCACACTCAATAGAAATTAACAAAAGTATTTACGTTAAAAATATCAACAAATTAATCATTGAGAATATCAACCAGGTTTGAATTGTAGTCTCATTGAGATTATGAACAGATTGATCATAGTAGGTGTGCCGATGATATGACTGTGATTAATTTATTGGTTTAATTTGAAGCTCCAAAAACATCGTGAAAAACATACACGAAAGAAAAGAGGATGGATGAGAAGTGAGAAATGTAAGAAATGTATAGCATAGAAGCATTGAAATAAGACTTTCAAAATTTGAATTACCTATTGGTGTAAAGGCGCAAGAGATGCCTTTAAGAAACGTACTGTTTTAATTTAAAAGGAAAGCGTTATTGGGGACAGATTTTGGGATTGGATCGTGGGGATAAAGCTAGAGGCGTTAATGGACAAGATTGAATTGGATTGGATCAGATCATATTATTTTATTATTATTTATTGATCCGATTTAAATACGATTCTTTTAAATTCGATTAAATTTTTTTCATCCATATCCGATCTGATCGGTCCACGAGTCGACTTGACTAACATATTTAAAATAATTAAATATATATTAATTATTTTTACTTAAAAATACGATCCGACACGCGTAAAATAATTAAATATATATTAATTAATTTATATAATTTTAAGTAATTAAATACTAATTAGTTTATAATTAATTTTAGTTAGTATATAATTAGTGTATATTTAGTCTTTAATTAGTACTAAAACATAAAATTATTTTAAAAACTATAATTAATTGGGTCGGGTCGGGTTGATCCGAACTCGACCTGATCCGATTCGGATAAAAAAATTAAACTTAAACCTATTCATTTTCGGATTATATCGGATCAAATCGGATTCAAATCGAATCGTATTGATCGAGTTAACCTATGAATCGGATCAATAATTAAAACCCTACGATAAACATATTTTTATCAAAAAAAAAAAACAATCACTATCCTGTGGCGATGCGTGGTTCACGTGTTTGCTCTCTGCCTTGCGCTCCATCTCTCCTGCAGTTCCAAACTTTCCAAAACTAGGATGCGTGGTTCACGTGTTTGCTCTCTGCGCCCCATCTCTCCTCCAGTTCCAAACCTTCCATTGGAGAACTTTAATTTAAAATTAGTATTGTTATTCTCATTTAAATACAACTAACATGTACTTTCCTTTTTAGAATAATATAGGATTAGCACTAATGCTAATTAATTATTCCTCATAATTCAAATGTATGTCTTATAAGCTTAATTTAGTACCTCTTTCTAACTTATTGGGGCATCACATTATTTTGATCAGTATATTCATAATCTGGCGCGAAGGATGTAACAAAATCTTCTCGGGCAGCTTTAAACCAATATCAGAGAAATAACTACAGAATTTTATCTTCGTTGATATTTTAATAGTACTTTATTTTCTTGTATGA
Organism: Schoenoplectus tabernaemontani; assembly: GCA_037127355.1. Lineage (NCBI taxonomy): Eukaryota > Viridiplantae > Streptophyta > Magnoliopsida > Poales > Cyperaceae > Schoenoplectus > Schoenoplectus tabernaemontani. The sequence goes on along the minus strand of CM073751.1, from coordinate 5,685,187 downwards.
TTTTTCATTTTATTTTTTTACTAAGGTTTTGGTTTAAATTTTCTTGGCTCCAAAACTCTTGGAGTCAGGATTTTTTTTAGAACATATGTAAGCTTTTATTATTAATAAAATTTGAGAAGATAAGGTCTTGACCTTATTTATCCTTAAAAAAATCCCTTAATCGCTATTTAATCATTACCTTTTTCAAAATTATGTTATTTGTTTGATATTTTCTCTTTTTCTATATCTATTTTAAAAAGTAGTTCGTATTATCCACGGTCCAGACCAAAATTTGCAATTTTGTTGATTGGAGGGAAATGACAAAATTGAACAGGACAAACTGTGATTGGGAAAAACATTAAAAGGTTATATTATACACCGTCCAGACCATCTAAAAAAAAATATTGATAATTAAATTATCTAATATAACCAGCTATGCAAAATGAACAAAATTGTAAATTGTTTCTTCTTTTATTACATGACATTACATGCCTTATATATGCTTGTAAAATAAATTAATCCATGTTGGTCAGGTTGGTATTTATTCAAGAAGCTCTCTATAAATACCCATGCAATGCCCTCATCACATTCATCCACCTAAAGAACAGAGTAATATTAAGAAGAAAAAAATCAGCAGCAGAAGATTAAACCCTAAAACCATGGCTGCTCTCACACTCTCTGTCTTCTTCCTCCTTGCATCTACAGCCTTAGCCATTGATGAAACCCAAAACACTGGAGCAGTGAAGGAAGAGAGACCAGCATTCCAAGCCCTTCCTCGACAGCTTCTTGGTGGATGGATTGAATTCTCCTTCCATTTGTATTTGAATGAGATTTTCAGTGGTCCAGACAACACCACAGAAACAGTAGTAAGTTGGAATTCTGAATACCCCAATTTTGGTGACATCATGATCATGGACGAGCCATTGTGGGATGACCTAAAAAAAACTAAACTGGTTGCCCGTGCTCAAGGTGCCGCATTTCAAGCAAATAAGAATGTATTCAGCTGGCTCTTGGCTTACAACATTGTGTTCGAATTGGAGGGGTAAGTTCGTCCTAGATATCAGTCATTATAATATATATATTTGCGAATCACAAAATCTTCCGTGTTTCTCGTCCGTATCTCGAATTTGAAAGTTCAAACGACCGATCCAAACCGTTGAACATGATCTTCATATTGAACTATCTTTGAAGATCAAATTTTATATTTTTTGAATTTTTGCTATTTTTTAAATGGATACAAAGTTTGCTGATCTAATGATTTTTGCACCATCCAAAATTAGTGATTTTGTATCAATCTAGAAAATAGCAAATAAATTTAAAAAAATATAAAATTTGATCTCCAAAGATAGTTCAATATGAAGATCATATTTAACGGTTTGGATTGACTGTTTAAACTTTTAAATTCGAGATACAGACGCGAAGCACGAGAGGTTTTGTGCTTCACGAAGCACAATAGCCTATCTCTCTCTCTCTCTCTCTATATATATATATATATTAGGCTATGGTGCTTTGCAAAGTACAAGTGCGTTGTGTGCTTTGCGCTATATTATTAATTTTAAGTCAGAAATGATCGATCCAAACCGCTCAATCTAATCTCCATATCAAAATCTATTAGTAAACCAAATTATATATTTTTTGAAATCCATTTGCTATTTTTTTTGTATAGGGAGAAAACCATCATTTTTTGAATGAATCAGAATTCTCAAATCAAATCATTTTCTCCTCAACAGAGAAAAAATAGCAAAAAATTCTAAAAAATATAAAATTTAGTTTACTAATAAATTTTGATATGAAGATTAGATTGAACGATTCGGATCGATTATTTCTAACTTAAAATTAAAAATATAGCGCAAAACACAGAGATGTTCTATACTTTGCAAAGCACCATAGTCAGACTCTCTCTATATATATATATATTCTTTATTTAAATTGAATAATTGATCACACTCAAGTTCACAAATAAAAGACAACACCGCGTGGTTCTGATTTCTGAAACAAATGTCAAGAATGTGCAAAATTGGAGCCAAATATAGGAAATGTGCATAAATACATGTAGCCCGATCGACTGGAACAGTTGTGACCAACCAGCTAGTGAATGATTTATTGATTTTGTTCTGTTGGATTGATTATCTTTCATAATTTATGCAATGTGTAGGTTGAAGGGGTCCACACTTCAGGTGATGGGAAACGCACTGCAAACAACAACTCGGAGGGAGTGGTCTATCGTTGGCGGTACCGGTAACTTTACAGTGGCAGAAGGCCAGGTGTATGGCAGAATGTTGAGCCCTGGAGATGAAACTGCATGGACCGAGCTTAAGATCACCGGGTGGTACTGGCCTATGCAGCAGCCCTGGAACAACTGATATGTATTTACCAGACAGTTATGCTGCAGACATTACTGTGATTTTTGCCACTTTGTTGCTCTGATTTGGATGCTTTTCTTATTAGTTAAAATTTTCTGCTTCTGGATTTTGGTCAGAACGTAGGTGATGTTTTTATTTCCAAATAAAGTGAACTTACCTTTTTTTTTCTCAATTCAAGTAATTCTGTTTCCATATGATGGAATGCATTTTTTATATTTGGGAAGTTATGAATGACTGAATGAGCCATATGATGGATTTTTCTGCCTCAGAGTAGGCATTTTGCGCAGTGCAGAGTTTGCTAATTAACACAAAAGGACAAAAAAAAAAGATAAAAAGAAAAGTCATTCCAATTCCAAGAAAACAAAGAAGAAAAATTAACACATCTGCAAATTGAAAATCATCATTTAGAATGATTGGCAATGTTCTAGTTTTTTAGTTCTTTCTACGCTAACGAACTCAAGTCCTGTAAATAATTCACCGGGCGAAGTACCTGCCCAAGAAAATCTTCACCTAAATTTGACATCGTGCGAATCTTGAAATTGCCAGTAAGAATTATCAACATACAAATACTGTTCACTTTACTGTGTGAACGCTGTTAGTCTCTCGTCGCCGATAAGAGCGTTGGCTCAATCAGCACCGTACCTCAGATTGAGAGTTCGATCGGCCCATTGCACTTCTCCTCCTTGGAGAAATTTTTTTAGCATAGAGATCCCACACAGAGGAGTAGAAGTCATGGTCTACAACATCAACAATTGACTTATACCGAACTGAGGAGCAATATTGCTGTGCAAGAGCAAAGGAGCAGTGGTTAAAAGACTACCATAAATCTGTCACTAATATCAGAAATAAGAATTTCTTATACAAATTGATATAGATGATCAGCTCACCAATGAAATTTCCCTAGTTGTCTTTGTTGAGAATTGAGAACCAATGAGTAAGAATTAGATTGATGATGAAAAGTAGTTTTATTGATGCTTTTCTGATGATCCTTGTAATTGGTACAGTGGCTGTTATATCTACTCGATATTTACATGTATCAACGGTACTGTAAACGGTAATAAACGGTAAAATATTTTTGGGTAGAACCGGTACCAGTATTGCTCCTCTTAAACTTAATGGGCCAATAATGATAATGCCATATGCTTTGAGGTCCATAATCTCTAATTAACTCTATTTAATTTATTTCTCAACTTATCTAACACAGAGTATGCGGACTCCTATACTAATAGAAACCGACATCCTCGAGAGTGGACAGTCATGTGTTCACATGTTATATTAAGATGCAACACTGAGATTTGTAAAGAGAAATTTGATTATGATGTTCATCCTCTAGTGTACTAAAGAATGTGGATTCCACAAACGGAGGGCAAGGACGGTCAATGTTAGGCCCCGTTGAGCGACTTCATTAATCATGGGAACACTTGGGATTAGATCCACTGGAACAAATTTCATTGTGTAATTATAGTATACATTCAACTTTAAGATACATTCAATATATATGATATACTTTTTTTTTTTAAAATATCACTCAAATGAAAATTTTGTAATAATAAATGTGTTTTTAATGGCTTAGACACAATGTATATCTAATTTTAGTTTATTTAAAGATATTTTACTTTCATTATATAATTTTAAAATTTTAATGATAGAGTTTCTATGATACTGTGATAAATGATTAATTAATCTCTAAATTATTTTAATTTTAAAATATATTTTATCTAAATAATTAAAAATACATCTATAATTTTATATTTTTAATTAAATAATATTTTAAATAGTATATATCATAAGCTCTGCGTGTACTATAAAATTAAATGTAAATAAAATTTTGATTTTGGTGTTCGGCGTCTTGTTTATTTTTCACAGATGGCCTCTTTGTACGAAAATCCGTAAGGATGAGCAATTAAGTAGAAATATATTATTCAATTTCGTAGTCTGTTATGGAAAGAGTCAATGGATAAGAGCTATAATATGAGTAGGTCCAAACTCCATCCAATCTATTTCGATTCAATCATAGATTTAATCCGTACGATCAAATAATATATGAATCTCAAAACAATAAAGAAATTTAATATACTAATTTAAAAAAATTCAATAATAAATAAAACCATTGAATCAAAGATGAGTTCCATATCCATCGGTTTCCCCTGTTCTCATAATATAAGGGATCTAGATCTACATTTAAGGGTTCGTTTGACAAATTAAGGAATAGTTTTGGAAGAGTGAATTTTGGAAGAGTGATAGAATAGTGTATTTTTGAAAGAGTGGTAGAAGAGTGATATTTTTGACTATTCGGAAGAGCGAAAATATGTCGTTTGACTGTTATTAATCAGAATAGTTGAAATATGAATAATTATGATACAAACAATGATGATGATGATGATGATAATAATAATAATAATAAAATAATAATAATAATAATGATAATATAATAATAAAATAATGATCATAATTCATAATCATAATCATAATAAATAATAATAATAAATATAAATATAATCATAATATTACTAATAATGATAAATAATTTCAATCATAATAATATAATTATAATCATAATCAAATAATAATAATAATAAATAATAATAATATAATCATTAGCTATAATCATAATATAATATAATAAAAATAATAATAATAATAATATAGTATAATCATAATAATTAATATAATCATAATAAAATTAATCATATAATAATAATACTAACAAAGGATGTTAATATAATAATAATTATTATTATAATAATATAATATAATAATAATAAAAAATAATCATCATAATATTAATATAATGATAAATCATAATCATAATAATATTATAATAATAAATTATAATCATAATAATATTATAATAATAAATCATAATCATAATTATAATCATAATATAATAATATAATACAACATAATCAAACAATAATCGCTATTCTGACGAGAGCTAATCCGATATACCACCTATAACTAGGTATACCGGATTAACACTCTTCTACTTAGTCTAAAATTCATTTAATAAATTAATTCATCAAAATAACTATTCTATTCCAACTTTTTACTATTCCACCAAATACCAAACAAACCTTCTTTGAATAATGCACCCTTAACGTGCGGAAACGGAGCAAATTTAAAATGGACGGTCTAAAAATATTTATAATGACATTGCATTGAATGATGTGCGCGCACATGGATGGTCCGAAACTATATTATAATAATGATAATGATATTGCATTGAATGCAAAAAAAAATGAATAAATTAAGAGGAAGAATTGATCTTTGGGTATTATAATTTTAAATTAAATTGTACTAAGGGTTGGGTTGTCAAAAAGTTGATCCAACTCAATGGATCAACCCGTCAATTAGAAACTGATCTGACATGAAAATAAATGAGTCAGATATAAATTAAGATTTTTTGATTCGTTAAGTTTTAGATTGGGTATGGATCGATTCGATCCATTTAAATGTGTTTTTTATTTACTTTATGATTTAACACTAATTAAAGATTATATATACATTAATTAAGATTAATTATATATTAATTAATATTAAATTACTTAAATATATATAAAATAATTAATAAATCCTAAATTATTTTATTCGGATCGGATTAGATCGACCCATGATTGGGTTGGGTCAAATAAATATTGACTCCATTTTAAACGAATTAAATTGAATCGGTAAAAAAATAATAAAATAATAATAAACTGATCCAACTCGACCCAAATTGACACTCCAACTTAAGAATCAGTTTTGATTATCCCATTTTTCTTCAGAATAAGATGAAAGAGTGATCTTCGAAGAAAAATCTCCTTTCAGTTTATTCCAACTATTAGTATAGTAACACAATATTAAAAGAAGAGAATATTAATTTTTAATTAAATTTCAATATTACTACTTTTTCAATTGAATTACAGTAATGATTATGATACAATTAAATTCAATAATAACAATAATAATAATAATTTATTACTATAATATGATTATAACTAATTTAATTATTACAATACTGATATTATAATATTCTCAATAATATGTTTCTAGTTATCATCGTAATTAAATTAATATAATGACAATAATAAATTATTATTACTATAACAATAAAAATATTTTTAATAATTTTACAACATTATTATTGCCATAAGTCCATAACTAAATTAATTATTATGATAATGATAATATAATATTAAAATAATTATTATTACTAATGTCATCACAGTTATTAATTTTTTGTTATCATTCAATAATATAATTATCATTAGAAATAATTAAAAAATAGAAAAAAGAAATCAAATGACATTTCTGTAATATAAAGTGGAAGAAGTTTTTAATAGTGGAATTTTTTTTCTGCCACCTCTTAGGTGAGAGAAAAATCTTCTAACTTGATTGCTTTTCTTCTATTTGCTTTCACTAGTGTTTCTTCCAGAATACCTCCTCTTTCACTTTATATTAGAAAACAAAAGATGATAGTACTAAACATCCCCTAAAAGAATATAAATATAGATATAGAGTAATCATTTGATCCTCCCTCGTCTGGATATAAGGAAGCCAGGAATAAGATTCGATCCTTCCTCGTCTGGATATAACGAAGCCAGGAATAAGCTTCCAATCCTCTTCCTCGTTTTTCAATTAGTTTTGATGACATTGACGGATTCAAAATTTCATTCAGAGGTAAATACAATTATATATAAAAATTAAAAAAATATAAAATTCTTTCAAAATATTAAATATCACTAAAAAAATATGTTTTATATATTAAAAAAATATAGATAAAATATAGTAACACAAAACAAAATAAAACCTTTGCTGTTTTTGAAATTAGAAGCAAGAGTATAATATTTTTATGCACTTTAATATTCTGATTCCTAATCAAGTGATAAACTTGCATCATAATTTTGTAAATTCAAATAAAACTAATTGTTTCATGCTTGTAATTAATTAAGTAATCAGTCTAACTATGAACAATCTAAGCTCAGTAGTCAACACTGTCGATGGAGAGGAGATTAGGGCCAGCCAACCAGGGTAACTTGGGATTCGACGATGGAGATTTGACAACGAGCCGATGAGGGACGACTGGATGAGGATATGTCAGCTGTCACGATTTGCAAAGTAGGGTTTAGGGTTGGAGAATTGATAGCTGGTGATTGGCGTGCGATTGGCGAATCAAAGTCGTCGAGTCGACGGGCCGTGACTCGCAATGGAGCGGGTGCTTGGCGGAGTGAGTTGCGAACTCACGATTTTTTTTTTTTGGCGGAGCTGTTATCCAACTTCAATGCCCAAAAGCGATCCGTGAAGTCGCGAAATAAATGCTTTTGGGCCGAAAAAAATAAATGTAGAGCGATATTCATGACCATAATCAGACCTAATTTCAATACAGGTCAAACACAATTGATAAATGCTATCGACTATCCAAAAGATTTCAAAATTCAGAATTACACATTTACCTTATCCTGAATCACTGTAGATCCGCACCTGACTGGGAAAGTGTTTATCCACTGTAATAATGCTACGGTAAGGTTAAAAACATTGGAGGCATGTTTATTCCAATAATATCAGCATATACTTAACGTTAAGTATAGACTAGATCACGTACCTCTCTCTTTCTCTTGCTTTGCTCAACTTATAACTCTTCGATCCGTTTAGAAAGATACAACGCTAAACCCCAAATCATTGCATGAAAAATGTTGATGGTCTCATAATTTGAGCTTTGATGTTGTAGCTGAGGAGTGAGGCCTGAAAATAATGAGGCTTGAGTATCGCCCAAAAAACGTCGACAGCAGGATTCGAACCTGCGCAGGCAAAGCCCAACAGATTTCGAGTCTGTCTCCTTAACCACTCGGACATATCGACATTTGGTGTAACTATCGAAAGTCCATCTAGATCTCTAATATCCAAGTAAACCCTCCCAGGCCACCCTCCCAAAATTTGCCGCTTGCTGTCTCTATCGCCGCCGCCTCTTCAGTCTTCACTTGCGCCAAAAAGGCGACTAGGAGGCTGCGTTCTTTTCACCTTTGGATGCGATCAAACGGCGTATAATGCAGCGACGCGCTGTCCCTGGTCGACGACCACCAATTCCATCTCCGTTCTCTCTATTTGCGACCTCAGCGAAGGCGATCTGGTAGCCACGATACCGAAATCTGCACGCCTCACGATCCACACGTGCGGGGTGCGTGAGGCGATTGAAACGGAGGGTTTGGCTGGGTGTCTCGGATTGTCTGTTGCTATGATGTATGGGAGAGCGCTGGGCCCGGCTTCTCAGTGGCACAACTATTTCGGGTTTGCCCAGAGACGGAATGCGTGCCGTTGTTTTGGAGCGATGATGAAGTAGATAGTCTTTTAGCTGGAATTGAGCTTGATAAGGCGGTACCTTTTTTTTTTCCTTTTACCTTTCTATAAAATGTTTGATTCATAATACTCTTGGATAGAGTAAAGATTATATTACAAAAAATATCCTGAACATGATGTTACATAGTTCTGTGGTCAATTCTGTACCTAATGCTTATGACTTTGTTACATAAATGGGCTTCGCAATTTAGTCATAGCTAATTCTTTTGAAAATGATTCGATGTGGCCACATATCTAATGCAACATTCGCATTTCAATTACATTCATTTTCTGAATGTGTTGTCATTTTGTAGCCCAATATTCTGCGCCATACATCATCGCGGATCTAATTATCGTCCTGTAAAACTTGTCTTTTAGTTTGTTTGGGATCTTTTTGTCACGGAGAATATTAGATGATTGTCTCCATTTCACTCATCCGGCTTTTCTTCTATGACTAACATATTCATCGATCTCTCCGTCACTCTTAGAGGTGGCGTAAGTTTTAGCACTGCACTTTTCCAATAACCCGACTCGACTTTTTTAGGAATTTTAAAGAAAATCAAAATGATCCGACAATTTTTACTAGTTGCAACCAGTACCCGAACATCTGTGGACCGTTGCAGATCAAATAACCTTCAATCCAATCGAAATCTTCAACGATCTAAAAAAACACAACATGTAAATTGACCATCAATCTCTCTTCCTCTTCTTGTGTTTTCAGGACGATTTATAATACCACTGCGTACCGGTGTTTCGACCCAAACCATCGAAAATAATGTTGGACTAGCTCGGCCCGAAGTTTGTCTCGATTTCTTTCGTGGCCAAGTCAAACCGATTTCCCGATGTATTGTCCGAACCCGAACCCGACTCGACCCGCCCGATTGTCACCTCTACTCACTCTGCAACATTTATCTCAAATACCGAAATGTGTCATTCTTGGATATTACTCGTCAGTCCAAACTAACATCTTCATCATCTAAGTTTTTCCTGCTGAACTGACACCTCATATATTCGGTTTTGGTCCTACTGAGTCTAAAATTTTTCGATTCTAAAGTTTGTATCCACAACTTTAGTTTCTGATCAACTCCAATTCTCATCTCGTCAATCAGCATCACATCATCAGTAAAGAGCATACACCAAAGAATATCAATTTTAAAGAATATCTCCTTGTAAGTCCTTTGTGAGCTCATCCATTACTAAAGTGAAAATATATAGACTCAATGTTAACCCTTGAAGTAATTTTATCTTAATATAAAATGTATTGGACCTATCGTTACATATTCTGACACAAGTCACAATATTTATGTACATATCCTTAATAAGGGTAACGTACTTTATTGGGACTCATTTTTTTCCAAGCGTCCACCACATGATATTTCTTAGTATTTTATCATATGCTTTCTCTAAATCAATAAATATCATATATAGGTCTTTATGTTTTCAATGTCTCTCTATAAATTGTCTTATCAAGAAAATCGTCTTTATGGTGGACCTCTCAGGCATAAAATTAAATTGATTTTTAGAGATAGTTGTCAGTTTCTTAAATGATGTTGATCACTCTCTTTCAAAATTTCATAGTATGACTCATGAATTTAATTTCTTTTGTCAGAATCCCATCTTCCATTTTAACAAATGGTACAAATGTGAAATGACATAGTTTTATAATTTTTTGCTTTAATATTCAGCTGAAGGAGACACCCGTGCTGCACTCGAGATGATAATCGTACGACATGTTAATGCAGGAAGTGAGGTAGTTTCAAATTCTGACTTTGTATCATCTTGAAATTCAGAATTTGACAGTGTTTAGATAATATATTTTTTAAGTTGAATTTCCAGATGTCTACATAATTTGTACTGAGATCATCTTTTTATTCAACTCCTGAATAATGTAGCAATTAGTTATTAGTAATTACATCTATGTTAAGATTATATATTCCACTAAATAGACAAACTAAATCTCTTCATTCCAAGTTGATTTGTGCAAAAATTTTAAGTATTATAATTTCTTGGAATTAGGCGATATCATAATCTTTTTATGAGCATAATAATATATCTCTGGTTATCTACCATTTTATTTTGATATGGAATTTTAATTCTTTTCACATGGGAATATTCTCAAATCTCATTTATTTAACTTGTTTTATTTTTTTATTTTGTTTTGTTCGGTGTAGGTTTTCAATACTTATGGTTGTATAGGGAATGCAGCTCTACTCCACCGTTATGGGTTTACTGAACCAGATAATCAATTTGACGTCGTCAACATCAAAATTAACACTAGTATTGAAATGCTGCTCATCCCAATTTTCAAAATGGTATGCAAGATCAAGGTTGTCTCTTTGGAGGAAATTAAACTTTTCTGGTTGCACCAAGCCAAAATTCAGAATATTTCGAGTTTCATGCAATGGGGAGCTCAATTTGAACTTTTGACACTTCTCTACGTAATTTATTTAAGTGAAGAATCTTTTGACAAACATGGTACAATTGTAGAAACTTCAGTAAGTGAAGATGAGTTATCTTGTGCCATTGACCTTATTATCGTAGGAGGCAGCAATTGCAGTTTCAAGGAAGGCAGTATTCAGGATGCAAGTGATTTGAACAAATTCTTACTTACAAAGAGTGTATGCAAAGCACTTGTGATGTTAGCGGATCTTAGAGAGAGCCTTTATGGGTCAAATTCGTTGAAGGATAATGAGAGAAAATTGATGTATCATTTGGATAGGAAGTTGTATCATTCATTGGTTTTGTGGGTTAGCGAGAGAAGAATTTTGGGTAGATTAAGAGATTATGCTTCAAATTTGGATATAGGAATTAGAAAACTGAAGATTCTGTAAGCTAGGAAAATTATTGCCGTTTGCTCGATATCTGTATTGTAGCTCTCCAAAGAATTTTTTTTTTTTTTTTTCAAAAAGAAAAGAATTAGGGGTGAACTTTTGTATTAAAAAGATATAAGACGCCATATGAATTTTAGCATAGGAGGTTCATGGTTTACTTTGTTATCTTGTGTTCTTAAATCATGCAAATTAAAGAAAAAAGACTCAGTACTATAAGTAAGCTTTGAATTCGTTTGATGTGCAGGATATGAGGTATTACTCTCAAAAGAAAAATGTTATCTTCCATTTTTCTCATCCGTAAGTCCATAATTTTGTTATCTACTTGTTTCTTCAATAAAACTGACATTTTAAACTGCTTAAGTTAATCTTGTACAAAACGGCCTCAGAGTATTAATGATTTGAATTCGAGCGATCTGATTTTAGATTTTGAAGCAGTAACGATTAAAAAAAATTACGGGCATGACAACTTGTAACATCATATTTTGTGGCACCAAAACTGAAGGTTCTTTTTTCTTTTACTAAATTTTCTCAATATAATTCACAATATAGTCATCCTTTGATCAATTTAGATGTGCACATAGCCACTTATATAACTGAAACTACAGATCCAGTAAACCAAAATAGATGACTAATACAACAAACAACAACAACAACAACAACAAAATCTTTAATTCCAAATAAATTAGGGTAAATTAGAAATGAAACCCAATCAGAAAGCATAAGATCAAACATCTCAAATATCAGTGATAATAATGAGTATGATGAATAAAAAAGAAAATAAATAAATAAAATAATAATAATAATAAAAAAAAATAAAGATAAAATAGATGACTAATCAGCACATAAAAAAAACAGAAAAATAACTCGAAATAGAAAAAAAAAGTTCCACATATGCCTTTTTTTTTTTTGCGATAATTAGTTAAAGGAGGTCCTGTTGGCAATGCCAGAAGTGCGTGTGAGGTGTGACGAAGCGGGGTTATACACTTATACCGTTTTCTTTACCAGGAGTTCCTTTCAGATTTCATAGAGGGAACCTTGCCTCTGAAATAATTATAAAACTATGCTTGTAGATTCTGTTTGGTGTTTAAATTTAATCATAAAACTATGTTCTATGATTTTATTCTAAATATCAGTTTCATCCGAATCTATATCTTGATTGTCCCCCGTACGAGATCCAATATGGTTGAAAATAATACTAATCATGCTAATTCGATGTTGTATTCCATATAAAAGAGGGTTATATTTTTCTATTCTGTCATAAATATCAGTTCATCAGGTCTTTTATTTACATTTTTTTAATAATAAATATTTGATCATTAATAAGTATGATCTAATATTTTTTTCACAATAATTTTCTGTATCCTAGAAAAATATAATTTATTTTATAAAAATTAAGAGAATTTAAGAAAATTAAAATAATAAATTGAGAACTCTCACATTTTTATTACTCATATTTAAACTTAAATTTTTATAGCATTTATTAATGAAAAAGTCTAAAATAATTTTATATCATAATTGCCACCAACTAACATAATTAGGTTTTCACTTTTAAACATTTGTATTCAACAAAATTACATAATTAGGTTTTCACTTTTAAATATTTTTATTCAACAAAATTACATAATTATTATTGTCTGAACTGATTTTGTTCCGCAGCGAATTGCGCATATGATAACCCTGATTAGAGCATCCACATCCCATTGTCAAATTGATTGTCAAATCTCATTTGACAATTGTCATTTAAATTTCAGGGATGCAGAGACTAGGCAAAATTAGACAATTGTCTAAATTTGACAAGCCACGTCAGCGAAGAAGCAAAAAATTAATTATGAAAGTGCCATTTTGACAATTTTCATTCTATTCAGGGATGTCACTCTTAAAATAAATTATCAATTGATGATATGGCATAAAAATTTAATTGACAATCAACACCAATACCGATGCTCTTATAATAACATGCGCGGATGCGCCGCACCACTGGACAGTGTGGACATAGAGCAAGTAATATTCAATAATTCAAATATTGTAAATATGTTTTGCAGACACCGGAACAAAAATTAGGAAAAGGATATGAACAAAGGAGAGTGTAAGATGGAACTGATTTACTTTCCTTAAGTAGTAGACTACTGAACTTGCTATTAAATGCAAGTATCATTTGACAATGTTTATTTTTACAATTTCGAATTTTTGATAATATAATTTTAAATGAATTAAAAATAGAAAAATTATTACAGATATATTACCCAAAATTTAATGTAATTTGAACAGTTCTAATTTAATGATGTTATATATTATCAAACAGTGCCTTGAAAGATAATCAATATATCAGTTCACCATATTTCTATAAATCTTTTTTAATTTTACGACTTTTAAAAAATTGTTATCCGAGTTGTCTAAACTCTCAAATCTCATTATTGGAATTTTCAAGAAAAGCATTATTTCATGCTCTCCCCCCGTAGTTAAACGTCTATATCAAATTTAACAGAAGAACATGCTGATGTAGTGTTGAAGAACATATATACATTTACGAGAGACCGGTCATCTCGCGGGGATAGCTCAGTTGGGAGAGCGTCAGACTGAAGATCTGAAGGTCGCGTGTTCGATCCACGCTCACCGCATATTTTTAGGTCAACAGAGATAATTTTTTGGACAGTGTAATCCAGCCCATTATTAGGCTTTTCCTGAGAAAGGCCCAGATATTAATATCTAATGAATTGCTCTTACAAAACTCGAGACTAGTAAATTGGGTCGAAGGGAGAAATTTGAGCGGTGGTGGGCGTGCACCGAGCGGGAACACAGCGAGACAAAGTGGTTCAACCTCTCCGGCGAAGTCGAACTGGTTACGCCTGGTTCAATCTTCATCTCACAATCTCGATACAAGTAGGTTCTTCTCCTCCTCTTTCTGTTTACCTACGCCTGCGCGACAAACTAAAACCCTAATTTCTCGCTTGAAAGACGAATTAACGAGAGCAATTATTGTTCTTTTGTTGGTTACTTGTTGATGGAAGAATCTTCTGTCCATACCATACGATTGAAGCACAAATGGGCTGCATTGAACTTATCTCACATGTTGAGCTGAGTAATCCTTGTGAATTTTGTTTCAACAAAGCATCTTATGCAGAACAATGAGAATGTTTCTTACTTGCTACCTGGTTTGTCCATTTCTGATGCAATTGAAGAGGTGTATGTTAAACTTTGGCCACCTTGCCTCTTTCTAAAAGCATGCCATTTTCCCCTTGGTGCAATCTAATACAACCTAATTGTAGATTGAAAAAGTCCTGGGAGGAATGAAGCGCAAGAAAGGACAAAAAGGTGGCCATAAGAAAGAGAGAAAGGAAAATGAACCTCAGCAACTGATCAGCTCAGAATCAGAACCTGAGCGTGAGCGTGAGCCTGAGCCTGAGCCTGAAGCTGAAGCTGGAGAAGTGGAAATCGAACATCAACCTGAGCCTGAACCTGAACCTGAACTCGAACCCGAACCTGAACCTGAATCCAAACCCAAGAATAAAGCTAATCCCAAATCTGAACCTTCAAGGCCTCCAGTAAGCCAAGTGGTCTATAGCCGAGTCCGGGTTAAGATCAAATCACCAGTCTCAGTGCCAATTGAGCCTCGTCAGACCTCACCAGATAAGAGTAATGAGCAATTGAAACCTCAATTAGACAGAGAGGATAGTGGATTTTCAGACCTAAATGCCCCCAAATTTGGTAATACTTTTTCAAGAAAGTTCAGTGGCATAAAGATTAAGACAAACAAAAGCCTGACACCACCTAGTGTTAGTGCAAGTGCAAGTGCAAGTGCAAGTGCAGATACAGAAAGCAACTTTGCAGGTGACCTGACTGGTGGCTCAGAGAGACGTAATGAGGCTGAGCTAAACTCTGCACTTACGGTAAGTTATGGGAAAGAGAAGTTATTTACAAGTAAGTTATAAATTATTTTGTTGTAATATTTTTCCTTTTCCTAGGTAATTATGTATTTTATTAAATGCTAAAATTTGTGTATCAGGTGATAAGGAAAATAATGAGAATGGAGGCGGCAGCACCTTTCAATGAGCCAGTGGACCCCATTGCTTTAGGAATACCTGTAAGTTAATTGTAATTGTTATTTTTATTTTCTTTTCTTTTTGCGAAGTGTCCAGTACCAATATGTAAAAATTTGGCTTCCTGCTGGTACAAAAGTTGACAAATTTCCATTCTTTGGCAGGATTACTTTGATGTGATTGATACACCTATGGATTTTAGCATGATATGCAAAGAGATAGAGCAGGGCCATAAGTACATGAATTCAAAGGATGTTTACAGGGACATTCAACTAATATGGCATAATTGCTATAAATATAATAATAAAGGAGATTACATAATTGATCTCATGAGACGGGTGAAGAAGAACTTATCCAAGTACTGGGGAGCTGCTGGCTTGACGGGTACATTCACCAATGACTTTTTAAGCCCTCTTTTAATCTTGTTCCTATATTGTAACTCATTGAAGTAATATATCAGTTTATACGTGTGCATGGCAGGGAGAGTCATCAGGGTTTTGGGAGGCCAAGTATAGTGATTCCAGTCAAGAGTCATTCGTTTATCTACCTCTTTTAAACTCTTTCCTATTATTGTGCCTCTTTAAAACAACAATTCAATTTATATGTGTGCATGGCAGGGAGAGTCATCTGCGTTTTGAAGGTCAAATCAATAATGATTCCAGTCCAAGAATCCCTAGTTCTTTTTGATAGAAAAATCTAGAATCATTAGTTGCAATTAATCAATTTATCTTGCTTAAAGAATTAGCAGGTGTAGTGTGACCTTCTTTTGCTAGAAATGCTTCACATCTCTATCAATTTATATTTTGTGTGTGTTGTAGTTTGTAAGGATAATCGTCAGAATGAAGGCGGCCAGTCTGGTCAGGAAAAGGCTCTTTCTAAAAGCAAATTGAAGAATAAAAAAAAGAAGCGAAGCACGTAAGAATAAATAGACTCCTTCACCTTTTGACTTTAATTTCCTTTTCCAAAGTAAAATTTTCAATTTTTTTTTATGTAACTTTTTATGTAGGATGGATCACAAGAGCGACTGCATGTGTGCGGTTTGTACCATAAGAAGGAGAAAGTTAGAAAAAGAAGAACCCTCAATGGCTGACACCCTGACTGTCAATTTAGAGGTTAGATCCTATCAGAATTTCTGCTGTTGCTGTATTGATGTGTTGCTGCAATGTATTGCCTTATCATTACTTGTTGCAGTTATTGGTGCAGAAAATAATAATCAAGTAGGAATTGTATAATCAAAATAGAAGAATCTATTGTACAATTATCATTTTTGCTATAACTGGAATATTGCCTTCTAGCCAGTAATGAAAAGTGAAAACCGCTATTGTGGTGAAATTTAATTTTGGACAAGTTCTGTACTTCAACTTAAGTGGTCAAAAGTTTACATGACGCTGGTATAACTAGACTTATGCGGCAAACCATGGTCTATAATCATGAATGCCACATAAACTTATGATAAATGATTGCATAATGGTAGTGCAAGGAAAACATGACATGTATACCTCATAATTACAATAATGAGGTACTTTTTCCGTCGATGCTCCACGCCTTCCCTTTTGTGTGAATTCTGCAGCGGCGAATTAAAAACTTGTGGGGCCCTATCTATTCAATCTCGTTAGCCTATTACATTAATAAAATCTCGTTAGCCTATTACATTAATAAAATCGTGCTCAAGTATTGCAGGAAAAATCTGCCAGTGGTGCCTCAAGCATGGATCATTCACCTGGTGTTGATCATACTGAACATAATAGCAGAAGGAACACAACTCCTCCAAATAAGGGAACTGACAACCAGCTTAGCAATGATAATATTAATAATAGTAATATTAATAACATAAAATTTAGAAATAATCAAGCACCACAGGTTCGCTCGTCAGAAAATGATGAGTATAATGGGTCTGGCAACACCTCTGATGAAGACTTGGAGTTTGAAGAGAAGGATGGTAATGGTGACAACAATGCATCTTCTCAACCCAAGGTGAAATACAGGGAATAATTTCTTATTTTGCCCATAAATCACCAAAATGTTGAGCATTACTATAATTTCATTTTTCGTATGCTGAGCTTCAGGCTGTCAACTGTATCTACTTCTATTTTCTGGTATCCCTAAAGACAATTTACCCTCCTTTTGGTTTAAGGGGCTAATTTTCATGGTGTGCATGTTGTCATGACATTTAGGAGGGATATAGATGGAACATTGTCGACATAACCTGGGAAATGGCATTCCTGTTTTCTTGTTATTTCTAAATCTTATAAGGTGACTATTTCTTTCACAGGAAACATACAACAAGATTCTTCCTCCTAAGAAGAAAGAGGTTTTGGTGGAGAACCATGCCGTGCTTGAGCTGTGTAAAAGTCTATTTAATAATGGGCCTATAAATAGAAGGGCCAGTTTGTTTGCCCGACAAGCCATTCCCGTTCAAGATAGCCCGATTCGTTCAGCCGTGGCATCACTACTGAAAAGATAAAAGAAAAAACAAAAAAAATTGTCATTGTGATATATTTTGAAGTTATTTTTTCTGTTTGTTCGGATCATTTTGTGTTTAGGCGTGCTTGGTTCATATTAGATTGTCAAGTCTGTGACTCGGTGATTCCTTTCTCATAATTTTTGCTTTGCCCATGTTTCTTTTGATCAGTGCTCATGTAACCTACCAAACTTAGGGTCGTAAATGAGCCTGACTTAGATCAAGTTTGAGGTTTATTCATTCACCTAAGGAGTTAGAAACATTGGTTTGAGATTGACTTGTTAAGTTAACGAGTGAGTCAAGTTGATTCGTCAATAGTTCGTTTAATAATTAATTATATTTTATATCAAACTTTAAAAAAAATAGCAACAAAGTTTTATATATATTTCATACAATAGTTATGTATATATTGAATTATATTTTATATAATACACAATTTATAATATAAAAATAAAAGTAATAAATATTAATAGTTTAACAAGTCTATTAAAATTTAGTGAGCTGAGTCAAATTCAGCTTATTAAATTAATGAGTTTAAATCTAGCGAGTTTATTAACTTAATGAGTTTAACGAGCAAGTACGCCATCTATGTATGCGAGTAATAGGTAGGTAGGGGTGTGCAATCGGTCAAAATCAATTAAACCGATCACACTCCAGCAATGCGCGCCAAAAATATGTCATACAGTCATACTCTCTGCGATCCAATGTGCCGGTATGAGATAAAACATGTAGTAGAGAGTCGTAAACCGGCTGTACTCCTGGTACGGATGAGAATGGAATTAGAAAAACGGGACAATACTGCGCCGTTCTGTTATGCTCTGCACTGCACTGCACTGCACCCGCTGCTGTTTTGTACAGGAGCGCATCATCAATTCAATTCAATTCGCATGACCTCTCAACACACGTGCAATTGTTATAGGCCGGACTGAGAGGCGGGTGATCATTTATTCACTTACTGCGCAGTAAATCAGTATTCATACATAATTTTGGGGAATTGGGAGTATTAAAAAGCGTATTAATTTGATGAAAGAAAGGATCAGAATTACCACTAATCAGTATTCTTCAAGAGTTTTTTCACCAGAAACATTCGATCATCAATTAAAGATTCTGATTTAACAATAATAAATCATTTCATACATTAAAATTTGTATTTAGACTTCACCGTGACTGTAAAAATTAAAACGAGCCGTTTAAATTTCTCCGCGGACATCTCCACATCAAATTTACTCCTAAGCTGCCTGCCCAATTACCACGCCTCTTTGTCTGACTTTATTTATTTCCTCTATTAAAGTGTATTTTATTTCTTCATTCAATTCATCCTTCTTTTCTTCAAAGCTTATATGACTGATCTATGAAATGCTCGTCTTGGTAAGAGAGAGAATAATAATACTTTTTTATCGTTATAGCTCTAAACTCCTCTGTTTTTCAATGTATTATTTCGACAAAGCAGCAAATGACTAAATGCAGTAGATTTAATGGGACAAGTTACAATTTAGTGACTTGGCACGAAGTTTTAAAAGCCTTCAAAATTTTACCTTACCAATAAATGCTTAGGTAATAGGTGCCCTCTCATAGGGTCAGCTCTCCGTTATATATCAGGTGGCGCTTTGAGAAGAGTATAGACAAATTTCTATTCGGTACTGAAAACAAAACCCACTACTACCAGTCTACTACTACAGAGAAGGAGAGAGAGAGATGGAAATGGAGAAACAAAGAGATACAGAGAAAATGGATATGGTTGATGACGATGGTCGCACAAGGACAGGTATTCGCTCACACAAGACTCCAAATCTATTTGTTTTCCTCTCTCTGTTTCTTTTTCTCCTTTATTTGAATTGAAGAGTACTGATATCTGATATATTTTCTAAACTTTTTTTACGATACAAATCAACACTATTGGGCTTAAGGATCTGAACTTTCAACTTCGATCGGTGATCCTGTTAGCAGAGCTCATTCATTACTTCTTTAGTTTACATGCATGTGAAAAGATCTTCCTTTTCATGTTCCGGATTCTATGTTTTTTATTTCTTTTTAATCCACTCGAATTGTCATTTTTGACATGCCTAACAATTCCATATTTCCTGGTGCTGTACGAACTATCTGCCATTTTGTCACCAATTTTATTATTGTTTTTGTTTAGGACCCACCATGCTTAGCTTGGATTTGGTTTTGGAATAATAACCTTAATTTGGATAAAAGTGGCATTACTCTAAATATTCCAGCTATGTATCACAATTAAGTCGTGTTTGAAATTTTAGTTGTAGTTTTGTTCCAATACTTCGGTTTTGTCACCTGAGTAGTTCTGGAGCAATAGTTAACCAATGCCTGCTTCATGTACATTTTTTTAATCTTTTTATCTGCAATAGTTTATTCTCAAATGTTACATGCATTTGCAAGGTAAGAGAAGTGCCAACTCTAGTAAATTGTTTTTCTCAAGTAAACAAGTTCATTTAATTTATTTCAGTTTAAAGCCAAAATTATTCGCCAATAATGTTGGAGAGCACTGACAGTACTATATTAGTTTTTCCTCTCTGTTGGTGGGCCCCTTGTCATGCCATAACGGTAGCCATGATGAGTCCTCTCCTCTGCTAATGAAGTCACTTATAATATTTTTCCTTTATTTCCTGAATGGGATGTACTACATCACTCAACTTAGATTTATTGAACTCAGTTCCTATTTCCTTCAAACTGTAATAAAACCAATATGAGACCGAGTTCGTGGGGACACAGGAATTCATGAAGTAAAATTATTTTTAATAACACAAGAGATCATTCATTAAGAAGTGGACAATTAAGTTTTGATCTCATTATATATACCTTTTTATAAAGTTCCAAACTTTAAGTTTATAAGTCTGTAACAAAACATTAATTAGGAGCAATGATGGAGTTATTTTGATGGGTCAAGTAGAAGAATATGTAACAAATATTATATCCTCTATAGTGGATTCCACCCTGATTCTTCATTACTTGTGGGATCCTCCACTAATTTCTAATTATGAAACTAGAGCTGATTACATTTATGTCCTTCAAAAGTCAACATACCGCATATACCCTACATATTGAGTTGTACTGATATATACTTACAACTAAAGTATATGAAATGATGGAGTAAACACTAAAAGCAAGAAAATTATACCTTTTCCTTTTTTATAAATCTGTGTCTAAATTGAGAGTTCCAGGGGGGATTGTAGAAGTTTTGAATTTTTAATTTTAGGGGATGTATGAGGTATCCATGTATTGTTTTTCGTTTTCTATGTTTTAGTTGGAGGTCTGATACACCTTTTTCAGGGGTATTTATAATATTTTAATGTCAGTTTAGACATTATTAAAAATATTCCTTTTGGGCATGCATAATTCGCAACGCATTTTTTTTGGTTTCTTATGCAACATAAAAAAGCTTTTTTTTTTCATTCAGTTAATTTAAAGAAACAACAGTGCTTTAAAACCGAGAATCGATGTCATATGCAAAGCTTATTTTCTGTGAGCAAGTTGTGTAATCTTGTGCTTCTTGAGCTCCAATCATGCTTAATTCTAACAGCTTGGTGGTTCTATTCAACATTAAAACAAGGGCACAACATAGGAATGAAGTAGCCTATAGAAAGATAGCAGTTAATGAATAAGTGATGGCTTCTGTGGGCATGAAAATGATTTTCATTTTAAAGTACCCAACAAGTTAATTTGGTTTGATATTGCAGTGAAAAGGATTATTGGTCCCCTCATGAATTTAGGCAATTGTTAGACAAAGTATTGGCACAGTTGTTCCAATAAGGCATTTGATTAAATCCAATAAGCCACTATACTATTGCTGAAGTCATTCACTCCCACTTATTTACATGTGTTTGTTAGAAATAGTTCATGCCAAAAAACTTTGTATATTTATCTGCGACCACTAACGGTTAGTAACCTATTGATGAATGCCATTATTAATTGGGAGACAAATAGTGGTACAGAGAATTGTCAGCCAATATTACACTTAATTTATGGAAGCAACCGAAATAGAAATCTATCAATTCCAACTACTAGAAGTCTAGAAGAACACAAATAAATACTAAACAATATTAAGTACCAGAATGTTAAAAATACTAATATTGATTTCCATGCTATTTTTTTGTAGGTACGGTATGGACAGCAACAACACATGCAATTACAGCCGTCATAGGGTCTGGTGTGTTGGCCCTGCCATGGAGTGTGGCACAGATGGGCTGGGTTATTGGACCTCTGGCACTTATCGGTTGTGCCTATGTCACCTACTTTACTGCACTACTACTTACAGATTGCTACAGAACTCCTGATCCAGTGCATGGGAAAAGGAACCACACCTACATGGACGTTGTTCGTTCCATCTTAAGTAATTATACTTTTTGGTACAGTAGTCAGTAATATTTTTAGTGTGAAATGGAACAATGATAGATCGAACTCCTAGTATGGCCAATTTTGCAATTTTTAATAAAAGAGGGGCTTATCTGCAAATAATAGAAGAAGGCACAATTTGTAGTTTTTCATTTAGAAACTAATTTTGAAACTTGATTTGAACCAGGGCCAAGAGATGTCGTTATATGTGGCATTGCACAATATGTCATGTTGTGGGGGGCTATGATTGGTTATACCATTACTACAGCAACTAGCATCATGTAAGTGTTAATCAGATTTACTTGTGTACTGCTATTTCAGTAATTTCTATTTCTATCCATCCATGTTTCATATTCTTTTGTCCAGTGTACTTTTCCCAAATGCTATTTCAGTAATTTATATTTCTGTCCATCCATGTTTCATATTCTTTTGTCCAGTGCACTTTTCCTAAAGGTACTAAGAGCTTGAATTTCCTCTTCTTTTTTTTTTTCCTTGAATTGTTGGTTTGCAATGATAGTTATTCGATGAATCCTATATATGCATCTAATATTTAGGAGAATTTGCTTATTGGAAACTGTTTTCAATAATTCTGTGCTCACTATTAAATATACCACCTCACTGAACATATTTAGAATTTTAGGAACTTCTAATGGGGCTTTTTAAAAAGGTTCTGTTATTGATTCTGACAACATTTCTGCAAAATGTTACAATAAAAACAGGGCAGTGGTGCGCACTAATTGCTACCATTACCAAGGTCATAGTGCAAATTGCAATACTTCAGGGACCCTATACATGGTACTATTTGGCATAGTTGAAATTGTGCTTTCTCAGTTTCCAAATTTGGAGAAAATCACGCTCATCTCTGTAATAGCGGCGATCATGTCTTTTGCCTACTCCTTTATTGGTTTAGCTCTAGAGGTTGTGAAATTTGCTTCTCACGGTTCACCACGAGGTACCATTCTAGGTGTACATATTGGTGCAGATGGTGTTTCTGCCTCGACAAAGGTTTGGCACTCTCTGCAAGCTCTTGGAAATATTGCCTTTGCATATACTTATGCTATGCTTCTCATAGAGATCCAGGTATCGTTTCTTCAATTCTAGTTTTTCTTTCATTTTTTTTTTCTAAATGAAGTTTACTTTCTTGAACTGTTTTACAGTGCACACAATTTCCTCTGAAAAGTAGTTACTTACAAAAATAATCTACATTATAAGGGTCTTATTTGTACTTCTATATGATACATGAGCTAGAAGTAATTCAAGTGGGAAAAGAACCTGTTCCCTCATAACTTCCTTTACTCAAATTTTATATAAATTATAAGTCTTGTCAACAGAAGCCGAAAGATATGATGATTTTTTATTCCACTTTAGCATACATATATAATTCATTAAAGAATCACTTTATAATGCCACGAAATGACTTAGATTTTTTGGATTTTTTGTAGGACACACTGAAATCACCGCCATCAGAGAACAAAACAATGAAGAAAGCAAGTTTGTATGGGATTGGAGTGACAAGCATTTTCTATGTGTCAATTGGTTGCATTGGCTATGCTGCATTTGGAAATGATGCGCCTGGCAACTTACTAACTGGTTTCTATGAGCCATTTTGGCTAGTGGATTTAGGCAACATTGCAGTTTTGATCCACTTGGTTGGAGCTTATCAGGTAATTTATTTTGTGACAAGTCACAGTAATTACCTCCTTTGCCAAAAAAAAAAAATAAATTCTGTTTCAACAAGGAAGGAAATCTACATAGTTGTTCTTTTGATGGGTATTAAAAGGTATTCCAAGTATGCTAAAAGGGCATAATACAAAACAACTGTCAGCAAATTGCCATGCCAGGTGAAAGAATGGCCCAGGCTGAGTTCTACTGTCAGCAAATTACGTTGCTTTTCATTATTTTTCTCTCTTTTCCTTTTTGTGCAGTGGAACATTTTCCAGAAGAAACACAATACTGTTATTTCGGAAAACATGTCATATAACGTTTCAAATTGTCTATAATTACCTTCTTCTTTTCAGGTCTATGGGCAACCGATATATGCAAAATATGAAACATGGTTATCCAACAAATGGC